>CM041791.1:49041301-49379160 GCA_023375725.1 Nephotettix cincticeps
AAACTGCAGCTTACGAATATCCTTCAATTTGAAATAAAATTTTATTTGTAAGTTATATGTACGAATTTATTCGTGTTTTAAAATTGATTTTATTTATTTTAATATTAGTCTTTATTTGGATGAAAAACACCCGTTAATATTTTATTTCTTAATACAATATACATTGTTATTGTGGTTGTCAAGTTTAAATACCAAAATAGCCCGTAAAATTGAATAATAGTTAAGATTTGAGGATCCAAAACAACCGATCTCAAGGCAACTTTATCCTCATCAACTTCTAGGGACGTTTTACTTTGACGAGTATTTAACTGGCTAAGACATTTTGATTAAACCACCACTGTTAAAGCTCTTGTAAAATTATCTCGGTCTTCTTAAACTTCAATTTCTTCTAATGACACGAGTTTCTTCTAGATATCTTTGATATTTACTAAATCCTTATCAACTTTCTTTATTTCCACATTTTAGAGTATAGATGGAATAGAATACGATCATTTAAAATGTTTTATTTGGTATGTCGTAGTCATTATTTATCACACATTATATTTACGGGAATATTATGAGGTATTTTCTATATGTTCCTATATATATATATATATATATGTGAAATTTTAATGACATGAACAAAAAATTCACTTTCTATTAAAAATTCTATACAGTGAGGTATCACTCAATTTTTTCATTAAAAAATGTTTCTTCACCAAAATACCCCCCATTTGGGAACAAGTGAGAAACATGAAGTTATACCCAGAAGTATGCTTTCATTATTTTTCAGCTATACTGATTTTGGTCAACCTCACTTAACCACATAAGTTAATTTATGAACGGGTACTCGTATTTACACTTTTTACTGAACTTTATCTCAGTGACCGTTTGACATGGAGCAGAGATTCAAATAAGTAAAAATTGTTTTCCGTACCGAATCTAATGGTGTTAACGAAATCCATGTTTTACGAACCAAATTGCCTAACGATTGGAGCATATTTATGACAGTTATCGTATTTATGGACACAAACACACACATTATACGTTACCGTCAGGTACGTTACGTAGGGTTGAATACTTACTACACTCACGTAAAGCAGGTATTCAAACCATTTTTAGCATTTTACTGTACCAGTAATCCGGATGCTAATATTACTAATATGAAGGATATAACAAATTAACATTTACAATGGAAACATGTTTGGCGTCAATCCTTTGACAATGCCTCTTTCAATGAAGAAACTGACCAACACCGGCTAAGATTCTGATTCTTAAGGCTAATTAAAACTTTAAATGCACCAATGAGCTGTTATAAGTAATACTTTTATATGAAACATATAGAAAATAAGTTAAGAAATAAAATATTAACGGGTGTTTTTCATCCAAATAAAGACTAATATTAAAATAAATAAAATCAATTTTAAAACACGAATAAATTCGTACATATAACTTACAAATAAAATTTTATTTCAAATTGAAGGATATTCGTAAGCTGCAGTTTAATAAAAAGTATAAATACACACCCAGTGAAACATGTGTAATTATCTAGACAATCACGACATTAATTTACGTAAAACATAATATTCTGCGAGAGTTTGACATCACGACCGTACAACGTTAGCAAAAAAATTATTGTATTGAGTAAGCTATTGAGGAAGTTGAAAAAATATATATTGTTAAAGTATGAAAATATTTCTAGACGTAGACTAATTGAAAAGCTGTCCGAAGCTGTAACAAAGCCCATGAGGCGAATGTAAGCTACTGCCGACAAATGCGTTCTTTGTTACTACATTATGTTTATTACAATTATTTCAACTGAGGTTTTCAGAGCTTTATACAAATGTTTCTGATTATTCTCCAGTGGTGTCGTTACTTCGATTTCCAACAGACCAAGAACCCAAGCCTGAACCCCTTAAGGCCGTTTGATCATAGGCTAGCCGATGATGGGCCGCGGTACTTCCTCAAATTGCCACGCACGCCCTTAAGAATACAGTTATGTTTTACTTTGGTTAATATTATTTAAATTTATTAATATATGAATAAATATATGAATATATGTTTCATATTCTGAAACAAAATATATTCTTTACATATGGTGTAAAACTTTGGCATTTCTACAGATGTGTCGAGCTGATTTTTCGGCGTCGACCACGTCGTCGTGGAGTTTGTGGTTTTTGGACCTTGCTGTGAAGTAGCATTCTCAGTGGCTAAGCTGAGTCTCAGCGTAGCGCTGGTAGACGCCGTCAAATCAAGTTGACATTTTTGACACCGGCCACGACAGCCTACGTATGAAGATGTTTGTACGGATAACAGCGGCTGTTAACGGTGCGTCGAAAGGACTTTTTTTCAAAATCGTAATAGGTTAATCCGCCATACAGAAATGTATATCAACTCCAAGCAAATTTTATTTTACAGTGCATTTCATCTGGCCTCATCTCCATCTAGTACACTTAGTACCGGACAGGTCTTTTGATGCAACGTCCAAGGAGACGTTTGTTAGGCCTCATCTCATGTAGTCCAACGAGTATAGGTCAAATCTCCTGATGCATCGTCCAAGGAGACATTTGTTAGGACTCATCTCATCAAGTCCAGCTAGTATCGGACGAGTATTCTGATGCAACGTCCAGGGAGACGTTTGTTAGGCCTCATCTCATGTAGTCCAACGAGTATAGGTCAAATCTCCTGATGCATCGTCTAAGGAGACGTTTGTTAGGACTCATCTCATCAAGTCCAGCTAGTATCGGACGAGTATTCTGATGCAACGTCCAGGGAGACGTTTGTTAGGCCTCATCTCATGTAGTCCAGCTAGTATCGGACAAGTATTCTGATGCAACGTCCAGGGAGACGTTTGTTAGGCCTCATCTCATGTAGTCCAACGAGTATAGGTCAAATCTCCTGATGCATCGTCCAAGGAGACGTTTGTTAGTCCTCATTTCATCAAGTCCAGCTAGTATCGGACTAGTATTCTGATGCAACGTCCAGGGAGACGTTTGTTAGGCCCCATTTCATCAAGTCCAGCTAGTATCGGACGAGTATTCTGATGCAACGTCCAGGGAGACGTTTGTTAGACCTCATCTCATGTAGTCCAGCTAGTATCGGACAAGTATTCTGTTGCAACGTCCAGGGAGACGTTTGTTAGGCCTCATCTCATGTAGTCCAGCTAGTATCGGACAAGTATTCTGATGCAACGTCCAGGGAGACGTTTGTTAGGCCTCATCTCATGTAGTCCAGCTAGTATCGGACTAGTATTCTGATGCAACGTCCAGGGAGACGTTTGTTAGGCCTCATCTCATGTAGTCCAGCTAGTATCGGACGAGTATTCTGATGCAACGTCCAGGGAGACGTTTGTTAGGTCTCATCTCATGTAGTCCAGCTAGTATCGGACTAGTATTCTGATGCAACGTCCAGGGAGACGTTTGTTAGGCCTCATCTCATGTAGTCCAGCTAGTATCGGACGAGTATTCTGATGCAACGTCCAGGGAGACGTTTGTTAGGCCTCATTTCATCAAGTCCAGCTAGTATCGGACTAGTATTCTGATGCAACGTCCAGGGAGACGTTTGTTAGGCCTCATCTCATGTAGTCCAGCTAGTATCGGACTAGTATTCTGATGCAACGTCCAGGGAGACGTTTGTTAGACCTCATCTCATGTAGTCCAGCTAGTATCGGACTAGTATTCTGATGCAACGTCCAGGGAGACGTTTGTTAGGCCTCATTTCATCAAGTCCAGCTAGTATCGGACTAGTATTCTGATGCAACGTCCAGGGAGACGTTTGTTAGGCCTCATCTCATGTAGTCCAGCTAGTATCGGACAAGTATTCTGTTGCAACGTCCAGGGAGACGTTTGTTAGGCCTCATCTCATGTAGTCCAGCTAGTATCGGACAAGTATTCTGATGCAACGTCCAGGGAGACGTTTGTTAGGCCTCATCTCATGTAGTCCAGCTAGTATCGGACTAGTATTCTGATGCAACGTCCAGGGAGACGTTTGTTAGACCTCATCTCATGTAGTCCAGCTAGTATCGGACGAGTATTCTGATGCAACGTCCAGGGAGACGTTTGTTAGGTCTCATCTCATGTAGTCCAGCTAGTATCGGACATATTCTGATGCATCGTCCAAGGAGACGTTTGTTAGTCCTCATTTCATCAAGTCCAGCTAGTATCGGACTAGTATTCTGATGCAACGTCCAGGAGACGTTTGTTACTCATCTCATGTAGTCCAGCTAGTATCGGACAGTATTCTGATGCAACGTCCAGGGACGTTTGTTAGGCCTCATTTCATCAAGTCCAGCTAGTATCGGACTAGTATTCTGATGCAACGTCCAGGGAGACGTTTGTTAGGCCTCATCTCATGTAGTCCAGCTAGTATCGGACGAGTATTCTGATGCAACGTCCAGGGAGACGTTTGTTAGGCCTCATTTCATCAAGTCCAGCTAGTATCGGACTAGTATTCTTATGCAACGTCCAGGGAGACGTTTGTTAGGCCTCATCTCATGTAGTCCAGCTAGTATCAGACTAGTATTCTTATGCAACGTCCAGGGAGACGTTTGTTAGGCCTCATCTCATGTAGTCCAGCTAGTATCAGACAGTATTCTGATGCAACGTCCAGGAGACGTTTGTTAGGCCTCATCTCAAGTCCAGCTAGTAACGGACTAGTATTCTGATGCAACGTCCAGGGAGACGTTTTTAGGCCTCATCTCGTAGTCCAGCTAGTATCGACTAGTATTCTGATGCAACGTCCAGGAGACGTTTGTTAGGCATCTCATGTAGTCCAGCTAGTATCACTATATTCTATGCAACGTCCAGCGTTTGTTAGGCCTCATTCATATCAGCTAGTATCACTAGTATTCTTATGCAACGTAATTTGTTATGTCATCTCATGTAGTAGCTAGTATCAAATTTGATGCAATAAACGTTTGTTATCATCTCATGTAGTCCAGCTAGTATCGGAAATAATGATGAACGCCAAGACGTTTGTTATCATCAAGTAAAGCTAGTAAACAGTATTCTGATGCAACGTAGGGAGACGTTTGTTAGGTATTCATGTCCAGCTAGTATCGGACAGTATTCTGATGCAACGTCCAAACGTTTTTTAGGCCTCATTTCAAATCACTAGTATCGCTATTCTTATGCAATCCAGGAGACGTTTGTTACCTCATCTCATGTAGTCAGCTAGATCAGACTAGTATTCTGATCAATCAGGGAGACGTTTGTTATATTCTCATGTTAGAGCAGCTAGTATCACAAGTATTTTTATAGGGAGACTGTTATATAATGTAGTCCAGCTAGTATCGACTAGTATTCTGATGCAACGTCCAGGGAGACGTTTGTTATATTTATAGTCCAGCTGTAATTACTGATTTATTAGTCCAGGGAGAACATAAACAATATTTGTAAATTGATTGTATCTCAATTTTGATAAAAATTATTTTTATTCATTTACTATAACATCTATGATAAATCTTTTGTTATTAGTAATTACAGTTAAAGCTAAATTAAGAATGAATAATCTTAAAATTTAATGTTATGGAGTTATCTTAAAGAATTATATTTTCAACTACATTTATCTTTTTAAATCAGGCTAATAGTTGCCGTACTTTGAAAACGGGTTTAAAGATACAGTACTGTAGTACAAAAACTTTCATCGATGATCCTTTTACCAATGCGAAAATCCGGGACCAATAAAGTCACTTTAATGAGACAATAATAAATTTCAACAACCAGATATTGATATATGTTTTACGACCAAGCTATAAAACTTGTATTTTATCAAATTTACTATGTATAGATACATATGGTTGCTTATTTATATTTTATCGATGAACTTTTTTTTATCGAAGTACAATTTCATATAAGATCTGACAATGCAGGACGAAGCACATTATAGTATCTATGGTAATTACTATGTATTGTAGTAAACGAAGAACTGTACATCGTACAGATAAATAAATAAGACTGTGTTACAAACAGATTTGAAAACAAAGTATATTTAAACAGCGCCGTGGGCCTGTCAAGTGAATTACAGCTTGGCGCTCATTCGGCTCTGCTTTGTTTTTATCTAACACTAAGCTTTTCAGGCAAGAGAACATTAATGAGGGTTATATCTATCGTATTTAATGTAACCCACTTTTTAATTTTGTTTGCTTCTTTTCCATCTCCAAAAACAAACAAAAAATTTAACGTGAATGAAAAATACAAACAAGAATTTAATAATAATAATGAATAACGTTACACAGCATAAAACTTGGTTGATAAAAGATAAGAAAGTTGGCTTGGCTAAAATATCTAGAATGTATTTAATTATTGGTGTCCGTAGTAAAAACATTTATTAAAAATCAAATTTCAAAAGTCCTGATCAAGATCAAAACAATGGATCATTCCTCATAATTATTATCAAGTCTCATAATAGTTGCAGATATAAAGATAAAACGTGTCATAATGAGAGACCAAGAGAAGTAATATATTTTTTTACATAACTTACCAAAGAATAATTGATAATATTAAAGATTTCTTTTATTATCCTAATTTACAAGAAATCGTATAGTGGTATAGATACACTGAAGATATATTATAGAAGTATATATATATTGAGGATTTCATATATTTTGGTACAAATATTTTAACATTTCTATTTTTATAAATTACTAGTAGAATAATTCTACTAGTTCTATTTTATTTATTAAAAAACCTCTTAACAGCAAACCTGCATACAATGAAAATTTTCATTAGTTTAGGAATTTATTGTGATGATAAAGGTTAAAGGTTAAAGAAAGATGACCAAGGCAAAGGTGGAAGGTATATCAATTTACTTTTTTAGTTGAGGTTTACCAATCTAAGGTATATTAATTTATTTTATATGCAGCATGGGATAAGATTAATTAAATTTGCTGTCATGGGGAAATATATGATTTTATATTTTTACATGTAATAGTAAACCTCAACTAGATTATTTCCTATACAATTTTTTGTTTTAATGTATTAAATAATAATTATTAATTTACATCAATTTGCTTATCATCCTTAAAAAAAACTTTGGGGATGATTAAGAATGTTTGCTATCATGAGAAACAATATGGTGTAGATTTTTCAGCATAAATTATTCGATCTTAACTACATGAAGCACTACATTATATGTATCAGGTGTTTTACAGTATTTCAAGTAACACACAATATATCAACTTTAACCTTTTCTCCATAAAAGTAACGTTGAAGCAAAAAAAGATAACGTACTTTGTTTTTCGCACCATTGTCTATGGACATTAAAACAAAAACTGTCACAGTCCCCGACTTGACCATAGCAACTACAGTAACAGCTGCTTCCCCATGGGCAATTTGCTAAAACCTATGCAATACAATATGTAAAACTATTTTTATATATACTATGTAATTTTGTTTTATTGATATCAATAAAGCCGATATTGTAAAAGGTAAACAGTGTGGAGAACAATGCCAGTAAAATGCGAATGTAATAATTCAAGATAATGCTGCTTCACATATAATAAGTATAATACCCCCGTCGCAGCAGACCTGCGTACTCAGCGAATTTCCAAATCAATAATATAATAATAATAATATACGACAAGTCAAGTGGTCAAAATCTGTCGATGAACATGAGAATTATTTACCCATTATCCATAAGATTAACATGGGAAAGAGTGTGCAGGTTTGCTGCTGTGAGGAACACTGAGAGTAGGCATTTATACCTTTAAAAACATTTATTTTTAACATTTATACCAACTTCCATCAACATTTGTCCATAAATAAAGGAGTTTGCCTATTCTCCATATGATTAACATGGGAAAAGAGTATGCAGGTTTGCTGCCATGATAAACACATAAACTATGATTTTTAAGCATAAATGGATGAACCTCAACCACATAAAGCTAAATATAAATTTTTATCCAAAAACATTGGTTAATAAGTGAAATATTAATTTTTCTTTATCCTCCATAAGATTAACATTGGAGCCTCAAAATACAATTAACGTACTGCGATTAGATTTTTTTATATCTCGGTAACCGTCTCGGAGATAGAGAAAAACTTTAAGGAACTTAATTGTGTAGTTTTTTAAGCTGATTTTGATGGTGAAGGATTAAATCTAAAATATTTTTAAATTACATATGAAAAACGTAAAAACCCCCATTTTGGGGTACAAAACCCCCCCAAACTACCCGTTCCCATTGACCGATATGTCTGGTTTACGAACTCGTCCGAGTATTTGTAGGAATACACGTCTCTACCAAATTTAGTCTCGATCGGACCATTTCTACGAGAGTTATCGTGTTCACAGACACACACACACATATATATATATATATATATATATATATATATATATATATATAAATTTTAACGACTATTGTTTTTGGACTCTGGGCACCTAAAGAAGAAAAAATAACATGGTCCCGGGCTTAAGTCTCGCCATGAGACCTGCGGTAATAGCTTCTTCCCTATGGGAAATTCGCTAAAAAAGGATTATTTATAGTTCATTCATCAATCTATAAACCTTTTTGGCCTATGAGAATTATCTTATGAGAAATATAACTTAATTCAAATTCCTAATACCTTCTTCATGACTCCCACAGCTAATCATATACTTTTATGGTTACTAACTTAATTATACTTATTATTTTAATAGTCTATAAACTAAAGTAACTACAACCATAAGTAATCTGGCAGACCAAAATTTGAAACGGTGAAATCATGTAATTAATAGCTTCATTTGGTTATAAGAACAGCTTTAGACATAAAGTGAAAGAAAACTATGAGGAACTATGCAATTATTTGAACTCCAAAGCGGTATTCAATGTAATTACTAGCCCATATCAGCACGTCAGTTCATTGTTTTTTTTCTACGTGAAGCACTACACAGTCCTCATGTTGATGAGGCTTACAATGACCTTTGATCCTCTGGTCTGATTACATCCTTCATTTAAATCTTAGCACATGATAACAATATTGTAATATTATTTATTTGTCTATCTTCAATGATACAAATCAGTACAAAATGTATTTGGTCGTAGACATTCACCCCTCTGCAATTCTATTTTATAATAAAAAAAGAAACTTATCAATGCAGACCAAAAGTATAAAAAACTAAAAATGGATGAACATAAATAATTTACACCCAAGGGAGGGGTCGTTATTGATGAAACTAATCCTGATAACTGTCCAAAAACAGGAGTATAAAAGCCGTATGCTTTACACTCACAAATATAAAGAAAATAATAGGAATACCTTACAAAAATAAGTATCAAAGTTGTCAGGAACCTTTATCAGAACAATGACCCGCTAAATCGCCGGTTACTAAATCTGACCTGATAAACGGGCAGTTCTCCACAGACAGAAAAAGTTTTAATGTGCCTTTACATGGATTTATACTGCTTTGATGTGAGTCACTACGGTGAGTAAATACATTCTTTATTCCAAATGTGAGCCGTAGTCAAAAGGAGGAAAATTTAATTGGGTTATTTTTCAATAAAAGTCATGGTTGAGATAATTTAACCACGTTTCTTCAATATTAATCCTTATTTATACTCATTTATACTCCTCCTATATTTATTTTTTTAAACACATTAAACATAAAATTATTAATCATTGCAAGTTTGAAGAATAAAAACAAGTTTTACAAATTTGAGAATTTTGACATGCAGTAATAATGGTTGAATTATTTGTCATGAATAACTTCTGTGATTTCTAAGACTAAAATTTCCGTAACGTTAAGTAGAGGGAAAAGGTCTTAGAGCATAAATTGTTCTTCAAAATCAACAGGTTTCAATATTTTTTGTTATTAAAAAATCGTATGTCTCTCTTATATTTTTCTTAGCTAAATATTATATTATTATATTTCGTTGGATCCATAGTTTCTAAAATATTATGTTCCGGAACAGTGAGAAGGATTGTCCTAGAGGCATTTCAGTGACAAGAGAAAGAAAAAGGACTTTACTGCCTCTTATATGAAAACATCAATTCCTACAGTGATTTAAATTATTATTTTAATTAATTTTGTTTATATATCGTTAGCTCTTTATAATCTCAACGTGTACAGGATGTAGTATATTTTATTAGTTATTTCGTTTATTTAAATAAAATTAAATAAATATAAATTTTTCATAAACATAAGCGATTGGACAGTTAGAAGAGATAAAACTAGCAAAAGTTAAATGAAATTTATTCTTTTATTTTACACAAAAACATAGAAATGTTAAAAATTTTGCGTTGGGATATACATAAAATAACGATATATTAAAAAATTGAGAAGCTTTAAACTACTAGCAATTTATTTACAACAATATATTTAATTAATTTTCTTAATTATGTAATTTTTATAAAATGTCCAGGGACATTTTACATAAAAGCCACTTTACCAAAACTTTTCATGTTTTATAGGGATTTCCAGAAGGGCCAATTGACGATTGATTTGTGAAATCCGACATAAATGTTGACGCCGAGATTTTTCAGTATATATTACCACAAACGTAAACCACACTTACAGGAC
Source organism: Nephotettix cincticeps (assembly GCA_023375725.1). Classification (NCBI taxonomy): domain Eukaryota; kingdom Metazoa; phylum Arthropoda; class Insecta; order Hemiptera; family Cicadellidae; genus Nephotettix; species Nephotettix cincticeps. The sequence continues at coordinate 49,051,778 of CM041791.1, forward strand.
TTCTGGGTCTAAGCTAATATCTTATAAAATAAAAAACAATGGCATATACTCTTGCAATGGCATATGATACTCTTACAATTTTAAACGGGTTCACTCTATTATAATATGTGTAGACTATTTATTTTATGCAATAAAACATATGTTATTTCACTGATTTAAAATATATATTTACTTCAGATTTTACGTACATTAATAAAGTTTTTTCTTTATTTAAATAGATTGAAATCTCTTTGATCGTTAAAGATCGAAGAGATCAAGTAAATCCGTAGTTAAATACAGATTTACTACGGTTACTGAGGGATCTATTTAGTGGTCATCACCTTATATTTATGCTTATTTCCAAAATATCTGTAATACTGTAAATTAATAAACCAACTCTAAACTATTTAAGCTTAGAATTAATTACATATTAATTTTAACAAGCCTTGTAGTACTTTAAAGACCATGAAGGTTTCACCGGAAAATAGCAAGTTCAAGCACACTGCAGAGTATGTTGAGTCTTAATCAGCTAATGAGAAAAGTTTCACTGTTTGTAACTTATCAATTAAACAGACGAATAGGAGTTATAACTTCAAAAATTATTAAATTTCTTAAAATGGCATAACATGCTTCTGATTCCCAACGTATATTGTCATTGACATGTTTATTATATCTAACGAATAATGTCAATGGCAATTTCGTAACATTTTTCTGATTTCCAACATATAATATTATTGACAATGTTGTAGCATGTTTCTGATTTCCAACGTATAATGTCATCGAAAATGTCGTAACATGTTTCTGATTTCCAACGTGTAATGTCATCGACAATGTCGTAACATTTTTCTGATTTCCAACGTATAATGTCATCGACAATGTCGTAACATGTTTCTGATTTCCAACGTGTAATGTCATCGACAATGTCGTAACATGTTTCTGATTTCCAACGTATAATGTCATCGAAAATGTCGTAACATGTTTCTGATTTCCAACGTGTAATGTCATCGACAATATCGTAACATGTTTCTGATTTCCAACGTATAATGTCATCGCCATAGTCGTAACATGTTTCTGATTTCCAACGTGTAATGTCATCGCAATACGTAACATCTGATTTAACAATGTCATATTGTAACATCATTTTATGTCATAATTTTAACATGTTATATGTCATCGCCATAGTCGTAACATATTTCTGATTTCTATTGTATAATTTTATCGACAATGTCATATCATGTTTCAGATTTTTTACTTTTAGTAGATGAATAATTAATTATTAGGCATTATATAAATTATTGAGATATAGCAGGAAGTTCATGATTGAATAAAATATTAATTATTACTGAAACTCTACTGATGTTTATAAATTAATAAAAAATAACTCAAAAAACCTAAATGGTGTATATTTTGCACAACATGTGATCGATTCACATTTCAAAATAACGTTTTAAACTGTCGTTTCAAACGATATTTCAAAGAATATTTCACTTAAAACAGGATCGTGTTCGTAAAGTTTAAAGCTTTTAATTTAATTCTGACATCCGAAGCTTCGATTACTACGTTTATTTCCGGAACAGAGTGATATCTACAATCGTGTTTTTAATTAACAGTTCAACGTACAGTCATCGCTCTTGTCCTTTAAAATCTCTTTATACCTAAATAAAATTTTGTCTTTATAATACATGGAGGAAAGCGTACTTGGATTAAAAAACTAAATTGTTTATACCCAAAAAGATATTTAGTACACTCTTTCTGTATTCTACAATACTGTTTGTGGATTATAATAAAACTTTTAATAGTTTATTTAAAGGTGAATTCATTATAGGCTAAAAGCTCACTACAGGCACTAGAGCAATTAGATGTAATAATTGTTTGTCTTTTCAGTATGACGGCATTTAAATTGTGTTTTATAAGCCTTATGAGATCATTTTTTGTGTTTAATAACACAACTATTTTAGTATATTAGGACTCCGACTCTAAAGTATATTATTATTATAACAAAGTCGTGTTAAAAGATTTTAACGGATTAATAAGAAAATATTTTACTAAGTGTAGTGAAATCATGTCCTGTTTCATTTTTTAAATATGAGTAATCATAAAACGTAGATTTTTAACATAATATCTTATTTTTTCTGGCTGGTTGTTTAGTTTATGGTACACACTTTATCCAATCGATCCGGTCAGATCTTCAACAAAAACCTGACAACAGTTGGGAGCTTTCGAATACTGGATCCACAAACCTTTTTCAGTAAAATAAATAGTGCTAGTGGCCTGACACATACCTTCTCCCTAAAGTCATTTCAATGGGACATCTCCCAGCCCAGCACACCACGAGTTGTGTTATTTTGATTGATAGAGTTGAGGGGGTTGAACTCCAGGTCCCAACACCAACCTTGTGGCTTATTGTATTCCCCACAGGCGCTATATGGGTATGCCGATTCCTGTACCTTCGATGAGGATCAAGAAGAGCAGTAGCCGAGTTCTGGATCGGCCCTCTCTCCAGAAATTGAGAGCCTTAAGCCGGAGGGCTGATTTCCGTGCCTCAGCTTTGTCAAGGGATGTCAAGGGGAAGGAGCCCAAGTGCAACCCTGAGTGTTGCAGATGGGCTGCTTCGAAGAGCTCCGGTGGCTAGTAGGGTGCCTAGCCTTTGAAGGCTCTCCAGTTTATCGATGAACGTAACCTGGTCCGTTTTTCTCCACCAGACTAACGAGCCGTAGGTGACCTGAGACTTTACTACTGCCTCGTACATCCATAATATAATGTGGGCCTTTACTCCCAAAATTGACCATGCAAACCTTCAGGATGTCATGAGCGCCCATTTGGCTTTGTGCAGTACGTTAGTCAGGTGATCATTCCATGTCAGCTTAGAGTCTAAGTTAATGTCTTTGGCTTAATGTAATGGCTTTGCATGTCACTTCTAATTTGGTATTGCCTAGTCTCAGTCCAGAATGGCACTCAAGGTTCCTTTTCTTAGTGAAAGGCACAACCACATTTTTTGAGGAGTTTATTTGTAATCCCTCCTAGGGACACCAGTTATTATCAAATCGAAAGCTCAAATCATTCATAATATCAGCCACAATATTGGTAAACTTTCCTTGTACCGTGAGGGCTATGTCGTATGCATATCCCTGGACAAAGACGCCATCTCTTCGAGCAGCTCATCCATCACCAGGCTCCTCAGAAGAGGTGAGAGAATCCACCTACAAAGGGTGTGTTTGAGTCCACGTGCTTCCGCCCTGCGAACCATGGCCTCGAATAAAGGAACATTGTCAAAGGCGCCTTCAATGTCCAGGAAGGCGCATAAGGCTATCTACCTAGCTGCCAGGCTGTCCTCAGCTCTGCTCATCAGTTGGTGTTTTGTTTCGCATCACGTGCCAGGTTGATAGGCGTGTTTATTTCAATGTAGGGGGGGGGGTGTTAGAGAGTACACCCTTTCTCATGTGCCACTCCACCAGTCTCTATAATGTTTTTCAAGAGAAACGTAGAATGGGGCTGGAGGATTTGGAAAAGAGTAGTCTGCTTTCCCTCTTTTGAGGATGAAGACCACTCTGCTGAGACGCCAGGACCGGGCCCTGAAGAGCTCACAGAGGAGAGATAAGAGGGCATCAGGTCCATGTTTCAGCATGACAGGAATAATGTCATTCCCCCCTGTAGATTTGAAGGGGCTGAATTTGTTAACAGCCCACTTCCCTTTAAAGAGAGTCACTACTTGTCTAGCAATTGCCCAAGCTGTCTTGAACATTTACGTAATACACAAATATGATGTTTTGGTAGAAGACGCTCCGCCCCACTTTCACTGAAATCAGCGATCAGAGAATGAACTTTCTGCAACTAAGGAAAATAATAAACTATATAATGTTAGTATAGAACAAATTATAATCCTCACACCTAATTAGATGAAAATTTAGTCATATTACTTAGTTTATTTCCCATTAAATAAATTATAGTAGCTTTATTTATTGGGAATATTAATAAGTTATTTGCTTTAGGTCTGCCTTGTGATTCTTGTACAGTAGTTTAAAATTTTCACCGGATCATTTCATCTTCCTCAGGCACAAATATATTGATCAATGCTGGTCATGTTAAAGGTTGCATAGTTAAAAATGAACATTCAATTGAATACTATAAACTTATTTAACACATAATTTAAAATATAAGAAGACTTCTTTTACGTCAAACACTTGTGTGCTTATCGTGATCGTTTTACTGCTAAAATTGTCAGAAAAATTATGACTTTTAACATAAATAGAGGTTAGTAAATTTCAAAAGTGAATGAAAACTATAATCACAATATTGAATTACCCCAGCACCTGGCCGCGGTTGTAACGAGGCTTTATTTGAATGAATAATTGCTTTAGTGGTCTAACCACTGTATAATTGTACGGTTCCATTGCTGTCGTTGCGATAATACATTATAGGACAAATACCTTCGCCTTTTAAAAATCAAATATGACTAAAAACAACCTTTAGTTTCAATCTTTTTTGTTTCTTGATCTAATTAACTAATAACACTCCCCAATAAGACTCACCCAATTAAACTTTATTTTAGCCTAACGTATTGCTCCAACATTAATTTTTATTTGTTCTGGTAAATTGAATAGTTACTGATGACAAAATTAAATGTCTGTTTATTTTGGCTTGACTTTATTAATTCATTAAATAGCTGTAATATGTTTTTCAAAAAGTAAGTTATTTTAGTAATCATTTTTATAACTTTGAATCTTTCTAAATGAAATGAGTTAATGACTTGGTATAAATATATTCATAACAAATGTAAACCATGTGTAAAGTTATTCATTGAGCATAGTACAAAAAACCTTATACACCAAATATACTGTACAGTACACAATATACGATATATAATATTAGAACACACTGACCTCATAGCCCGTCCGATGTTATAACCATAAAACACGTGAAGTATAAAACCAGAGTACATAGATTGGCACAATATTATGATGAAAAACTTCAGGAAATCACCATTAAGGGAAAAGTCAATAGTAAAAAATAATGCATAGCATTTTTAATTAATTTCTCTTTTTAGTTTTAAATTAAGTAATTTGCTTTTTTGAAATGTTACTGTTAAACAGGTTTCAAAACATTTGTGGAAAATTAAGTAAAAGCTTTAATTAATTATGAACTTTTTCCGTATCAATAATTATTGGTAACAAAATAAAATAAGCGGTATCAGTGGACTGATGCCAAATTTCTCCCTTAAGTAAATTAAGAAACTACAATCTCAAATAACACTGCTGTATCATATTCTTTAAAATTTATTAAAATATAATTTAAAAATGTATTAGTACATACATTATTATCCGGTATCTCAATCTAACAACAAGAGAAACCAAGTAAAAATATTTGTTAGACATTTTTGGGAACATTACACCCCCGCCGGGTAATTCCTAACTTTTTTGAGTGGGTATTGTGGGCTATGACACTGCATACCAAGTTTCATGGACAACGGTTGAGAAATAAAGAAGAAACCGATTTTTAAAATTCTCCATAAAAATATAAAAAGGCGCTCTCAGACAACATATTGCAGTTACCACAGACAGTTTTTTAATTTTTTTAACTGTTCGTCGCAGACTAATAACTCAAAATACTAGTTTTATAGCTTCTTAAGCGCTTTTTAATGGAGATATCCAAGCCATTTTTCACAAATTTATAATTTTTCAAGAATTAAAAAATTGTTTAGACATTCAAAAGCCCAACTTTTGAACCACTATTTTACGAGTATACATTTATCATAATAGTCTAATCAAAATCAATACAGCGGATTTCGATAAATTTGTGTTTTCACACTTTTATATGGATTTTAGGGGTAAACTGCCCTTAAAATAAAAATTTCAAAAAATAAAAAAATTTGCAGAGTATCAAATTGTATAAATTGTTGTGAATGTATCAAATTTGATCGAAATCGGCCGATCAGTGTGATCTCGGGCTTTGTATACAGACGGGCAGACAACAGTCCGAAAACTACTTTTATGGATTCATGGTGCCTCAAAACGTATATATCCGTTCCACTCTCAACTCATATTGAGAGTAGTGTAAAATAGTCAATATAGTATAGTATAGTCAAATAGTAGTCAGTGAGAGTATAGTAAACAAGAAATTTTTGACGAAAACAGTACTTTCTCCAGATATTATGTATAAGGGTAGAAAGTATAAATTATTGTAAAAATATTCTTAAATATAGAATTTTACTTAGACTTCTTTTTAAAGCAAATACAAGTAGCTATAAGAATTTGAAACTTTCATTAAATATATGAAGTAGAGCAGAGCCGGGGCCCAGAGATGACAGCTGAAAGAGACGCTTTTGTCAACAACATTAGCAAGTCAACTTGGAGACGCCTCAGACTGATTTCAATATCACCACGTCTAAATCTCAGCGGTTTAACATTTTAACATTTCACAATGTTTTATCATAAAGCCTTGATTATGTCGAGAGTGACAAAGTATAATAAACGGTATCAGTAGACTTGTACATTCTTTCTCCCTTTAACCAAATACAAAACTAGAACCTTTAATAAAACTATCATATTCTTTTATGGTTTTAATAAACGTTACTATTTCCACTTTATTGTTTGTGAGGTTATTAGTGTCAGCCAGTTGGTTGCTCAGCACCGGCCTAGGATTTCCACTGTTTACATTATCATTGGGGATAAAACTCTTTGCACACAGGTCTGGGCTATTTCTGCTTACATATTCAGTATGACTTTGGCCTAGTCCCAGCCTATTTCCTAATGCACTGTTTACCAACTCTATGCTTTTAAAGTTCTGTACACTGTGCGACCTAAAAAGGCTTATTTGAATCACGAGTTCCACGTCTAGCTGACTAGTAGTGCCTCACTAAAATACCACTAGGCCAGAAATTTGAGTCCAACACTTCACTTTCAAACCTTTCCAGCACCGCCACCTTGTAAGATTTGTGCGTCTTGTATTTTGTGATCAGCTCAGTGCATTCCTCATCTACAATACCTCTACCTTTCAGGTAGTCAATCTAGATACAACGAATTGGGATCGCCTCGTAGCGGATCTGAGGTTATTGTCCTCGGCAGTAGGCCTAGGCCTAGTTCCAATAATACTTTCACTGTTCTTCTGAACCATAGGTGAGGAGTTTCTCTTACGTTCACTTTTGTTTCTGCTCCTTTGCGAGCTTTGTAAAGCCTCGGAATACAATAACTCGGGTTTAGAAAGATTTACAATGCTTATTGAGAAGTCAACGCCACCGTTTGGGTTGACATTTAAAAGCCCATATCTTTGAACAATTAGTTTTACGGCCGTATGGGTGGTGTCATATTATTCTGAACCTTAAATACAATAAACCATACAATATTTTATAAAACTCGTTCATCCTTAAAAACTGAAATTCAAGAAAATCGTCTGAAGTTATTGCCAAAGTTACCCGTGTACCTCATTTCAGTAAATCAGGCGATCAGTGTAGCCCCACTTGATCGGAATAGGAGTAATAGTAACAGGTGGCCACCTGCGCCGTATTCTAGATTGACATTTTTAGTACCAATTAATTAGTGTTACAGAAAAACAGAATAACATGAGCTACGCGTAATATTTTTATACATTTTATTCTGTGTTTTAGAGTCTTATTCACTGCATCATTTAGCTGCAATGAGCGACCTAGGAATAATGTTATATTGTTTCGTTGATTTCTTCCATAATGCTGCAGAAGTATTGTCGTAGAAGCGAGGGTTTTACGCTTGAGCTCATCTGTGTTTTGAAGGCAAGCGCCTAAACAAACGCCTACAAGACGAACACGAACAGTCCTTGATTGCTGACACATTCTGATATAATCTAGAAGGTAACACGCACAACTAAATCACGAGACTTTTACTCAGATTAATTGCTAACTTTCAAATTTTGATAAGGACACACCAATGTCACTACTTATGTTTTGTTTAAGGTATTTGAATATCTTAAACATAAAAATAATAATTATTGTTGTTAAGCGTAGCCATTTACAAAAAATCATTAACACTAAAGTAAACCTATTACATGTGGGTAACATTAACTTAATCATAATCCACACGTGTTGTGTAAACATCCTTGTTTTAACTCATGGTAATCCTACAGAACTACTCTGATTACAATTAGTGGTCCGATCATATTCTCTGTTGCGCGCTCCATCTAAATACCCTAAGGACTAACTATACTCCTGCGATGTTGATACTAGCACCTTAATGCCTCTCGTGTGTTTGTCGTTCTGCTGCAATATACTGTGTATGTACCAACTATGAAGCTGATATAATACAATAGATAATAAAGCCTTAACTCTCATATGTTTGTCGTTCTGCTGCAATATACTGTGTATGTACCAACTATGAAACTGATACAATACATAATAAAGCCTTAACTCTCATGTGTTTGTCGTTCTGCTGCAATATACTATGTATGTACCAACTATGAAGCTGATATAATACAATACATAATAAAGCCTTAACTCTCATGTTTTTGTCGTTCTGCTGTAATATACTATGTATGTGCCAACTATGAAGCTGATATAATACAATACATAATAAAGCCTTAACTCTCATGTGTTTGTCGTTCTGCTGCAATATACTATGTATGTACCAACTATGAAGCTGATATAATACAATACATAATAAAGCCTTAACTCTCATGTGTTTGTCGTTCTGCTGCAATATACTATGTATGTACCAACTATGAAGCTGATATAATACAATACATAATAAAGCCTTAACTCTCATGTTTTTGTCGTTCTGCTGCAATATACTATGTATGTACCAACTATGAAGCTGATATAATACAATACATAATAAAGCCTTAACTCTCATGTTTTTGTCGTTCTGCTGCAATATACTGTGTATGTACCAACTATGAAGCTGATATAATACAATAGATAATAAAGCCTTACCTCTCATGTGTTTGTTCGTTCAGCTGCAATATACTATGTATAGTGTCAGTATAATATTAAAGTCTTAAATCCTTCGCATGTGTTTAATATACAGCTGTAATATACTGTGTATCAACTGTGATGACAACATAATACAATACACAATAAAGCCTTAATGCTTTCCAAGTGTTTTCGAGTTCAGCTGTTAAATACTGCATACCGAATACAGTCCGAATATGATACTAAAGCACTAATGTTTTACGTGCGATGTCATGTTCAGCGGTTATATAACCTAGTAGTTGAACTAAACCATTAATTCTTCGCAAGCTACATCCTTATGTTTCATGTTGTTTTAGGACATATTATATACGCTCTCAGACTATAGTCCTTCTCGAGGTAACAAGCAATAAAAACCAATAGGAATAAAAAAAGTCGCGTAAACAAAATCGGTGACGTCACTGGTACAGAAATGTTTATGTTCACACTCCAGCCGCCAGAAATATCAAAATGTTTCAAATGTGTTGATGAGTGATCCTAACCTAATTGGTAAACGTTTTACAATTAGTTATACAGTAGTTTTGAACAATACAACGGCAGAAACCTGTTTATTTTATTTTACAACCTAACACATAATATCAGACATTTTAAGACAGCTTTCCTCGTTAACTATAGAAAAATAGAATTTAACCATATTTTAGAAGTTAACGATATTTTAAAATGAAAATTTTACAGTTATTTATGTAAATGAACACTAATTTCACTTGTCATAAATTGCTACATATTTGGCGGGAAGTTTGTTCGTGGCCCATACCTACAGAGAGATATGCGTATTTGAGAGGTATATTACTAATTACCTTGGTCCTACTGATGATTATAAAATCTTAAAGGTTCACAGGTGTTTTAAGACTATTAATTGATCATGCTACTAGCATGGTCTATTATAAAAAATAGTAAATTGCTTGTGTTAAAATGAAGAGGGAAAGTCAAAAAGGAGGCTATTTATTTGGAAAAACATATTTCCAAAAAATCCAATCACAGTTAACCAAACTAAAACACTTAGTATATTACACGTTATAATAATTAGGTAAATAATAATATACATTAGATTAATCACATATAATATAGCAAACTTAGAGAATGGATCTGAGGTTGGTATGTGCGTAGGTCTGATTCATTTTTTTAAATAAATGTGATTAAATTAATTTTCTAATAACGAAAATAATAGAGCACATGACTAATTTATTGAATATAAAAAACTAATTAAATTAAAAATACAAATGATAATGAATAACGGATTGATGGTGTTTCTCCTTTTATAAGTGTTAAGTGATTCATATGCTTGGTGCATCTTTCAAAGTTTAACGAAACAATAACTTCGTAAACCTTTATTTTTTCAATAATTAAGAAACGGCATTCATGGTCAGTATCCCTGGCTGCAAGCTACAACAGTATTTAGTGGTTGAGGTCTATTGATAGCTTATTTGTTATTTATTTTTTACTCAGGTAGATAATCGTAGAGGTTTCTGGCATGAGTAAAATGTTTAAGTACGTTATCGGTTTATTATCCACTTGTTCTGTGGAGCGTGAATAGAAAAATCACAGTAAACTAAATGATAGTCTAACCTTTTCCTAGATATGACATGTTTGTGGCTCGATATTTTTAGTCAAGCTGTGACTGTGACGTGCCTAATAGCCTGCAGGTTGCCGTTTAGACCTGCAGTCACAAAATGTACCTGCCTTGAGTTGCTGTTACCCTTATTGGATTTTCTGTTCCCTGTCTGAAGACGTTGTGAGGAGTCTGGGGGCTGCGTCCCCTACAATACGCTAAACGCTACGTGTATCGCATGGCTGAGTTTCTATAGCATTGTTATCGTGAAAGGTGCTGAGAAATTCTATAACCGTCCGACAAGCTGGGAGTCGACCACGTTCAGACCATAATCGGACCACGGACTGTATAGGGCTGTTTAACATTGAGTATATATGGTTTAAATGGTTTGGTTTATTAACTGCTAATGCCTTCCTTTATTTATAAAATGTATATAATTATTTAAAAATGGAGTTTTTTAGTTTAAGGTTTTCACGTGTTATTTCACTAGGGTCTAGGACTTTTGGCAACCTCGCCTACCCCATTCCTCATCGCAGGGGGTTATAAAAGTGTAACAACCAGTGGTCCGGACTTTTGGCAACCGCTGTTCTCCCTGGTGGGGATTTCAGGTATTTCGTTCGTGCCGGGCGGGGTTGAGGGTGAGGGAGAAAGCGCGCAACAAAGCACAACGCATGATACCCAATTCCTTTCAAGTGTGTGATTACTAACCGTCTAAGAACTGTCTGTTGTTAGGATTGAACTATGTTTAGAGGTACAATATTATGAATTGTATCATTCTTATTTTTAAACCTATAAATAGCTTATTGAGGAAAGAATTAACGATTGATATTTCTTTGAAATCAGATAGACTTGTAACTTTCAATTTATAATACTGTAATAATTTTATAACCAAAATAAAGATATTCACAATGTGCAGAATCAATTAAACAAAAGATCCTGTCATACACTTTGTTTTAGTTTTTACAAATACAATTATTGGTATAAGACATTTAAGAATGTAGGCTTTATATATAAATTTCACTGTATATATTATTAAAAATTATTAATGTAGTCACAAACCTCTCTGTCATAAGTTAAGTTTAAATTCTCAGCTAGATGAAAAAGAGTCCTATACAAGTGCATAACAAATTATTATTAAAACCTTAAAATTCAAACATTCTAAATACAAATACTGGAGAGAGAATAAATACAACGGAGAGATGAAATCATCTGTTACAAATTTGTACAATACGTTATGTTGTTACAATACGAGGTGTATCGACTGCCCCTTGCCGTCTCGCTCTTACATCTCCTGAATTCAGTGATTCCGGGGAGATGGAGGGACTTTAAGGGATAAGAGTGATAATTTGTGGGATTAAACAATGAGGCAGGGATTTTCATGGAGAAAAGGGAGAATTTTTGGGATGAAACTGAGGTTGCCAAAAGGCCGCGGTCGAGGGCTAATTAGGGTTCCGACCCTCGGTGGGGGCTGGGCGGTTGCCAAAAATCCGTTGCCCATTTCACTATGGGTTTGACAAGAAACCAATACCAAATCAGGGATGTATCTAATGACAACATAATGGGAAATTTAGTTACACGTCTCATCTCTAAGCAAAATATTTTTAGGGCTAATTATCCTATTCTTTACATAGAGGACCTACGAGCACAAGTTTAACATCCGTTAAATGTTTGAGTATATATCAAAAAGCCTATATTTTGGGCCGTGTGATGAACTATATTTTTCGTCATACTGTTAATAAAATTAAACAAACACGTAAAACCTAAATTATTACCTGATTTAGTATCAATAGTCGTCGATCATTTTTGTCGCTTTAGAGTAATCAGCTGTCATGTTACTTACGCTGTTCTTTCTTGATTCCTGATTTTTTTTAGTTTATGCCAGTGTTAGTAATTACTATCGATAGTTCTAAACCAGTCGATAGCTCTATTTAATAGTCGATTACCAGTTTCACAATCAATATCTGAAACGCCTGAAATACACAAAAAACCGATTGTGATTGTTGTAGTTACTTTATCAATTATTTACAACCGAATGCTAACCTCGATTTAAAAATATCATCAACAATGATCTTTTGCGGCCTACAACAACTCAAAAAATCAACATAATGATAGGTTTCAACACATGTATCTTAAACACCTGTTTTTGAAGCTGTATAACGTAAAATAAATTATTCAACTCAACTGCTTAAAATCATATGATTTCAAAATTTGTCTTGTAAACTTTCCTTTGTATATTTGTTTTGTTGTTTCATGTACACAATATCTTTATCGCTTTAAAACGTTTTTTATTATAAACGAAAATTAGCAAAAGCATGATCATTTAGTAAACTACTCTACATTTATTTAAAAAAGGATAAATAGTTAATTTGTAAAGAATCAACATTTTATCAAAACCTTAGAGTTAGACAATAGGAGCTGATGGTGGCGAGCACTGGTGATGCAATGTCATCCTATATGAATACAGTCATTGCCAACACAATGCGAGAACTGACTATGGTGGAGCGGAAGCCAACCAGTAACAATTTAGCTCAGATTTGCATTTTTTATAAATCCTAGATTTCATTTCTTTTAGCTGGAAAATGTTACACATCATAAAAAAATAATACTTAATACTACATAATAATTATTTTTATAATAAACAGCATAAAACGTTTTGATTAGTTTTGCCACAGTTTTACCTTAAAATATTTTTTAAGCGTCCACTGAAATGTTATTACTCTTTACGATGTGTTGAGTGCCTTCAAAGACAACCTGTTGTCTTTTAGGATCTGGTACTTGTTTTGGATCATGGATCATTTTTCTACTTGTTGTGAACATGGATTTTGGAATGTGTGTACGTGTTCGCTCCTAACAACTATGTGGTTTTAGCACTCTTGACAAATATTATTTTTCGTTATGGGTAATCAAACCTAGGTTTCATAGGTATTTACTCATTCACAGCACGTTTCACAAGCTGGTTATAATGGATATATGGTTTTATGTTAGTAGAATGTTTACCTAATTTGATGATGAATTTATGATTTTAAAAATTACATATTAACATTAAAAAATAAAAACACAAGTTACATTTATTTCCTTTTTATTTCTTTAAAAAAATATTATTATTAGTTACAGGTATAGTTAACATGAATTAATGCCTACGTTCAGTCAAAATTAAAGCTTTAATAGAATACTACATATGTTAATTAATTTGGATCCATATAAAAAAGGTTTTAAAGATATGAGTCAGTGTTACTTGTAACATATACAATGTTAAACATTATTTGAATGGGAATTATGTCCAAGGACACAAACATTTACAAATAAGTTACTGTATCTATACTGTCGTACAAATAGACTGGGACCATGGTGTGTCCTGCAATCCAGCTGCTTGGAGGTCACGAATTATTGTGGATAGTTGTGAGCGATAATCGATGGATATAGTGTTCTCTTGTGTGGATTACCGTCCGCACTATTGAATACTACGGTAATCCGCAAAGACTATCCTCATAATTTGACTACTTTGTACTTCAGAGGCAGTGGTTCGGACTCCACGTTAAACTGAAGGTCCCTTAGATAGCATGCAATTGACTGTTGGACTATTAATTAACAGTTCTGCCTAAGGAACATGTCAGGCTTAGTCAGTAACAAGATTACAAGATCGCCACAATCATCTCACACTTATTTCTCATTTATACTTGGCATAATACCCAAGTAATAAAATACCCAGTTTGTTGAAAACACCTACCTGGGTAGTTCGCCATTTCACTTATAACTATATCTAACTAGCTAACTATTTTCTGTTCATAGTAACGATGAAGGGAATATGAAATAATACTAATGATAATAGTTTTACACTTATTTTTGATATTTTAATTTTCACAAAAAACCTTATCTGCAATGATATACTGTGAGAAAAGTCATATCCTCACTATTACTTTCAGGTATTGTTCACAGGAAACAATATGTGTTGAAAACAACGTGTTTAAACTGAAACCATCAATTCTTGTCTGTGGGTCATATATAATATAACGGTAGCCATGCATTCCCGTTCCTGCATGTTTACTTACAGTGAAACCTCAGCAAATATCACTTCACATTGATTAATCTGTGTTCAGGCGGCGTGAATTTCATATTTTATTCTTACCTGCTACATTTATGTAAGTTGTTTTTGTAATAAATAACATAACATATTTCGTAATTCAGAATCTAATCCAATAACTTAAACGCATAAAATCTTTCCTATAACTCTCTAAGCTCTCTCAATAACTATAGAAACTCTTTTTCATGTGTATTGCTCACTTCCTGTCAGATCCCGTCTCTGCACAGTTCCGTTCCCATAACACATGTTTGACATGTTTACATGCTGCAATAGGCCGAGTCCGCGGGGTTGCGGCGGATTGCCGGCTTTTTTATTTCGTGTATCTCGGACTTAAATAACGTCCAATATACCAAAATGTACGTCAGAATACTGGCTTTCTCTGTGCTGGGATTCTTGGCAGCATTGCTGTCGACCTTCATTCTGAGTCATTTCAGCAGACATCTGTTGATTGTTAACAAGTATATGATAGCTTCACGTAACCGTGTGTTAGGTGACAAGGAAATCACTGAATATCTATCTAAAGATCGTTTTAGTGATTATTCTGATTATCATAGTGACGAAGAAGATTAAGTGAACATTTATTTAACATCTGGAAAACATGAAAACTATAATTTTAGTGATCTGATGCATAGGCCTAATTCAGACTTCTGCGAAATAGGTTATAGTGAAATTATTCATAATCGATATTATTTTAATAACTAACATCAAAGAATTTTGTATGTTTATAATGTAAAAGTACTTAATAGAAAGCAGTGGCACTTGACCCTACATATCCCGGGATCCAACAGGTTTTAAAATGGCAAGACTCGAATGTGTATAAAAATTCTGAATGTGTTCTGATCTCTGTGGTGGAATAGCTGCGTGCATGTCTGAACATATACACGCAGCTGAAGGGTATTCCTCCGAAGTATTAGCACAAGTGATATTCTTTATCTGAATAACGAATATCACTTGTGCTAATACTTCGGAGGAATACTTGTAGCATGACATTGTTATCTAGAATCCTAAAATATCGTAGAACCTTTATTTTGGAACCTCAAGAAGGCAGGCCTAAACTTGACAAACTCGGGTCTGCATTTCTTTACCTCCTAATTTTCAAAGTAGTAGAAGCAGGCCAACCACTGCTAGCTCAATGATTTCTTTCATAGAAGATAGATATCACATTGACTATGTCATAAACTTATCTAATCGATCAAAGTATCTGATCCAAGAATTACGATATGCTCTTGATGTAAAACGGTTCTGCAATAAACAATTGAAAATCCAAACGAAATGTGCATTGCTTCAAGCGTAAAATTACTTTGAATTAAATTTACACCCATGAGCGTTAATTAGAAATACGGGAACGAATTATTAAAAGTCGATGACGCGGAAACTTTGCTGACGTTGTAATCGGTAGTTGATAAGCGGGGTCACATTTAACGCCTCGCCACTTGTCAATGCAGACCTCATTAATGAACCTCTGCCACATGGCTTAGTGAATAACGACACTGAAAAACGTCCTTTGTCATTAGGATATTTGTGAGCGAGCAGCAACCATCCGACGCAGTCCGCAGCCCGCAGCTTCCGGCGATCTCAGAGCGTGAAAATAAGCTTCAACTGTCTAGAGTACAGTATATCCTATACAGAAGTGCCTTTTCAAGTACCCGCTAAGGGTGTATACTCACAGTTGTCATTCCAGATATTTGGCTATAATCACAAAAGATTGTAATCCATATGTTCATTTTACTGACCATAAGTGGTTACAGCTAATTAGATTATATAACGGATGATCCTGTCCAGTTACATCCTACAGTCCTTAGTAGAGGTAAAGATAGGCAAGAAAGGGTTTTTAATATTATATTTCTAACATAAAATTTCTTCAAAAGCTAAATTGATGATTTTTTTTGTGAAATCAGTATACTGCACCCCGGAAATATTTTGTACACAGAGCCACAGAATTAAATGGATGAAGCTAAAGCTCGCGGATAGCCATACATCTTAAGCCGTCCACGGGGTTGTCCCCTAGCAATATTCAGCACGCCACACCAGGATGGGTCCTCAAGTTGCTTGCTGCTGATATGTAGGTCATGTTACAAGTATGTACGCTCTTGTATCATGTATGCTTCAGAAGCGTGGTGGATTCTGGCCAGCAAGACCAACAAGAAACGCCTAGAGGCCATAATGGGAAAACCGTTGACAGATTCAGGAATATACCACAATTTTTTTTAAAACGTGCATTTGAACAAAATGTACAAGTGGTGTGTCTCGTTTCCGGTTAAATTAGATAAAAAACAAGTTTTTGAAAAGAAAAATAAAATTTCAATCAACGTTTATACCCTGGATAAAATTAATGTGAAATTAATTTTCATAAAATTAACGCAGAATAGAAATTAGAATCCCAGGGATATACTATTATATAAAAATCATTACGTATGGATATAATATCTCGAAGCATTTGTCAGAAAACAGTTGATAAAAACATCTTCTCGACTGCACCATATGTCGTCAGTGTTTTAATCATTTCTACAATAAAGAAAGACTCACTCACTAGTCACGAAACCGCTTGCTCACACGAACCCTCTAATCCAACAGTCAAGTCACTCTTCTAGAAAAGGGTAAATTGTTATGTTTAAAAAACTAAAACAGACAGTTGAAAATTCCATTTGTTATTTGTTGCGACATAGAATATGACCTTATAAAGGAAGATGTCTGTGAACCAAATTACAACACGTCATTCCTTCGTCGTATTGATACATTAAGAATAAAATGTCTCACTTACATCATTAATGAAAATAGTAAGTTAATTCGTACACGAACCTTTTCAGACATCAGTCTATTCATGAGTTTTTTGGAAATTGAGTGTAAATCAAAAGGAAGGTTATACAAAAGAAACGTTCCCCCTAAATTCTACCCTGGAAAAACACAAAACGGTGACCCATGTCACATTTGCAATAAACCCATGCTAGAAAATGACCTTGTTCCCGATCACAATCACTTGAACGAAATGTTCACAGGTTATGCCCATTCAACTTGTAATTTCACCTATCACGGACTACCCCATTACGTTCCGATCATAGTTAAAAGTCACGGTTTAGAAATAATAAAATATTTCACCAAATTCAAATATTTAACAACAGTTGAACAAGTTATTTTGCAATTCAAATACCTTCGTCACCGCAGACCTGCGTACTCATCAAATGTCTAAATCAATAATATAATAATAATATATGGCAAGTTTTATCATTATCTGTCGACAAATATGAGTTATTTGCATATTCCTCTTAAGGTTAACATGGGAAAGAGTATGCAGGTTTGCTGCTGTAAGGAACATTGAAAGTAGGAATTTCTAGCATAAACAAATGAGTTTTCCTATTCTCTATATGATTAACATAGGAAACGAGTATGCAGGTTAGCTGCCATGATAAACACATAAACTATGATTTTTAAGAAGGAAGATAAATACCAAGTTGAATCCAAAAATATTGATTGATAAGTGAAATATTATTTTCTTTATCCTCCTTAAGATTAACACTGAAGCCCCAAAATACAACGTACTGTGTCTAGATTTTTTAATATCTCGGTAACAGTTTGATGATAGAAAAAACCTTGAAGGAACTAAATCGTGTAGTTTTTAAGCTGATTCTAATGGTAAAAGAAAAATTTAGAAAAATTATAAATAACACATGAAAAACGTAAAAACCCATTTTTTAAGTACAAACCCCCGCCCCAAACTACCAGTTCCGATTGACCGATATGTCTGGATTACGAATTCGTCCGATTAAAGGATACACGACTTTACCAAATTCGGTTTCATTCAGACCATTTTTACGAGTTATCGTCTTCACAGACACACACACACACACACACACACACCATTTTAACCATTTTTAAACCACTTTAAAAAGGTATAGGTCTAGATCTCTTCAAGTCACAACAACCCCATCAGGGCCGTCGAGAGAATTGATGGGCCCCTGTGCAGCACGTAACCTCGGGCCCCAAAGGGGGGTCCCCCAGCATATGGAGGGGTCCGGGGGCGCCCCCTGGAAATTTTAGTAAAATTAGACTTATAAACACATATTTTTAGACTATTTAGCGACAGACAAAATAAGTTTTTATGTTGTAAAAAATTACGTTTTAACTTCAAGGGGGGTTTAAATTATTAAGAGTCTTAAACAAGTAATATTATTTGATATATGCTGATAAGGAGCACATTTAAATAAGAAACTACAGAAGTCACAATTTCAAGTAAGCGTTTTACTTGAAAATCAGCAATGAAAAATAATGGTATATTTGGATTCAGGAGGTAAAAAGCCATAAAGTAAGATATAAAAATTAAACATTTGTTAGGAGGCACCCTTAGTAAATTACTAAATTAATACACAAATTTTAAACAATTTCCATTATAGGGCCTGCTGGCCTACAATATACCGACATGCAAGCTCAGTAAATATTTTATGTTACATAATGATCAGTAAAACACTGACAAACAACACTCTGATAAAAGTGATAGATTTATAATTAATCTCAGAAAACTTCAAGGCAACTCAAACCCACCAAGCTGTCAAGCAGACGGCAATAGCATCAAGCATTGAATCGAAAGACTAAGAGCAGAGCTGAGCCAGCAGTGCTGCCATCTGTACAGATACATTCATCCGTACATTGTTGCCATATTTGCACCAGTCTGATTTTGCTTAAAATCAGTACCGGTAAACTAGTTAAATCTTCTAACGTGTTGGCAGAATGGGGCAAAATAGAACTAACATTACAACCGAGCTTGCAAATGACGTCTACTATAGACGAAATGTTGCGTTTTAAAAGTTGAGGGCGAGGCTCCGTGAGTGTCTACGTTATACATCTTAGGAGAAAGCGTCTTTTTAATTCCTTAAACCTCTACTAATTACAAATAATTCGTACACAAAATAAAGAAGCAAAATTCTTTATCTTTATGTCAATTGGTACCAACCTCAACTCAGTTTAAAACCCCATCTGAGGATAGAATTAAGCTAATCAAGTTGAATTCGTCTTGCTTACTAGACCCCTTTAAAAAAATAAAGGTCCCCGTAGGCCCGGGCCCCCTTGATACCCGGGCCCCTATGCATTTGCCCCCCCTGCCCCCCCCCCTTGTCGACGGCCCTGAATCCCATTATAGAATTCATTACAGTAAGACGTAAGCCATACGGTTTGCAGACCTTAAAAGATTTAATGAGTGAAAGAATTTGCCCAAATATTTTAACTTTCAAAATTACATAAATACAATAGATTTAAAAATGCACAATTCCTAAAAAGAGTAATGAGTAATACATCGTGTCAAGTAACACAAAATAAAGCAATAACCCAAAACAGACAAACCACTCACATAACCCATTGACACACTAATTAACACACTAACCATAAATCTTTCAACCACTAAAAAAGAACATTTCCCCTAAATCTTACACTCATATTAACCATAAATCGTTCAAACCCATATAAAAAAGACGAATTTTCGCGGAAGTTTACCAAAATTTGACAATTTCATAAAAACACTATTCAATTCTCTCAAATCTACTTACACCTCAAATTTTATTTTAAAAACAAAGCCTGCCCTTTATATTTGTCCTGGGGTTGTTGTGATGCCGATCTACCCCACGGCAAAATCAGTCTCAGTGCTACGAAATAAAATTGTTTTGTTTACGGTACGAAAGCGGTTTTGATGAATCCAGCTTTGGACCGAACTATGGTCCTTTTACTCTTCAAGGAATTAACTCTGTCCAACCCATGTCGGCCACCGCCCACCCTGCTCCATCCATTGTCTACCTCTCAAGGTCGGGCTTTGGCTCTAACGTACTCATGGAATGCAGGACGTGGGGAGTGGGGACTAGCAGCTAAAATCAGGTTTGAATTCAAAGTGATGACCAGCATGAAGGATGAGTGGGGGAAGCGATTGAGGTCAGAAGTTACTTTCGACTATCTGTTACTCAACTACTAGTGCGATTTGATCCAATATTAAGGTCGAATTTAAATTTGGTAGTTCGTTCGTTAAGCGACATATCAAATAATATTGAATAAATAATTTTTTTCAATATTCTTTGATTATACCACGGAGGACATACCACGTCTATACGTAAAGGTTATACCTTAAATGAACGATTTTATATTAATGTAAATATCCACAGGATAGGGATGGTCATCCTCCCCAAAAGCCTACATTAAGTATCTTACCCTTCACTATTAAAAATATATTTTTAAAATACTGATAAATAAATAAAAAAAACTAGGCAATATTAAAAGAAATAACGTACCTAGAAAATATTGTTAAATTTTTTTTCTCTTAGTATTTATTACCCTGTTCATAAAGATAATAGGACTAAAAGTAAATTAAAAATCAATAGCCTACTTGAAACATACCAGTAGGGAGCCTAGGGCCTAGGGCCTAGGGCCTACCTATTTACCTTAGTTACTTAAATGAGCGCAAACGCCAAGACTAAAAGTGACAGAGTTCAATCAGCTTGAAGTTCAAAGTGAAGTCTTCAACGTTGGCAGTGGTACAGTAATTTCAAAAATATTCTGTTTCATACATCAATAGGTTATACTAAGGAATTCCCCATAACAATGCATTTACTAATTGGGATGATAAAACCATAAACGTGAGAACATGTTACTTTTGTTTTAAGGTGCGTAGAGACCAGAGCAAATAAGTCATTAAAAGTACAAATATTTACGAGCACAATAAATCTTGTTAAAATATGGCAGATATATGAAATCTTACATTTATTCTGATGAGACAAAAAACCATCAGAAAGGCAAGTTTGGGAAGATATTTTACCCTAAAAAATGTCTATCCTGTTTATTTAAATAAATTTACGAAATAGTGATCATTTTTTAGATAATATCAGAGTTTATCTGCTAAAAAAAACACAAAATTCAACGTATTAAAGTTTGTTCTACTAATATTGGTTACTGGGATGTTAAGAAGTACACACCGAAGGCCTACATTAAGTTTCCGTGCTCACTATGTTTACCTTCTGATGACCATCGTAATAATGTTACTTTATTTATTTTAGTTAATTTATTAATTCAGTAACTGTAATTATATGAGTATATTACTGGAATAAATAAATACATTCGTTCATCTAGCCTTCAATCCTCCAATTAGCGATGGAGTTATCTATCACTAGCACCGCACTACCGAATCGCTAACATATCGAATCAAAACAACGACATATTGAGGTTTATGTTATCGCTTCCCCCACTCTTCCTCCAAAAGCTGCTCCTCACTCGGTAAAAGCCTGTTTCCAGCCGCTAGTGGACGGTCGCTTGTTGGTCAAGCGATCAAGCGTCAGTTCGCCAGTTATCGGTATACAGTTCTGTTGTTTTGTTCCGTCTCACATTGTTACAACGTGTTCTCGCTTCATAAAGCTTTAGTAGCCTACACAGAGACTTTCGGTTGTGACATCTGGCGGCGATGCTAGTCATCAGCTGTTCCGTCACTGAGCGGGTAAAATGATGCATAGGCCCTACCACATACCACCACAGAATGAAGAATGCTGTGATTCGAGAGTGTGTTATACAGTGTAAATATAGATTTGTTCTGTGATGAGCTGAACTTCAAGACTATTGTTATCTCGATATTTGGATATATATTACTAAATTATGTAAGTAAGTTTTACCTGTCAATAAATTTATTAGCTCCTTCTCTTAAAAAATCTTAATTTTCGATAACTATTAACGTTAATAGTTATCGAAAAATAAGCTTTGTGCAGTATACAAACTAAATAAAATTATATTTAAGATAATATTTAAAATGTTATGGTCCTAAAGAAAAGATTACCCTACGATCGCTGTTGCTACAATATCAACGTCATAGTTAATTGTTACAGAACCCTAAATCGTAATACAGTGGAACGTGGATAATTCGAACTTCTGTAATTCGAAATTTTGATTTGGTCCCTAGAATTTTATATGAAAACAATGTTAAAATATCCTGGTTAATTCGAATATTTATTTGGATAGTTCGAAGTTTTTACAGCGTAAATCTATAAAGTGAACAAGTCATTGTGTGCGATTTTCCAGGAAACGACGTTCGGGCTTCCTGTCCGTAGACTGTTTTTAGGTATATCAACGCGCGCACCATCCCGCCAACCCCTGACAGCACGTATACCTGCTGTTGACTGGTCACATGACATGATACCCCTCTTCCTCAACAGTCCTCTACCGCTCATAAATCACAACATTGACATCTCTAGTCTCACTACACGGCGCCGGCGCAGTTCTGTAGCGTGTGTATCATTGACGGTGATTTGTTCCGATATTCGTCGTCTTTGGTTCGTGTTGACATTTGTGACTTCGTCTGTGTTCATGTTAACACGTCGTGTGTATGAAGGCTTCACTAAAGCGAACCTACAAATCTCAGACGTTGCAAGAATAAATAGCGGCGATCAAGGAGGTAGAGAAGGGATTTAAGAAAAAGTTTGAGATAGCTAAAGTTTAGGGATCCCTAAAACATGTTATCGACATTTAACAAAAATTAGGAATTTTAATCAACAATATCTTCATTAACCGTTTTTTCAAATATACAATATTAAAATATGATGTTAGATTGTTTATTTCAATCACTTGCAAAAACTTTTCTAATTCGAATTTTTGGATAATAAGAATTTTTTTCTGGTTCCTTGAGGTTCGAACTATCCAAGATCTACTGTATCTAAATATTGCATTTTCTTCTTTACCTCTTTAAGAAAAATTTAGCTACAGTATCATGAAAACGCTTTTTTCTTGTATTTCTTAAAACCCCCTTCAACAAGGGGAAATTCCTTTACCCCTGACCCATTTCCGGATTTTATGCTCCCCCACCAAAAGACCTCTAACTCCGGCAACTCCGCCCATGTGTTTCCCGCAATTCGTATCGCTAGCACGTGTCGTGACTCTTGAGAGAACCTGTTGGGTGTTTTGGAGAGGCATGCCTCTTTATCCTCGGGTCTGAGCATGCGCAGAACGTATTTGTAGTTGGTTGTTGGTACGCGTATTTGTCAAAACAAAACTCGTGTCTCTTTAGGAATTTATATTATTTTATTTGTTGTTCAAATTACTTAGATATTGTTGAGGGAGTATCCTAATCCCTTATTATACAGGTTATAAAGGTTTGTTATACAGGTAAATTTTCTGATTATCAGGTTCGACCGTATGATTAAAAAGGTTAAATACGTAAATACTTAATAATTTAGACGATATATTTCATGTTCACTCTTTTTTGTTTGAAAATAACCTTTCATTTAAAAGTTATTAGTAAAAAAACATCATGAGGTTAACTGATCGTTTTTAGATCACCACACAACATGAAATAGGTTAACAAGGAAAGGAAAACATAAATTCCCCCGTCACAGCAGAACCGATTTTTCAGCGATTCCATTCGTTTAGGAATTAATATTGACGATATAAATTAACTTTAATCACAGGTCAGATTAAATGATAAAAGAGTGAGAAGGTTTGCTATTTAAAAGAACAAAAAAATAAGATTTTTTATATATTATATGTTATACATACGACGTATAACTAGATGAAGCTGTTTACTACGTGTTATCAAAATATTTCAAATATTAAGCGAGATAAAATTTTGATCTTTTGCTTACCATTGGCTCTGACAACATACAAAAAACTGTACTCACAAGTTTCTGTATCTCAGTAACCATTTGACACAGAGTGATGATTCGAAATACTAAATGGTTTGTTTTTTAGCTGATTCCAGTAATGTTACTGCAAATTATTTTTTTTTAAATTAATTATACGTAAATTAACACCGACTCCTCTCCTTGACGTCAGTACGTGCCTATACCACATTTTTCGCATGTCACCGATTCCTGTGTGTGGCCAGGCTGGGGGTGACCGAATCTCCACGAATATTTTGGGTTCTGGCGAAGGGTCGAACTTACACGCTCATTAGAGGGGATTAAGAAGGGTCAACTAGGAGCCCCCGAGAATGATCAATTCCCACAGCCGCCCGGCCAGGTAGCGGCCACAAAACGAGGGAAAAGGGAATTTTGAATTCCCAGGCAACCCACATATATAAGATTTGTGATTTGATAAGACATGTATAAGAAAATAATATATTACGGATTAGTAAGTTGAGAACGATGTAAGAGCCATATATAATTATTTTTATAACAATATTGGCCAACAGAATGAATGTTTATATTATTAGTACCTGGTGACTGAGCATTGTTCGGTGAAATATATAGGACTAGACCTAAACGTGTATTTAAAAATAGCACAATCTTTAAATAATATTTAATATATAAACATTTAAATAATCCATCAAGAAATCACCGAATTGGTAGTTCTCCGCGAAGGTTCACCGTCGATCAATCGACGGTAGGTAAGCTTTTACAAAAAGCAATGGTGTGAATACATTTTCGGTTAAAACTACATTGAATATAGTATCGTTGTTTTCTACAGATCATACGCTTTTCGCCGAGGTATGTTTCGTTTTGCTTACTCTATGCGTCAGAATTCTATGTTAGTTAAAACATCGGTCTTCAGTTGCGCGGTTATGTCGCTTTGTTTACAATGGTGGCGTTACACGTTCTCGTCGCGTTTGTTTGGTGTTCTGATGTTAATTTCACCATTTTAAAATTGATAGCAGTGACTTATGTGTATAAAACTATATATTTTTATTTTACTTATTAAATTTTTAAAAACTTGGCTATCTTCAATTTTTGACTGGTATTTATTTTCTGTGTTTTGTGGGGGAGCAAACTTTGAAAAATCTTTTGAAAAAAATTTTTTTATCAATTTTAATTGGATACACCCATCAAAACCAAGATAAAAATAAAACATGTTACTTTTATCTTATAGATAATTTAATGTAGATTAAAATGGTGTATAATATGCTATAGTTACTATATTTGTACTATTTTATGTGGAATTTTTAGTAAAAGCCTGCAAAAGCGCCAAAATGAGGTGAACCTCAAGGGGTCAAATAGTGAACCGTTGGAGGGTTAAATAATATTTAATATATAAACATTTAAATAATCCATCAAGAAATCACCGAATTGGTAGTTCTCCGCGCTACAAATGCAGACACAGCGGCCGCTTGGGCCAGTGAGTTTAGGTAATTTTAACTGGCCTTGGTCTATTCATATTTTGTTTTCTGTCAAAATCAAAATATATTGGATGATATATATTACTTTGCTTTTATTTCATACAGTTATTCCAACACCATTTAGTTCCGACAAATTGTACTAGGCTTACTGATTTGTTCAGTACTGTATTAGCATTTTTCATTTATTACACACACATATTTTAGATTGGCCATGTTCTGAAGTCGAATAGCATTACAGCTTCTTTGTGAAAGATTAGATATTCTGGATCGCGGCATAGTTAATAACAATACCGATACGATAAGACATATTAATAACATTGCCACAACACAAATAAATCTGAGTGGATTTATTCACAGTTTTCAAATCCAACTTAAACCCAAATCAAACCTAACTGTAATAGGGCTTTTATAGGAAAAATTAAATTTTCTGAATCGCAGCATTTTTTTATAATAATACTCGCGTAATCTAACATCCGAAATGGAATAAAAAAAATCAATGATCATTAAAATCTGTCCAGCTATTCGTTAAAAAAGTTGTAGCTAACACGACTTTTTTCTATATCTAGATATAAGACAGCTGAATATTATAATAAACATAATAAGGATAAACATTGTAATAATTTTTTATTCAACCAACATATAAACACGTAGCATTTAATCGAATAGAAAATGAAAAATATAATATCATAATCCTCTAAAACCGTAAACTATATTAACGTGGCGAATAAAGCTGTTGATTTTGTACATTACATATTTACTTCTTAGTTTTACACTAGCAGTAAGCCCTCCTTTGTAAGCTTTATTATTATTAGTTATACGTTAAAATAACTTTTAAATATACGATTTCGAAATGGGTTTAAATAAATGACCAAAATTAACTAACTAATATTGATTCAACAGCTGTTTATTTTTCTTTCTATCAAATCTTTAAACTACTAAGACAGCTGATTATTACCAGTAGGTTTGAAGCAAAATGCGACGAATATCACGTAAAATTGGGGTTTTAAATGCTCGTTATTTACTTTTTAAGGGTCGGCGGGCAATTTTAAGAGTTTAATAACCTTCTCTGGAATGTAGAGAATGTATAAAATAAGTTTCATTGTTATCAGTTATCCCGTTTTTCGAAGAAGACGGCGTAAAATGCCTCTTGGAGCGTCACAGACAAACAGACAAAAATTGAGATAAGACCGGTTTCGGCTTCACTAACCCACAAAAAGTATAAATAAATAAAAAATGAATAATTCTGAGTAATGTACAGACAAAACTCTAATTTTATTTATATATAGATGAATGAAGTATTCAGATGACATTAGATTCAGATGATATTAGATTCAGATGACATAGTAAAGCATATTGCTAATAGAAAGTAGACCAACAGCTGTAACTTAAGAAATCAAATGTTTTGATTGTAAAAAATTTGTAAACAAACCTCCATAAGATTATTTTTAGAAAGTTAAAACGCAATAAAATGAAAACTTGTGGGGTATAAAATGAATAATGAATAGAATGAATACTAGTTTGACAACGCATAAAGAACATACATTCTTTATATATATATATATATATATATATATATATATATATATATATATATATATATATATATATATATAGATTTTAAGTACACCATGAAATTGACACATTGAACATAAACGAAATGGCAGAAATTTGTAAGTGCATCTGAGTTTATATTCACATGAATGTTCAGTTTTATTGAAGGACCTCGAGATTGTTTATTTTATTTTTTACGGTGACACCCTTTTTTTTACATTTGTTTAACTATATGGGAAGAGTACCATATATATTTATACATGCATTATCCAATAGTCACAAAACTCTGATTAATTAGATATGAGATCGAAATGAGCTGAAATATAACAGATATCACAAAACAATAATAAATAACGATACATATCATTATTGGTAACAAAATGAGAATATTATAACACAGGTTTATTTAGACTAAGCTAAAGGACTTGCTAAAAGGAACAAGCTGAGATAGTGAGATAATTTTTGGTTAATCAACAAGGTGATTTTCTTTCCAACACGGTATAAAAGACCACCATCAATATAAGAGCAACCTAGGATAATTACAATAAATAAGTAACAGTATAATAGAAAAATACGATACAATACATGGCTAATCCACATTACTTTGGCAAAGGAGTGATATGATTCTTGAGCGTAAATTTATAAATGTATGTGGAAAGATTTGTATCAGTACAATCTAACATTTATATTAATACTAGCAGTAAGCCTTAACCTTAACCCTTTATACTCAATGGTAATATGTAGTATGCATATAGTGATAGATTTATGAAATGAGTATAGATTATATCAGACAGAGTAGATGAAGAATAAAGATGTGATTAAGAATAAGAATTTATAGAAAACTTAAAATATGCATGTACACTTTATAAAATATTGTAACTGCCCTTTGAGCTTTATGAGTTTTAAAACAATGACAATTACAGTTTTATGTTTACAACTAGCGGTAAGTCCGGTAAGTCCGTATTTTGTACGGGTTGTAGGATTCACTTTAATGAAGAAAGATAATCATACCAAAATGTAAACCTGAAATCCTAAACAAATCAACACAAAGAAAATAAATTGACACCCAGCTTTATTATTTAGCATTACTTTACGATTAAATAGATTAGAAACATTTTTATACAATTATTATAATTAGTCATATGTTAAAATAACTTTTTAATATAGTATGATTTTGAAATGGGTTTAAAATCAATGACAAATATAAACTAACTAAAATTGATTTGACAGCTGATTGTTTTTATTTCTATTAAATCTTCAAACTACAAAGACAGCTGATTATTATCAGTAGGTTATTCATTGAAAACTGAATCAAAATGTGAGTAATATCGCGTAAAACTGTTTCTAACTCATCAAGAAACTGTGAGACCGTGCCGGAGTGTAATCTATACACTGCCAGCAACGACAGCTGTTCGCGGACAACACAACAATCAAGCAGCAGACAATCAGCTGACTAGACCACTGTCAGCGAACGCACAGATCTAACCTCTATATGCTCGTGAATGTAAACAAGCACACCTCCAGCTGCTGGAGGTGTGCTGGAGTCCAGCACGACTCACATTATTGCACTTACTGTGTACATTATAATTAGGTATTATATAAATATAAACTTCCTTACTGGAAATCCAGACTTCTGTAAGTACAATAATATCACAAGACTTTACTAACCCATTCAATTCCAATAGTAATGTATTATTATTAATATTACTTCTTACACTCCTAATATTTTGGTTTAAAATGTACAGCTTCCTTATCACCATAGCTCTAAAAATTTATAAAAGTTGAAACAACTTAACACAAACGAAAAGTCACAGACCAACAGACATGAACCTGAGATATTTACGAAATAAAATATAAAACACTTATTATAATAAAGAAAATAATTAAATACTATCATACCCAGTGAATCAACAATTCAGTTTACAGCTTATTTAAGTCCTCCATAGTGTTTATAACCTTTACAGGCCTCTGGTCTGCCTCTCGCATAAAAATCTTGCCGCCACGGGTCCACAAAAAAGTATAGTTCTTATCCTTTTTTAGCGAATTTCCCATAGGGAAGAAGCTATTACCGTAGGTCTCATGGTAAGACTTAAGCCCAAGACCATGTTATTTTTTCGTCTTTAGATGCCCAGAGTCCAAAAACAATAGTCGTTAAAATTTATGTTTATATAAATATATGTGTCTGTGAACACGATAACTCCCGTAAAAATGGTCCGATCGAGACCAAATTTGGTAGAGACGTGTATTCCTACAAATGCTTGGACGAGTTTGTAAACCAGACATATAGGTCAATGGGAACGGGTAGTTTGGGGGGGTTTTGTACCCCAAAATGGGGTTTTTTGCATATTTCACGTGTAATTTTTAAAAATTTCTCCAACGGTTACCGAGATATAAAAAAATCTAAACACAGTATGTTGTATTGTGGGGCTCCAATGTTAATCTTATGGAGGATAGGGAAAAATTAATATTTCCTATATTAATCAATATTTTTGGATAAAACTTGATTTTTAGCTTCATGTGGTGGAGATCTATCCATTTATGCTTAAAAATCATAATTTATGTGTTTATCATGGCAGCAAACCTGCATACTCCTTTCCCATTTTAATCTTATGGAGAAAATGCAAATAATTCTCATGTTTATGTACAGATTTTTATAAATCTTGTTATATATTATTATTATTGTATTATTTATTTGGAAATTCGCTGAGTATGCAGGTCTGCTGCGACGGGGGTATTTACGATTATTCCCGGTGGTCTGCCACCCTTTCCATTGTTATAGAGCCGATGACAGGCATCCACCATAGTTTCACTGATCGGATAGTCCAGAGCTTGACCAACTGATTTCACTATCTCCAGTACATCTTCATTAGGTTTTACAGGGATTCCTTGAATTTCAATGCAGTTCCTCCTGGAATATTGTTCTGCATCTTCTAAACGCACCTCTAATACATTTAATTGCTTTTTGAGTGCCAGGTTTTCAGTGGTCAATTCCTCAACCTTCTGCATCCATGACAAGTTCTGTACCTTTTGCTCATAAATTTTCTGGTTTGTCTCTTTAAGCTGGTCATGGCAAGAATTCAAAGAAACTCCAAGACTTTTCTCAATGGATTTGATATTATTTTTTAATTCACTAAACATGTTTCGAACATCATCAATACTGTACTTACTTTTACTTTCCAGTAGCATACTTGACCGGTGAGTCTTATTACAGGGGTCACATCTCCAAATTTGCTGATTTGCTTCCAAAAATTCAGTATCATCAGCAGTCAAATTCACACAGCTCAAATGAAAAATAATGGAGCACTCGTTACAGGTTATGTTTGGCTTGCTTCAATTTTTTTGCTGACAAACACCACATTTTTAGGTCATATTAACCAGATTTGTCAGGTATTCACTACAATAAATGAGTTCTGTCACAAATATAACTAAACACTGATTAACTAAAACATCTAACTCGTGACTAAGCGTATTACGCAACTATGACTCATGGAGGCTACTGTACACACGTCCGCTCTCTCTCGCATCACAAGAGCAACTGAACAACATTTCTCCTTTTAGATGATAGGCAATTTGTTAATTATCTTACCAAAATTTTTATTGAATATTTGCAGTGATACATTAATATTCTTCTTGTGTTTTAGAAAAATGACAACAATTGTGCTCAGCAGTGAAGATGAGGACGACTGCATAATCTTAGACGAAGATGATAGAGTCCTTCCACCTCATGTACTGCTAATATCTGAAAACGACTTACAAACAACACAGTTAAAAGAAGATGAATCTGAGGACAAAAAGAATCACTTTCATTTCGATAGTGATCCTCTCCAAGATTCTTCAAAGTGTTCTACGTTTCACAAGGAGTCTGAACAAATGCATAATTCGCCTCCAACAGCTCTACAGAAGGATGTGCAGTATTTAGAGTTTACAGGCTTTACTCCTCCACATAACAAAAGTAATGAGTGTCTTTCCGACGGGAATGTGTGTCATGTAAATCAATTGGTACACGATGTTGAATATCCAACCAATTATATATCCAAACAAAACAATAATTTAGTATTCCAGCGCCTTGCAGCTGCATTGGCTACAGCTCTGTCACCTTCTTTACTAGGTGGAAATGACAAGCAGAATGATATTTTATCAAATGTGGAAGACTATAGAGCTCATACCGAAATTAATTGCACAGACAAAATGTTCACGCCACACAATCCTCATAGTAAAACTAACCCTGATAAAATTGTCACTAATGACAAAAAAGAAAAAAGTATGTTTAAAAATAAATCAACTACTATGAAAAAACGTAGAGGCAGACCAAGGAGTATGAGAGCTCAAGAAAAACTCTTGAAAAATAATACGAACCCTAGTATGGAACAGACTGTTATTGAGGGTAAGAATCTTGATAAAGAAATGTGTGAAGTAACATCTGGTTTGAAAAAAAAACATAATTCAAAAGATTTTCAAATTGATGGTGCACAAAGTAGTACTACAGTCACAACTGCAGGAACTTCAGTATCTCTAGAAAAAGTAAATCAAGATACAAATGTCAATTTTGGAGATTCCTATGAAGTTATAGCAGAGAATTCTAAAGTTGTAAAGAAAAAACGTGGAAGAAAGCTTGGGTGGAGGAAATCTCAAATTCTAGAATCAAAAACAGATATGCTCTCTCAGGAAAATTCTAATAAAAATATTAATCTTGAAGACAAATCAAATAGTGATAAATTAGACGAAACTATAAACAAGAAAAAACGTGGAAGAAAACGAGGATGGCGGAAATCCCAAACACTTGAACCGTGTGAAATGCGTGAAGTAACATCTGGTTTGGAAAAAAAACACAATACACAAGATTATCAAATTGATGGTTCACAAAATAGTACTACAATCACAACTGCAGGAACTTCAGTATCTCTAGAAAAAGTGAATCAAGATACAAATGTCAGTTTTGGAGATTCCTATGAAGTTATAGCAGAGAATTCTAAAGTTGTAAAGAAAAAACGTGGAAGAAAGCTTGGGTGGAGGAAATCTCAAATTCTAGAATCAAAAACAGATATGCTCTCTCAGGAAAATTCTAATAAAAATATTAATCTTGAAGACAAATCAAATAGTGATAAATTAGACGAAACTATAAACAAGAAAAAACGTGGAAGAAAACGAGGATGGCGGAAATCCCAAACACTTGAACCGTGTGAAATGTGTGAAGTAACATCTGGTTTGGAAAAAAAACACAATACACAAGATTATCAAATTGATGGTGCACAAAATAGTACTACAATCACAACTGCAGGAACTTCAGGATCTCTAGAAAAAGTAAATCAAGATACAAATGTCAATTTTGGAGATTCCTATGAAGTTATAGCAGAGAATTCTACAGTTGTAAAGAAAAAACGTGGAAGAAAGCTTGGGTGGAGGAAATCTCAAATTCTAGAATCAAAAACAGATATGCTCTCTCTGGAAAATTCTAATAAAAATATTAATCTTGAAGACAAATCAAATAGTGATAAATTAGACGAAACTATAAACAAGAAAAAACGAAAAAATAAATCTCACATTATAATGGCAAACATGAAAGATACAAATTTACTCAAAAATAATGAGCCTAGTCAGCCGAGTGATAAAGAAAAAGAAATAAATTCTGAACCGCAGCATAACAATAACCAAAAAAATGAAGAAAATTATCAGTCAAAAGAAAAAGTTACAAATAGCCCAGACAATCAACTTTATTCAGCTACATCCTTCCCCCTACATTCTGGTATCTACCTCAAAGATCCTGAAACAAAACATGTTGAATCAGGAATGGGTATAATCACAGGTGTCAATCATCATAATAACTGTTATGATCAAGATAATCACAACAATAAGGATAATCATGATGATCTCAACGTTTTATCCATTCTAACAGGTGATCTAGAAAATGACAAGGAGATTTTAAAGGAAGATTTTTTAAAGTGTTATAACAAAGTATTTGATGCAAATTTTGAAAACTTTATTTTCAGATTAGGTGATATACTTCAACAAACTATGAAGAAACTTGAACCTTACTTAACAATCGAAGATTTGGAATCGGTTAATGAGAAAAATATTATTGATGAGACTAGAACTACCTTCTGTGATTTATTTCATGAGGTTTTACACATTGTTTTTTCAAATGATAATATATTCCAGCACAAGGCTTTGATGCTTGCACTTTTTACAAAAATATTTCTAAGAGTGATTACAATATCACCTGAATTTTTAAATTCATTGATTTTAGCCAAAAAAACAATGATTTTTCTCTTAAGGGATTACATCTCAACAGCATCCAAGTCCATATATGATTTACTACATAAATCTCTTTATGAAAATGATTTAGATTTTGAAAGAAACTGTTGGTTGATCTTAGAGTTTTGCTTAACTTCTTTGACAGAGAATGAAGATTCCTTGGCAAACTCACTCAGCGAAATTCATAAAACCACAACTACGGATACTGTTTTCGAAGCTCCCAATAATACACGTAAATCCCAATCAAAAACTACTTGCAACAGGGCCATAGAATCAGTTATTACAAGAAACCAGGTTTACCAAGAAAAACAATCAGTTATTAACAATAACAACTCAGTCAGCTGTCATTCCAATAATTTAGAAAACATCAGGGCTACTTCTACTACAGCATCAATAACTTCAGAAAATGAAAGTATTATTTGCACAACTAAGGATACTCATGTTACAGAAGAACCATTAAAAAATAACATACCAAATCCTTTTTATTCTGGAAATAACAATAGGCTGCTAAATATGCCAATAGAACTCGATGGTGCTGAATCTCTTCAAACTAATTATTTATCCACGGGTAGGTTACAGCTAAATACCTTAGGGGATGCAAATGTTAGGAATATTTTAGAAATGGAAAAGAACCAGTTTGAATTAGAAGGCTTACAAATAAGATTATCAGCAACTAGGTCTACGAACAATAAAGATCAAAACAATCTAAAACCCAATTTACTGTCTCCAAAAGTTTCAAATAAAAACTTAGATTCGAGTAAATACAGCTATTTAAAAAATTTATTGGCAAGAAACAGTACAAATACTTTGCAAAATAGTAATCTTGATCCCAGCAGATTATCTGTCCTTAAACTGGATTCACCGGCCAAAAATAATTATCTAAACTGTAAAAGAAGTGAAAATATAGTAGAACCTAATCCATTTCCAAAAGTATCCTTTGAAGGTGGAAGCTTAGAAAAAGTCCCAATTCCTATTTCTTACGAACAGCTACAAAATCATGTAAATGTGGAACGTGGCCCTGTTCATTCAAGCACTCATTTACCTTTAAATGGCTCTTTACATAAAGACCATAAATATTACAATGAACAAGGATTTGTCTACATGACCCAACCCATCCAAAATGGAGAATATAATCCTCATGGTAGTAGGTATAAAGTTTATCAACCCTCACACAATGGAAATCTTGCCTTGTCCAGATATTTATCTTCTAGATACAATCCATACACATATTCAACTGCAGGTTTTCATCAAAAAGAACACCAAAATGAGACAAGAAATAGTTATCCTACCTCCTTCTCTCTACCTCAATATAGCAAACAACATCCTAAAGCATGTAGACCTTCCTTAGGCCACAAAACAAATCATAGAGACCCTAGATCAGATATGAACAATATTAAATATTTACATAAAGATCTATTTGTAAGTAGTCAATCTGCAACAGAAAAATATAATATAAGCAACAATCCAGCTCTCTCACAAAGAACTCAGAATACTGAAAGTGGCTCTGTAATTAATATAAATAACTATAATACGAATGTGTATTTACATCCAACAAATGAAAGTAATAATCAAGGAGTATACTGTTCATACCAAAATGGTGACTTTCAAACATATGTCCCTACTTCGACTGCACATGTTACTCAAATGGTAGATTTATGCCCTCAATATTCAAGCATTCCCAACAATCAAAAAATTCTCCCTGTGTCTAGGCCTAGACTCAACAGTCAAAGTGTGAATCAAACGCTGCATTGTGACAGTAGTCCAAATGGCTCAAATAGTTTTCTTAATATAACTGATCAAAGAGTACATGCAGGGCCTCAATACTCGGGCAATACAGACAACTCATGTATTCCTCCGGAAACTCAACTCAATCGCCAGATTAGAGGATTAATCCCTCAACACACTAACAGCTATGATGTTCCTCTTATGACTGATTGGGCTCAAAAGAATAGTTTTACCCCCAGCCTCCACCCCAATACTTAAGTGATACTCTTATGTCATCATATAACTCGCCATGAGCTCACTAATTAACTTCCTGGTAATTTTTACTCTGTATAGACAAAATAGAATTTATATATATATTGACTGAGCACATTGTACGGGTATATCTGAGCCTTATCTACAATTAATTACTATATCACATGATAAACAAAGTCACATAACCCTTTTAACCAAAAAATTCAAATTAGTTTCACTTAAAACTATTACTGTAAAATTAATAAATAAGAAAAACATATTAGAAAATAGATTTTTAAAATATATGTGATGATTTGTGTCACAATCACATTTTAATATCAGATAAATAAATAGTGTTTTCTTTCTTTTTTGTTGTACTTAAAAATAGTTTTTAATAAGAATTATTTACCCGCTTCCTCCCACCATTGCTGATTTGTAAAAACCCAAGCATTGAACACTAATGAAATATCAGGAAAAACACCTGTTAAGTAAAAAAAATTCTTAAGATTCAACATTGAACTGACGGTGTAACCCACAACTTCTTGGCAGTGTTATATAATAATTTATGGGTTTATCTAAATTTATTTATACTTTTTAGCCGTGTAACACGGCTTATATTATATACTTTTTATATACTTTTACGTTATACTTTTTCACGTGTAACAGGTTTATACAAAGGCTATTGAGAAAGTAACAAACGTTTTGAAATTAAATAAAAAGATTTAATGAGACAATAATTAATTGTAATATATACGTTTGAAAGAGCAAAAAAATACTATTTTCTACCTAGTCACTAAACAGATTTGAGGTACTTATCATAACGGTGGACGAGCTTTGAAATTCCTTAGTCATAAAATTCCGCCGACTGAGACTTCAGCCACCCCGTGACTGAAGTGCAACTCCTTGTCGTCACCAAAGTGATGTGCTGCTAACCAAGCCTTCATTGTCAGGATCAAGTGAAAGTCACTTGGAGCAAGGGACTGTAGAATGGAGGAGGGAAAATCTCCTATTTGAATGAGTGAAGAAGATCTTGCATGCGACATTCCGAGTGAGGCCCGGCATTGTCATGCAAAAAAAAATATTTTTGGACGTCAACTTTCCTCCAAGTTTTTTAAATTGCTCTTCTAAGGTAGAGTGAAGTTTGACAGTACCACTCAGAGTTTATTGTCGCACCAAGTTCAAGATAGTCAATAAGAAGCACACACTGCCAATCCCAAAACACAGTTGCCATAATCTTTCTGTTTGACAAAGTCTGCAAGCATTTTTTTTTGTTTTTTCAGGGAACACATGTGCCCCCAATCCATAGACTGTAATTTAGTCTCAGAATTGACGTCTTGCACCCATTTCACCAGTTACGATCCGATCAAAAAATGAATCACCATCTTGATGGTAGGTGTCCATAAATGGCATTGCCATTTGCAGACCTTTCTTCTGGTCAGTAAGCATTTTTGGCACCCATCGTGCACAAAATCTGTGGTAACCTCGTGGCGTTTGCGTGACAATTTCAAACAACAAAGTCATAGAAACGTGAGTGAAACAATGTGAAAGCTCCATTATTGTAGATTTTCCCGAATTTTCTAATCAACTTTGGCAACCATTTCATCTGTGACAACACTCGGTCGTCCACTCTTCTCCTCGTCATGAATGTTAGTGCGGCCATTTTTCACTCGCGGTATTTTCAATTGCATCACACACATTTTAAACTTGAAAGCTGCAACTATGCGCAGCGCAAAGTCACTTTCGCTAGTACAGCTAGAAAGCTACTAAATTGGAGAACACGTCTATATTTTAAAGTGTACGATTGGCGTGTGCCTAGCGGCGTCAGATGGAAACGTTTATTACTTTGTGAATAGCTCAAGTTTAGTTCGCTTAGTCTAGTACAGTTCACACTTATAAAAGTGACATTAGGAAACACATTTGTTATGACAAATTTTAATTAATGTAATACTAACATTTTTAATCAATAAATTTTCTATTTTATAATCTAAATAAAAGTTTATTAAACTAATTTAATATCCTCAGATTCAATAGTTTAAATCTGTATTTAGTTTTTAAATTTAGTCAAAACAAAGTGGATAGAATTTTCATCTGCTTCGTTTTGACAACTTTACTAATACTATTGTATTATTAATTCTACAGTTTAATATGATTGTATGATGCCTTTATTAATTAAATGTGAATTGATAGTAAAATGAATTTAATTTGTTAATACATTTTTGAAGAGAAAACAATTATAACTAATGATGTATATAAAATAATAAAATATGAATATTCGTAAACTACTTTTAACATTGATGAATATAATCAATCTTAAAAATTACATTACTATAAAATAACTTCTGCTACTTATATATATATATTTAATTAGTTCATAGTTTCTAAACCTAATAAACGTGAAACTTAAAAAATAATACCAAACTATTTAAGTGAGTATTATTGGGTGATGTGACGCACACTGCATTTCATGGAAAATGGTTGAAAAATAAGGAAAAAATTGATTTTTAATATGTTGCGCTTTTGGACAACATATACTGTGTTTACAACGTTAACTAGAGTAGTAAAGTAAACTTTTCTCTGGAACCTGTTTGTCATATACTAATGACTCAAAATACTAATTTCTTTAGTTTTTTCAGCTGAAGATAGTCAAATTATTCTATAAAATTATTGTTTTGCCAGAAGATTAAACATTATTTCAAAGGTTAAAAGCATGATTTTTTAAAAGCCCATAACTTTTGAACCATTAGTTTCACATACTTGCGGTTGGTGTCATCTTATTTAGGACCTTGATATAAAACTTTAATCAAAATTTTTAGAGCGGATTTTGAGAAATATGTATTTTTCACATATTTCAAGGGTTTTTAGATGTAAACTACCCTTAAAAATAAAAAATGACCGAAAGATATGGCGAAAGTGCACTTGTATTACATACAAGTAGGATGATCAGTGTGGTGGTGAACGCAGACAATATACATCAGTCCGAAAAACCACTTGATTCGGGGAGACTGAAATGGATATATTCACTTTCAACTCAGATTCGACAATTCTGACAAAAAAAACTTACTCCATGTAAAGGGGAGAAAATACCATGTGAAATGTAAAAAATTGTGAATTTTAATAACATTAAGTCAAAAGCAAAGATATTTATTGTAAAAAATAGTGATGTACAGCCGACTGGTTGTAAAAAATATCACAAAAATATGTGACTACAGATTTTTGTGATTCTCAGTATGTATACATATTGATCTCAGATTTTTCTATTTTAATACACATATTTTTGAGTTTCAATGGTAAATGGTGCAGTTCACGTTGTATTCATTTTTTGACAATTGCGTAACTCCCGGTGGAATCCACCGTGCATGAAAAAAACCAACAAAAGTATTATTTTATAAGAAAAATGTTACGCAATGAGCTCATATATAAGTTATAGCATACAATAAAAGTTGAAAACCTAACCTTATATCGGTTTTTTAACAGGAATCAAATTTTTAACAGTGTAGTGTCTCCAATTAATATACATTTAAGTGGTTAGAAAAATGATCCAATTACGAGCCTGCTATTTATGAAAATTTCAAAATGATATAAAATTATAAAAAAAAAATAGAAATAAATTGGTAATAGCGAAAATAAGTTAACAGTAAAATTGTGAGGAAAAGCAGCAAAATCTCAAATCACCAATGTCTTTTAGTCATCATCGTCCTCACTAGTTTGAGGTTGGTCTTCTGTACAGGCCACACAATTAAAAACTGAATGCTCTCGGCAGATGTAGCTGTCACAGGTGTTGCATGTTGTCTTACTCTTCTTATTCTTTCTCCAACTGCATATCCCACATCAGCCATCAATTGTATTACATGTAGCCTTTCATCATCTTGAAGCCTAAGCATCCGTTGTATACTTCTGTTCAACTGCCTGGGCAGTCGTTCATCTACGTGTCAAATCACCGAATAGTCATGGCAGAGAGATCTCGCCTCTTTTATTTCTTAAAATCTTTTTGAACACTTAAAAATTTTCCTGTTTTATATTTTAAAATAATGAAACTGTTTAGTGCAATTGTATTTAGAAGACTCGCTTCGCTCGCCCCAGGCCCCCTTATAGGTGTCGGCAGAATCGCTTGTTGTAAAACTAATCATCAACGGAAAAACAAACATGTACAAGCCCCAGTTACCACCTATTCCCACACTTAACCCCTTACAACATTTAAGCCTCAGCTACAGACAAGCAAGAGCCTATATGTGATTTTAAAATTACATCGCAACTAAAAGTAATAAAGAACATTTTACAAGACAAAGGTGAGGTTGGTAGCAATAAATGAATGAAGATATTGTTGACAACGAAATCAAATGCACGAAAAATATATAAATTCAGATTTTGAATAATTATGAGTATTTCATGATATCAGTACTGTATTGTCGTCTTTGTTGTTAAAGCAATGGTGAGATTGATTAAAGGTTTTTATCTGAGTTGTAATACAAGTGTAATATAAGTGATTGTTGTAGGGAGGTATCAATTTGTAGATTTGCTGGTAATTGTAGATATTATATCTAATTCCATGTACTTAAAGCCATCCAGAACTTAAGGAAAATCAATTAAACTTCCCATATCTAATAAGTTTTCATTTCTTCATTAAAATTGTTGTAAAATTGTTACGTTTTCTTTTTAAGGGTGGTTAAAGTGAGGCTTTTACGAAATATTAGCGCTCTATGTACTATTATAATGTTATATGGTACAAATTTTAAAAAAAATAAAAAAGCCATTTCTAGGAATGAATATTAACAAAGATATAGATCTTCAATAATCCGTATGGTACGGTACCCTCAGTCTTTGAGAACATCTCGTTCAAGAAATATATAAAAGAACTAGAAATATTTATTATTTTTTAAATTATTGAATTTAAATTATTTTAAATTTTTTAATTATTTTTTAATTATAAGTCATAAAAATTTAAAAACTAAATTATCTGCATTATATTCTACATAAACAGAATAACTACAACAGGTCGTCTGAAAGTCACATACGAAAACTTTGGTTATATCTTGACCAGAACCGGCATTTTCTTACTTACTTACTGCTGGGGCATCACAAATCTCAGTCGATTTTTTGCCTCGTAGATTAGCCTCCTCCATTCTTCTCTGTCCTCTGCCATTTCAATTGTTCCTCCGCACCGGACAACGTCTTTCCCAACTTGGTCAAGCCACCTTAATTTAGGCCTTCCTAACGGTCGCCTTCCTTCCTGTACGGCCTTGCATACCTCCTTCAGCCTTGTACCCTCCCCTCTGCGAAGTACATGACCTAACCAGCTAATTCTTTTGGCTTTTATGAGGGCTATTATGTCTGGTTCTTGGTATAGGGCACGTAATTCTCTGTTTTTTCTTATGCGCCAAACTCCATCTTCACATACTGGTCCAAAGATTTTCCGCAGAACCTTGTTCTCAAAAACTATTAATCGTCCTTCATTTCTTTTGGAAAGGACCCATGTCTCACTGCCTACTTACGGAAATTAACTAACATTTTAAAATGATATATATAAGTTATTGATAATAAGCAACATTATTACGTATTCTCACTCATGGTTATAAAATGAAGGTGCATGTAAAATATTAGCCCTCGATTTACTATAATAACGCAACAAGAAATCAAAATGTGCATAAAATAGGAATTTTCATAAAATGTAACGTTATCTAGGTGTGAAAGAGTCAAAATACGAGAAAAAGTCATATTTTACTCAGAAAAACTATTTCACACACACATAAAGAGATTAAAATCAACAGGTCGTCTGAAAGTCACATACGAAAACCTTGTCTATAAATTGATCCAGAACCTGCATTTTCATACTACTATCGGAACATGGGAAAATCAAGTAAATTTCCGATATATGTAAATTTTTCATTTTTCAATCAAATATTATATAATATTATTTCGTTTTCCTTTTAAGGGTGATAAAAGGAAGGTGTGTGTCAAATATAAAAGCTCTATGTATTATAATAACGTAACAGGGGAGCTTAATGTGTGTGCGATTGATTTTCAAAAAATCAATCGCTATCTAAGGGTGAAGGAGACGAGATACGAGAAAAAGTCAAGAGACCAAAGTTGTAGATCTTGCAAAATCCGTAGCACAAGAAACCCTCTGTTTTTCAATTGGACCTTTCGTTAAAAAGATATGGCCAAAAAACAAATAATTTTTTTGAAAAATTATTTGTTTATTTTAAATTTTTTTAGGGTAGTGAAAATAAAAAAATCTGGATTTTCGATCAATTTTTTACTTATAGTAACCTCTTAGGAACGTTCATAAAAAATTTCAAGTCTAGCTCATCAGGAAGTCGTATTGTTGAGCGAAAAAGTG
Organism: Nephotettix cincticeps; assembly: GCA_023375725.1. Classification (NCBI taxonomy): domain Eukaryota; kingdom Metazoa; phylum Arthropoda; class Insecta; order Hemiptera; family Cicadellidae; genus Nephotettix; species Nephotettix cincticeps. Next base: position 49,093,471 of record CM041791.1, read on the forward strand.
AAACCTTGCATTTCACGAAATCAACCCAATGCATTTTATATGGGAAACTTTTAACATTTTTTTTCTCGGTCCGTAATGAAAAATTTCAAGTCTCCAGCATTTCTAGAAGTACTTTAGAATTAGTATCCCTAATCAGTCAGTGAGTTACACATGGCATCGTGTATATATTAGATAGACTGAAAAACACAGTGAGCGGCCAAAGGTTACTACTTCGTGTCACGAAGCACCTTGTCTTGTATACGTCTAGACATCAACACCCCCTTTTGTTGAATTGTAAAAGGTCAAAATATACGGATTTTTAGCATTTCCAGTCTCAGGGTCGATCTCATTACTGTGGCGCATAGTAGACAGAAGTACTAAAACCTTTTTTTCTTTTAGGACAATATGATAACAGTGTTTTGACATCTTTGAATCCAAACATAATGCTGTTTGCTGGGCGCTGAGTCACATTTAGGAAATCCAAAAGGGATTTATTTATATTCTTTTGCAGTGTGCATCTACAGGAGTGAGGTTGTAGTCATTTTTTAGAGTGGGCGAATGGTATAGACATACCAATTTCCTGTTGTTATATTATGCCCAGTCCCACTAACTGGCTGAACTAATCTTGAGACTATAGCAAGACCAGAGTTGTCCAAAATATAAGGCCCTGGTGGCTGTTTGCCAACGTAGATCTCCATATTCATTACATAGAATGTTTTGACCCAAGTTATAGCATACACCTTTATTCCATATCGTGCCAGTTTATTTTTTATGTACTGTCTAAAACTACATTGAACATGAAAAGCTTCAAGCATTTCATCGATTGTAAGATACTCAGAAACAGGAAAAATTTTCTTTGCACTTTTCAATCAGTCTTCCAAACAAGTTTCGAATTGGTGCAAGCTTATCAATTGCTCTTTGCTCCCTTCTTGTGTCCGTGTCATCAAATCGTAACAGCCTAACAAGAAACTGAAATCTTCACACATTCATGGTGTTGTGAAAAAATTCAACGCCAGTACCATCTGTGGCCCATAGATCGTACAAATTCAAGTGTGAGGGTCAAAGAACACCAGCCATGTAGAGATTGCCTATGCTGTATGCTGATATGCCTATGCTAATCAATTCTGTCAGTTTCCTTGGCGTCACGTTCCCTGGTGAACCCTGGGCGAACTTTTCTGATTCTTTGATTGGTGCTGGTAACAATACTATCCAAAATGTCATTAGTAAAAAATAATCTCCAGGCTGAAACTGGCGATTCTACTACAATGTTTTGCCTCACACCAGGTAGGCGATACCTGCATTCAGATTGAATGCAGGGGTTCGCCTATTAGTTGGAGTACAGTGAATGTCCCATTTAGTTACCATTGTCTTTACCTGTATATTGTGGTCCCACAACTGCAGGTATGATATCCTTGTCTCCCGATTGTTCTGACTAACTTGTTCTGATTGTTCTTGCTTTAAATATTGAAATGCTGTGACTCAGTAACAGTAGTTGCTGTAAACAAAGTCCATTGTAATTACTGAAAGACCAATAAACATATTCTACTCTATTCTATTCACTATCTTCTTTTCACACTGATAAATGATCCTCTCTTCATTGTTAGAGTCCAAAGTCCCTTCAACAGACGGCACAAGATGTTCGTCAACAAAAAGTTCTTTTCTAATTGCTTCTGGATTTCTTAAGTTTGATTCCTCATGGTTCACTTCTTTTTCAACATTATCTAATAAATTGCAAAGTCTTTCCTCCTCTCTCAGATCCATATCAACACGCAAAAGTCACTAAGACATTTGAATCAGGCACGGTAGAATCCACCGGGTCCACAGTAAACACACTCCAGACTCCAGGAGAGGGGTGAAAAGTGGTTGAGTGACCAGAGGAGTCCATTCAAAGGTATACGAGGGGAGGAAGCTTGCAAAATTTACACTCCAGAGATATTAAACAAAACCGACGACCCGGTGGAAAAGACGACGCCACCCCTCATGGGTTGAAAACAGGATGAATTTTTAGGGCTTCTGTTCAGTACCACAGTGATTCTCAATAATTAACTCCCAAGACAACCAGTTTGAGTTGGAAGTTGTCTTTGAGTCTTCGTGACAAGTGGACATGTTATGTTTCTTATGAGCATAATTGCTAGTAAATGGTTTGTATGTAAGTTTTTTGACTGCTTTCAACTTTTTTGTCTCCAGTTTTATACCAGCTTAGTTCGGATTTTGTATTATGTTTTAAATACCAGTTTTTCTGCGGACGGGATCACATTCCAGATCCCAAACCTTTGTTTGACTTAAAATCATGATGGAAAATTTCTGTGGTAAAAATCTAAATAAGAACTGTTAAAACTGGTAAGAAAATTCAAAAAAATTCAATAGATCTGGAGGACATTGCTCCCCCTTAATTCCTGGCTTCATGGTATTAGGGATACACAACGGCTGAGTAGCCAAATTTCCTGTGTCACGGGTATGAGTAAATGCAACCAATGCATAAAGAATTCTGACTGTACTTTTAAACGTAAGTAAATTATAATAGCATTTAAAATCATATAGTAATAAAAAATTATTGTAAAACAAATGATTATCAAGTTTTTATAGTGAAATTTAATAACACGAGATTTTCACATGTTTCAGTTTTGTTGAAAGGGGTTGAATGAAGGTAGTATATAAGAACTTTAAAAATATTTATTTTTTTATGCCAATCTAAAATATATATTTTTAAATTGACAAAACTCTTGATAAAATATTTTCTTTAGTCATATATTTACAACAGTTTCAAACATAGCATCAAACCTTTAGAAGTGTATCAGCATATTGGAACTCTGGGCTGTTCTCATATTCACACATGTCTAGAGCGATTTCACAACTCTCTCTCACCACACGCTTATCATCCGAAAGATATTGTCGCAGGATTTGATAACACTCATCTGACGCGACAGCTCCAAGAGCTTCAGCACATTCATGGCGAACCTGAAACCAAGCATACACATTAACTTTAACAGGCATTTTTTGAAACTTTAACACTTAAATAATCTTAAAAATTTATTTAATAAATTAATCTTAATTATTAACTATACATTAGATAAAAAGTACTAAGGCACACTCATTGACTGTGTGCAAGTATTCAAATGGTGACACTATAAGTGTCTTCTACGCCTGGTTTCCAGCATTGGCAGCCTCATATCTCCGACACCGATCCTTTATCAGCAGACATGGAGGTGATCGAGCCTTTCCTCAGCCAGAGCCTCAACTCGACCCAGGTCTCTCCAATATCTGGTCTTCGGCATCAGCGAGTGAGTTTTTTGGGGAGCCCTACCGCGTCTGTGATGGTGAAGTGAGTGTGCCTGGTGGAGTGAGTTTAGTGACGCCTCGTGTACCTGCCATTACATGTGCTCCAGTTCCTTGTGAGTCATCTCATAGTCTCTTCCACTGTAATATTCAGGGGCTGACTAAACATTCTAAAATAGATCAGTTCAATGTTTTTTTAGATACATTACAAGTCAAGCCCAATTTTATTTGTCTTACTGAGCACTGGTTCAATGATTCTAGCACATTCTGCCTCAACAAAATCACTGGGTACAATCTGGTTTCTTGTTTTTCCAGGAAAGACTCAATAAGGGGTGGAGCTTGTGTACTGGCGGGGGACCGGATGCAAGCAGAACCCTTAGAATGTTTAAATAGTTTGTCAAGAGAGGGTTTAATTGAATGTGCCGCTGTTAGTTTAGATAGTTCACCACTTAGTCTTGTTTTATGCATTTATAGACCACCAAAGAAGGGCAGGGCTAGTTTAGAGTGTTTTTTTTCTATATTAGATAAATTACTTAGGAAAGCTTTTAAGAGATTTAATAAAAGAAAAATCTTTTTGACCGGTGATTTTAACATCAATATTCTCAAAAACGATAGTCTTAAATCTCAATTCTTAAATTTACTTAGTAGTTTTGATATGCATCCCAATTTTAACACTCCAACCCGCATTACTCCATCTTCGAAGACCTGTCTGGACAATATATTCACAAACTTCTGCCCTCACTCATGCAACACCATTGAAACTGGTCTCTCGGATCACATAGGAAATTTCGTGACTTTTAATCTGAAAATTCCAAAGGTTGGTGGGGTCACTGTCTCAAAACGCTGCTTCTCAGAGAGAAATATTCAACATTTTCTTTTTGAGTTGCAGTCGGAAGACTTTGACATAATTCAAAGTGAAAATATGCAAACTAATGAAAGGTATAGGATTTTCATTGGCAAAATTAGACAAGCGCTTTTCACAGCCTTTCCTGTCAAAATTTGTAAGGCATCTTAATCTCAGAAGGGTCAAAAAAATTGGATAACTTTAGGAATCAGGATTTCTAGTAAAAGAAAAAGGGAGTTGCATGAGATGTCCAGATGGTGTAATGATAAGAAATTCCTTGATTTTGTAAAACAATATAAAATAATTTTCAAAAAAGTTGTAAAAGCAGCAAAACTTAAGGCCAACAGTGATTACATCTCAAAATCAAAAAACAAAGTCAAAGCTGTGTGGGAGGTTGTGGCAAAGGAAAGTGGTAGGAAGGACAAAAAAACAGAAATCGAAAAATTGGTTGATAATAACATTTTAATTACAGACAAAAAGAAAATAGCAGAAACTCTCAATAGTCATTTTTGTAATGTCACTAAGAAACTGAATCTTAACCCAAACTTGTCACAAGCTCTTTTGAATGTAAAAAATACTGTTAACCATAAGGCTGTGCTGACATGTTTTCGGCCAACAACAGAGAGAGAGGTTTTTCAGGTGATCAAATCTCTTGAACCAAAGAGATCTGCTGGCTGGGATGAGGTTTCTCCTTTTTATTAAAAAGATGCTTCCACATTTTGACTGCTCCTCTTACCTTTCTCATTAATAACTCACTCCAGTATGGAATTTTTCCAAACCTTTTGAAACAATCAATAATCAAAGCAATACCAAAGAAAGACAACGTTCCCACTTTAGACAACCTGAGGCCAATCTCTCTGTTGTCAGTCTTTTCAAAGGTTTTTGAAAAGATAGTTTTTGCAAGATTGTATGAATTTTTTGAGGAAAATGAACTGTTATCATGTTTTCAATATGGGTTTCGAAAGGGTAAAAGCACAGCACATATAATTTTTGAGTTTGTAGATCGGATTGCTAATGCCGTGGATGGGTCGCAGTTTACTGTTGGGGCATTCTGTGACCTATCCAAGGCGTTCGATTCTGTCAACTTTGAGATCCTCATTGAGAAGCTCAGGTGCTGTGGCGTTGCTGGAACTGCTTTGAGCTGGCTGCAGTCTTTCCTGACCGGTAGAGAACAGAAGGTGATGGTGAATTCAGGAGCACAAAGTGGCTTTAGTAAAGTGGTTTCGGGAGTCCCTCAAGGCTCCATCCTGGGTCCCCTTCTTTTTCTTGTATATTGCAATGACCTTCCAAACCTAACATCCAATGCACAGATCTTGATGTATGCAGATGACACCTCCGTTGTCTCATCCAGCTTCAACAAACTTGAGCTATCCCAGAATCTGATTAATACTCTAGACAAAATAGACTCTTGGTGTGATGCAAATGGCCTCAAATTGAATCAAACCAAAACTCAATTTATTAACTTCCACATCAATCACAGTAGAAATCCTCAATCAGACGATTCTTATCTTCCTGCTCACTTCAATGCGGTTGTCTCTACCAGATTTCTGGGCCTTGAATCTACTTTTTCATGGCATCATCACGTTGAGTCTCTTCTTCCTCGGCTAAGTAAAGCCTACTATGCTCTGCTTTCCATTTCTCAATCTGTGGATTTCAAGGTCCAAAGGCAGGTATATTTTGCTTATTTCCATTCTCTAATTTCTTATGGTCTATTGTTCTGGGGAAATTCAGCCGAGGCAATCAAAGTTTTTAAGATGCAGAAAAGAGCCATCAGACTGCTTTCCGGTTCAGGTCCTAGAGATTCTTGTAGGCAAAAATTTAGGGATCTTCATATTCTTCCACTTCCATCTCTCTTTATTCTTCAGTGTCTACTATATGTTAAATCAAACCTTCACAGATTTTTTTCTAATAACCATCATCATCAATATTCCACTAGAAATGCAGCAGTTTTGCAATACCCTATCCACAAAACAACTTTCTTCGAAAACTCACCATCATATTTCTGTTTAAAAATTTACAATAATTGCCCCACTCACATTAAGGATCAGCCCTGTCTCGGCAGGTTCAAAAGGCTAGCTGCTGAGTACCTTCTTCGGAAGTGTTGTTACAGCCTCAATGAGTACTTGAATACAGATTGAATGGCTCCGAGTACACAAATAGACGGTAATAGACTTGAACTGCCTTTTTTCATCTTCAGTTAGAGCAGTTATGTATCTCTTAGCTTAAGGAAATGTATTATTGTATCAATTGACAAATCTAATGCCCAAGCAATTTTATTTGCATGTAAGGGCGAAAACAGATGATTGTAAATAAATACAAAAAATAAAATAATGTACACCATACGATCACTATGAATTTGACTGGGACAGTGGCGTCGTTCTATAATCTTGGAGGTCACGAATTGTGGATAGTTGTGAGCGATGGTCGATGGGTGTAGTGTTCTCTTGTGTGGATTAAAGTCCACATTACTGACTACTACGTTAATCCGCAAACACCATCATTACACTCTATTACTATTTAAAAATTTTAAGCCTGAGAGATCCAATTTAATCACTGAATAGTAAAATCTGACAAAATGTTGCTGTTCTGAACTTAAAAAAAGTTCTCTGATTTTTTAACAGTTTTTATCAACACAATCACACTAACTTTGTGGAAGCAATAATCTGAAACATTTTCTTCAGTGATTAAATCCTCTAGAACACCCCTGTTGCAGCAGACCTGGATAACTTGTGATATTTCTTATATTTAACATTAAATTTATCTAAAGGCTTATTTTTAAAATATGCATGTCCTAAGCCTGATTTACTATATGAGATTCATTTAATTTGGCTCTTATAACCAGGAAACGAGTCAATCAAGAACCTTGATTGTCGTTCCACAGATTGCAAAGACATCAATCATTTACAATTTTACGAGTCAGTTGGAAAATCCAAGTCAGTCATATGGTGAGCTAACATTTCTTCATCAGAATAAAACCTGTTTTCTTCCAGCCATTTAATTAAAGTATTTGTAAAACATTTCATACAGAACGATTTTGCCCTAAAAGGTAATTTATTAAATAAGTTTACACCAGTATAACTACCCAGTAATAAAAACGCTGTGATTTACTTAGCCTAATCATTTTTATGTCAATTAAATTTTGATGCCTGGTGTTATGTGAGTGGCAAGGTCCCCTTACCGTACTTCTAAATTTTTAAGGTTTTCCTTAACAAATATTAGACACTGTAATAAAAAGTACAAGGGAGTGTACGAATACCAGTTTCCTTAAAATAACTTCCAGACACAACATAGAGCATGAGGCTTTCTTTTGACATCTAAAAACTTGCTTGGCTCCCCCTGAGTTAGCCCAAAGCAAAGTGGCATAATTTAAAAGAGTATGAAAAAGTGAATGAGAGGCAATAACAACTAAACTGAAACTAGAGGAAAATTAGACTTTTTTTAGCAAAAAGGTCATTCTAGACAAGCGTTTTCAAAAGGAGTCAGTTTTGACTCAAGATTTAAACCTAGCAATCTGATTGAGTGATTTACTAGTAAAGGCTGATTAAGACTAAAAATTATTTCCTCAGATTTACTTATGTTGACAATTAATTTATCTATTATATTATTGTTATTGTTGTTTATTACTTTTCAAGAACAAGAAAGACAAGACAAGAACTTTCTGAACTATGATTAATTACTGCTGAGTTTAAAAGTGAATCCTGGTTGGAAGAAGAAGGGTTGTATCATCTGCATGGAGAACACATTTATTAGGTACAAAATTAGGAAATCATTAAAAAATGTTATAAACAAAAAAGGACCCAGAACAAAGCCGCTCTTTTATCTCCTAGCTTCACAAATTGAGTTCTACCAAGCAAGTATAAAGTTATTAATGAAAGTTCATTTTCCTCGAGGCCTTAATAACGTAATTTTTCAATCAGAATTTGTTGAGGGACCATATCAAAAACCTTAACTTAAATCCAATTATTTAGCAATTACTTACTCCCTGAATTCAAAACTCTTTAGTACAAAAGAAACTATACTTTCTACAGCACTAATCCTTGATAAATTACGCCTAAAACAAAATTGTGCATTGCTCAGCATTTTCCAGTTTTCAAATAAGAGTTTCAGTTGTGACATATTCAATTACCTTAGAGATAATTTGAACTAAAGCTATAAGATTATTTTATTTTTTTATCAGACCTGTCATCCTTCTTAAAACAAGGTATTAGTAGAGTACTTATTTTAAACAACTTCCCATTGGGGGAAAATTCCCTCCTTTAGAATCCCATTGATAAGTAATGTTAAAGGATAAACAATACAATCGGATATTTTTTTAGTACAAAGTTAGAAAGACCAAAGACATCTTCTGATTTTAAATTACTTAAACTACTTATAATACACCAAACCTTGTTAACACTAACTTTACACCATTTAAAGGAGGCAAATTAAAAGGCTTAATATTAGATGTTTCCAAGATATAAATAGGATCAGCCACATTACTGCAAGTAAAATCATTATTTAAACTTTAAGAGTTACTGACATTGACAAAAAATCGTTAAAATCCTTAGCTGGGATTGTAAAGAGGGAATATGAATATACTTTACTATACCATCACCCCCGCCCTAAACACATAACGATCTTCTAGTTTTTACTCATTGTCCGCAAAGTAGGCTCTACAAATAAATATACAACTATTGTAGTAGAACTTAGACATTAGAAATCTCAAAATTTTAATTTGCCATAAACTGGAATTTAAAAAAATTAGGAAGTGCTATATGAGTTAAATAAATAAGATATCAATTTTAACTATCAGCAGGAACGTGAATGTTAAGATTGTGTTTGTATAATTACAAAGTATTATTTATATTATTTAAGTTTAAGACAACGAGGATTTTACTACGTTTTTTTTTATGATTACAGTGCGCTTTTAGATCAAATAAACAGCATTCTTCACATGGATAGATAATATGCAAGGACTTCCATGCTTCTTAGTCTACAAAAAGGTAAACAAAATATCATTGCTCCATCTGTGAGTGGAAGAGTAGAGCAACAGATCTACATTTGTTCACCCTAGAGAGCTAATCTGTTTAAAAATGACATTAAAGCTAAACTGTCGTAAATTTCACTACGGTTTAGAAAACTCAAAAATAAATATTTCTGGTTACAAAACTGAACTTTAACCCTAGAAAGTTAAACTATCGTAAAAGTTACGAGCGTGTTTTGTTTTTGCCTAGTTTTCTATCCTTAACATGCATTAATGGACACGCCCATCTAGTTCCATGCCGCATTGACTCTGGTCATTTAGTTAGTGTTAGGCCTGCTTCGCTGCCGTTAGTCCGTTTAGTTGTATTTTTAGTCGCTCGTAAATTTTACGAGAGTTTAGCTTTGAACTTTGGATTTCTTCTATGTATATTTTGTTTATAATGGATTATAATTTAATATTTTATTATTATGATTAGTTAATTTAAACCTCAAATAATCGAGAATTATAATACTACAAAAGGGGCATTTGATAGTTTAAATTAAATGTGTCACCAAATGTCGTGCAGCCGTAAGAATAAAAGGTGGCCTTTGTGTGTATTTTATGGCATTTGAACATTATTCTGGTAAACTCGTTTGTAATTTACATAATTAATGTTGTAAAATGGGCCAGAAACCACTGTCATGAAGGAAATTTGCCTTGCAAATACACCAGAGCCTGATTGAACCATGCCTTCAACAGCGGTTGTAGTACCCAAATTTGGCTCGCAATATCTGCTAATCTATTGCCAATTTCTTGAAAGTTCCGGTGCCAGGCGGGGTCCAAAACCTTCCTCAAAACATAACACGAACAATCTATGGAATTTGCCCGTCAGTTAAGAGAAGGATGAGAACATAAATTACTGCTGCCGCTGCAATAAACCAATCTGTGCAGAGCATCGCGGGAAGTGCTATATGGACTATATCAAGGACTTATAAATACCTAAATTTGGCGCAAAAATGTTTCTAGTATTATGTTTTGATTATTTGTATTCATTAAAGTTCAGTTTTGTAACCAGAAATATTTATTTTTGAATTTATTTCAACCCCTGGTAAAATTTACGATAGTTTAGCTTTAATGTCATTTTTAAACAGATTAGGTCTCTAGAGTTAATGAAAACATTTTTGAGCCAAACCTAGGCATTTACAAGTCCTCGACACAGTCCACGCAGCATTAGACTGTTGTCATCCTTCTCTTAACTGATGGGAAAATCCCACAGATCTTTCGTGGTCTTGGACTCTGCCTGGTATCGGAACTTTCAAGATATTGGCAATAGATTGGTGGAGTCGCAAGTCAAATTTGGGTACTGCAACCACTGTCGAAGGCAAAGTTCTATCAGGCTCTGCTGTATTTGCAAGTTTCCTTCGTGACAGTGGTTTGTGGCCCATTTTTACAACATTAATTACATAAATTACATACAAATTTAGCAGAATAATGTCCAACATGCTATAAAATACACACAAAGGCCACCTTTTAGTCTTACGGCTACACAACATTTGGGGACACATTTAATTTAAACTATCAACTACCCCTTTTGTGGTATTATAGGTCTTGATTATTTGAGGTTTAAATTAACTAATCATAATAATAAAATATTAAATTATAATCCATTAGAAACAAAATATACATAGAAGAAATCCAAAGGTCAAAGCTAAACTCTCGTAAAATTTACGAGCGACTAAAAATACAGCTAAACGGACTAACGGCAGCAAAGCGGGCCAAACACTAACTAAATGACCAGAGCTAATGCGGCATGGAACCAGAAGGGTGAGTCCATTACAGCAGGTTAAAGGGAGAAAACTAGGCAAAAACAAAACACGCTTGTAACTTTTACGATAGTTTAGCTTTCTAGGGTTAAAGAAAGAAAATTTGAAATTCCAAAATTCAGAAAACTTCAAAACTCAAATAATTCCTCCATACCGGGGTAAAAATGAATAGGAAACACATAGGGCCGGTTGACGAGCTCGGGGTTTCGTAGTCCGGGGTTATCGTTGGTCTCGGCCAAATTTAACCCCGGACTAAAAATCGGGTTGACCAGACAGAGATTAAAAACAGACAGAGATTTGGTCGAGAGCAAGCTTAGCCGAGACCAACGCTAGTCCTGGGTTAACAGCGGGGAATGGCAGGGAATTTTTGCTGGGAAGGTTGGCAAGGGCCACATGTGCTATATCTGCCTGGCTACTGTTTTCTTTCGCGAAATGTCCCAAAACCAAAACAATGGGATGGCATTGCAGGGTGGGGTTTTTAATAAATAAAAGCGTAAACCCACACACATGTGTAATATAATATTAATGTAATTTATTTATAGACGAACAAAAATTATATTATAAAATAAGTAATCATATATGAATGCTTTTTCGTTTGACTAAATTTTTGACATGGATATGTCTTAGCTCTGAGGGGGGGTGCGTTAGTGATTTTTAAGATGAAAAATATGTAACATGTTTCCATAGAAACTACCAGGCCAGTTATTGAATTCATTGGATTTTTAGTATAAAATAAACGGTATCAGTGGACTGACACACACTTTCTCCCTTAAGTAAATTTAAAAAAGAAAACCTGTAATAAAACTACCATGTTCTTCAAAGTTTATCTAAATATCATTTAATAATTTATTGTTTCAAATGAAAATAAAAACAAGAGAGACAAAGTTAAATTAATTGTTTGAATTGTATTGGGGGACCCCCCCCCCAGGCGATACCAAGCTTTTTTGAGTTGGTTTTGCTGGGTGATTTGACCTAACGCTTCATACCAAGTTTCATGGAAAACGGTTGAAAAATAAAGAAGATATTGATTTTCTTAATATTCTCCATAAGAATAACATTGGGACAACGTACGTCAGACAACGTAATGCGTTTATCATGGACAGTAAATTGAACTTTTCTCTGGAACCGCTGGTCGTAGACAATAATTCAAAATACTAATTAGTTTAGTTTTTTAAGCTGGTTTCAATGGTGCCAGTCAAGTTATACTTTACTTTTATTGTTTTTTTCTCTGAAAATTTAAAATTTGATTTTTTTTGACATTTAACAGCCAATAACTTTAAAACATTCCCTTTAGACATATCCATGATCTAAACTATTTCCCCCAGGGAAGTAAATAGAAATATTTAACAGCAGATAGCCTGCCCTTATTGCCATCGTACCATTTCAGATTTAATATTCGTCGTTTTTATCCTTCTTCTTCTTCACAAAATTACGATGCTTTGGATTCCTGGTGGAGTTTTTCTTAGGTATCTGTTTAAACTATGAGTAAAAGTATTAATTTACCTTGTTATTTAAAAGTATACTGTACTAGGTAATTATTATTTAAATTTACCTATGTTTAGCACTTTTTTAACAATCGATAATGAAAAAATCAAATAAAATTAAAAAATTTTGAAGGGAGTAAAATTGTTCAAAATTTAATGAGGATTTCTAATTTAACATTAATTTTAATTTTTAAAAAACAATAAACGAGCAAATGAGATAATACCGACATGATGTCCCGTTAACCCTGGCCCCCCCTGGGGTTAAGTCCGAGTCTAAAACCATTGTTCTTTTTAGCCGAGACCAAGCTCTTTGCGCTAGAACTTGCCTCGTCAAGCCGACAGTTTATCTTTTTTAGTCCGGGGTTATCTATAATTGGACCGTCAAGCGAACATTTTAAGCCCAGGTTTATCCCTGCCATAATTGCCTCAGGTCTAACCGTTTGCGCTTGGTCGTAGCTAACTCCGAGCTCGTCAAGCCGATTTTTTAGCCGGGGCTAAAAAACCAGTTATAACTGGATTTTGCGCTCGGACTTAAGATAACCCCGAGCTCGTCAACCGGCCCATATAGTTCATAAAAAAATTCTGGTCCGCGAATAGATATCAAATTATTCCTATTGAATCAGTTTTGTTAAGGCTTCACCTAGAGTTAGATAGGCAATACATTTTATATATTTGTTCAAAGTTTTCACATTTATCAGAATCAAAGTTGAAAAGGGCGTATTAATTGGCCCTAACATCTGAAAAATGATGATTGACTCTGAATTCAAAAAACATATGACAGTGAATTATAAAAAGAAACTTGGATTGCTTTCAAGCAAATTGTTGCTTTCGTATCGATTTTGTATCGGGTAAGAGTATTTTTTTAATTTTATTATGGGTGAGTACTTGACGGGGTATACACAGTACATTACTTAAGTGCATGGTGCGCTCGACCGTGTACATACTCTTTGTGTTTTCTAATACCGTTTATAACCAGCTCAATTACCAGCAAAATTAGAACAGGACACATAGCATTCATGCAATAGTGAGTATACCACCCTCTATTGCATGCATTTTAGCAGCAAATGTGTTAATGGTACAAATAGTGCTGAAACCTAATTAGGAGACCAGAAAACTATGATGAACTGAAGATAATAAGGTTAATTTTAAAACCATTTAAAGATTATCAGTGTAAAAAAAGGAGCAGGTTACCATCTCATGCTGTGAGGTGTCCGCTAATGCCGCAGTGAGTGCTGATACACTGGTAGGTGCTGCCAACTGCCCCAACACAAATGCCACTTCATGTCTCATCAAAGCTCCTCCACTTTGTAATGCTGTCAACCAGAATCATACAACATGTAGCAAGTTATATAGCATTACCTTCAACAATAATCCATTTCTAAATAGGTAACAAAGATCCATAAGTAAATGATACTACATATTAACATAATCAACTAATTTTCACACATATCCAAACTATCAGGCCAGTAGATCTATATTCATTTTAAGAAAATCATAAGAGTGCCAACACTGTTAAGGAACAATTGGGAATTTCTCTCTATCTAGATAGAGCTGGATAGGTTGTGTTACATTAAACATGGGTTGCACCTTAGTGTGAAAGGTAAGCAGGTCCTAGGTAGGTTGATAAATGTGAAAATAGGTGAGGTGTGTTGTGGGACTGACAGGCCTGTCTCTGCTTTAGAGTAAATAAAAAAGGGTAACCAGACCACTTGTTCTTCCGGAGAGGCTTTGGTTGTGGATGAAGTGTGATGCTGCCTCTGTTGGTGGTAAGGATGTTCAGCGTGGGAAGTCGGGGGGGGGGAGGTGACGAGAGCCAGGGAAAATGTTAATGAAAGCTCAAAAAACGACCTAGAAATAGAAAATTTAAAGAAACGATAGTAGGGGAGATTGGGCTGGGTAAAGACAGTAAACAAATATCTAATCTTAAAGTAATACATTGAAATGTTAGAGGATTGATTAGTAAGTTGGGACATATTAAAATCTTTTTAATGATGAATTGCCAGATTTTTTCTCAATAAATGAACATGGACTAGATAATGATAAATTAGAGCAAATAAGAATTCAAAATTATAGCTTAATCAATAGTTTTAGTAGAGAAGTGATGAATTTGGGTGGAACCGCAATTTAAAAAATAATAGTACACAAACTGAAAATTTGAGAAAATCAATTATTGGCACTGAAGAGTCTGAAGTACAGCATTTTGAATGTACTGAAATTGAAATTACATTTGATATTGGCGATGAACGGTTTCTAATCTCTTCTCTCCTGATGGCTACATTAATTTATTTTTAGAAACACAAAATAATAATTAAAAAACTTTGACATAGTAGGCAAAAAAACAAAATGTATAATAGGCACAGATTTAAACATTGATATACTAAAGAGAAACAGTAACACAAAGAAGTTAAGGAATACTCTAAAGAGCTTTGGACTGATAACCACTGTTGAATCACCCACTAGGATTTCAGAAACTTCAGCAACATATGTATTGATAGTTTTCTGACATATGTTTTGGACTCCAGAAGCCATATAATAGAACCTTGTATTTCAGACCACTCTGCCATATCCATAGAGTTCAAAATTAGGACAAAACCAAATTCTTTAAGAAAAAGCAAATTAGGTCTTTGAAAAAAAGCAATCTCGATGAACTTAGGATCAGACTAAGAAGTAAAACATGGATTGGCTTCTACAATGAAACTAAGATAGATAAAAGATATGGGATTTTTTGGACACGTTTATGTATTATTTTGATGTAGCATGTCCTGTAAAGGAAATAAAAATATGTAAAAACAATAAACTTAAGTGGCTGAACCAGGAAACTATAGATAAAAAGGCATGATGCTAAATGAATTTAATAAATGGAAAACTAATAGAACAGTGGATAATAAGAATAAGTACAAGATGGCTCTAAAAGACTATAGAAGTCTTTGCCACAATAATACTGAAGTGGAAAAGGCTAGAGAATGTGATGAAAGAATTTGCCTATCACAAATTAAATCAAAAGAAACTTGGAAAATCCAATACTATAATACAAGCAAGGTTTGCATATATATATTTGCACACGGATCTCGAAAAGGGCTCTAAGGAATTTCTTTAAATTTTGGAAATAACTAATTTCCGAGTAGAAAATAAGTTCTAGATAGATCTAATGTCCAGGAAAATTCTGGTTTTCTTGTAATATTAAGTTGCCGATGTGGCATGGCGGGAGGATGCTGAGCTGACTCGTTTTAGACACTTTTGTCTCACTGAGCTCGATAAGATTTTTCGTAGGTTCTCGCCCAAATCATCCTCAGGATAGGACAGAATATCAATGAAGGTTTTAAAATACTGTAAAGATGAACTAAAGGAACCCCTTTTACAGCTTATCAATCAATCAATAGCTCAAGCGCTCTTCCCTAACGGTTGCAAGGTGGCAAAGGTTAAGCCTTTCTTCAAGAGCAGGGATGACTATGATATGTGTAATTATTGTCTGGTTTAACAACTGCCTGATGTATCAAAGTTCATTGAAAAGGCTGTCTGCTGCCAGCTGATGACCTACTTAGAGGAAAACAATCTCCTTTGTGGAAGACAGTATGGCTTCAGGCGGTCTAAATCCACAAAATTAGCACTGGTTGATTTCATGAATGATTGCTGCAATTCTGTGGAGGCCGGCGAGCCTGTGATGGGTATATTTGCAGATCTTAGCAAGGCCTTTGACTGTGTCAGGAGCGACATTCTTTTGGGTAAGCTTTCAGCATTTAGGGTTAAGGGTCTGGCACTGAAGTGGATAGACTCATATCTTAGTGATAGACGCCAGGTTGTTGAAAGCCAACATGTTTCAAAATTCAAAATCAAGTCTGATGAAAGAATGATCTCGTGTGGTGTACCACAGGGATCAATCTTGGGCCCTCTGTTGTTTTTGGTTTATATTAATGATACTAAGCAGTCAGTCCCGGAGAGCAGTCTCTTTGTGTTTGCGGATGACACCACAGTCGTCTCCAGGCAACGAGAGTCTAAGATCCTAGAAATGGATTTGTTTGAGAAGGTAAATAGTCTGGCCTAACTTTTTGCAGAAAGCAATCTAAAACTAAATCCGGATAAAACAAAATTTTCTTGTTTCCAAACAAACCATAAAAGGAATTCCAAATTTTTCAGAGAACCAAGTTTGTTAATTGGCGATGAACAGGTTGAATTAATAAATACGGTTGACTTTCTGGGGGTGATGCTGGATGATGCACTCGACTGGAAAGATCAACTACTGAGGATCGAGGGTAAGGTTGCGAAGGGTCAATTTGTCATATGGAACCTTCGCGGACTTACTAACATTGATCTACTCAAGACCATCTATTTCTGTCTGGTCGAGTCGCACATCTCGTACTCCATTTCTCTATGGAGTGCCACGGAAACAAATATAAGAAGAATTTTTGTGGCTCAAAAGAAAACTATTAGATGCATGCTGGGGTTGCCTTTTCACACACCCTGCAGGGAATATTTTATTGCACTTAAAATCCTCACAGTTCCCTGTATTTTATGTAAGAAATTTCATCTGACATAAAATCTCAGGGTTTAAAATATTCAAACAATAGACAGTCATCACACATGATTTAAGAACTTTTTTGCAGTACAGCATAGGACAATCTTTTTTGAGAAGAAACCCATATATTCTGGTCTAAAAATCTTTCAAAAATTGCCTTCCAAAATTAAAAACCTAACAGTTTGTAGGTTTAAGAGCGAACTTAAATTTTTTTTACTTAAATATGCTTTTTATTCATTGGAAGAATTTTCTCTTTTTCAGCACTAGACAACTAACAACCGACTAACAAACAAAAACTTCTAAAAAACCCCAGCCTAACTCACTAACTAGCCGACTACGTCAAATCATCAAAGACAAATGCATTGAAGGTTGCTCCAACTTGATTGGGCATTATGACAAGTCCAATCCTATGTAGGCCAATTGGACGCACCTTAAGGTACAAGGTAAGTACAAGGTAACATAATTTATGAATAGGAATACTAACATATTTTTTGTACTCATTAATTAAAAGTAATTAATTCATATTTGTTATATTTTACTTAGGCCTATTTGTATTTAGATAGGTACGCTGCCTATTAACCGGTCAACTAAATTAGTAAAGAGCAGCATCGTACTGGTACTTTACAATAATGAAAACAAATAAAACCTACATAACTTAACCATGCAAAGCGCTGTTTACTGGAATATATATTACCGATATAAAGTAGGCTACAAAATTACGTTAGTTAGGGTATTACTACTGTATTTTAATCTGTTTACATAAACGATATGTTTTTAAAGAAACTTGAATCACCCTGTATAAAGTAAAATATATCCAGTTTCTTTCAAAATTGTTAATATAATGGTAATTATCATTTTACATGAATTATAATTGAAATTTTTGTCGACTTAAATTCATTTAAATGGATGTATTATAGCCGTATATAATATTTTACTATGGTATAGCATAATTTAAAAAATGATTTCATTTTAAAAAAATTCTGGCATCTTTGCAATACCAATAGATATTCACCTAATTGTGTGAAAGGCTACATTTTCTATATTTTTACGGTCTTATTTTTAAATGATGAATTAAATAATGCAGTTGAATGTGACACATTCACTTATAAAAATGTGTGATGATTACTCTCATAGAATCCGGACTAGGCAATAAATGTTTTATGTTTATATAAATGTTTTTGAACATGGGCACTTTTATTATTTTATATAGCTATATTATATTTATTCTTGGTCCTTATGAAATTTCAAACCAAATGGCTATCACAGATTTTTTGTAAAAAACTTTTTGGCGTTTTGGGGGAGCGCAAACATTATGAACATTTTTTTACCTGAATAATTTTTTCTGTTACATACAATTTGGTAAGTAGCCTTTTTTATATTGAACATAAAAATATATAATATGTTATACTTTGGATAGTATCAACAATTATTATGGGTTTTTAAACAAAACATGAAAAGTGGCCAAAAATGAGGAGGCATTCCAGAGTGAAACGACTGGCAGCTGGAGGGCTAATAAATAACTTAAGTACTAACATAATAATAATCAGTGTACCTACATAACATACTTTGACGTTAAGGCCATAATCACAGTACAAAAAAAGGTTTAAGTGTGTACTATAATTTCAGCCTTAGTTCCAAAATGTATAGAAGTCAGAGTCTACTGTAAAAGTTAAATAAAAATTACATCAGGGTACGCTTGTTATTTTTGACAGGTTGAACTAACTCACCAAATTGATTGTTTGGTGACAACTGTTGTGTTCAGTTAATAGTGACATTTAAAAATTAACACATCGATGTGACACACCAACTGACCGTATGTTGGCTACTTTATAACACATATTTTATCCATATTTATAATTTGTTCTTTTTAATCAGTACCATCAGGTCATAAATATGTATTTTGAAAAAGGGATGTTAAACTTACCATCACACAAAGCTAAAATGCTTTCATCTGAGTTAATATTCCTCAATGTAAACATGGCTCGATACCTTTCAAACAGACTCTCAGTTTCATCCAACAAGATTGCTCTCAGACGGGTAACGTCCTTCTCCTGACTTGGGGGTGTTGGATCTACCGAATTGTAGGGGGATATTCGTTCATTACTTGAGTTTTGCTCGTACCAATTCATCCTCTGCATGGCAAGTTGGCAGGTTTCTGCCACTTCTACAACTCTATCCTCACTATATTTTTGTAAAATTTCCTTAATTTGACTGTCTCCAAACGGTGCTATAGCTCCAATGGCTTCAGCTAAAACAATTATTAGATCCAAATGTAAACGCAATATACTAGGCCTATGTAATTTTTATACATTCAAATACCAATTACATAAACTTACCGTACATATTAAACATTCATTCCCAAAATATCTACTTAACTTACTAAAACGCTAGGTATCAGATCAGATTTAAAACAATTACTACCATGAAATATCATCAGCACTTATCCTCTTGAATTATTAATAAGAAATTAATATGTTTAATGGTTATAATTTTTAAGTACACAAAACCCTTTGCTAAATGGTTTTAGTGTTTTTGTTACTAATTTTTTATAATTTTTAAACATTAAAATTGTAAACGAAGCATTATAAATGGTGAAGAAACAACTAAAGACAACATTAACAGTCAAACATAACCTTCAAACTGGTTCCATGACTCCTCCATAACCAATAAAATTTATTGTGTGCGCAGAAACGCACTTTAAAAGCGTCGTCCGCATATGGGATGGAAACAATGTGACACGTTTACGATGTTAAACTTGTATTGGGTTCTACATTCAATATTCAACATTTGAAGATTTACCATGTTTCCCTGTTATTATGTTTCATGTTTCTCTATATGCTGATTGCATCACCTTGAAACAAATTTATCTAGATATAAAATCTTTCATAGAACTGAACATGGTTTGTGAGACAGTGCAGGTGTTATCATTGTGAGGCAACAGTGTCGACGTCAGCGTGATCCCATCAGTGTTATCAGCATCACCAGCTATGTCCGAGATGAACAAACTAAATACAGATGATCGCCTACACCAGGTACCTGGTAATGTTTATGAGTCAGTGCTGGTGTTATCAATGTGCGGCTGCAGTGTCAATTTCAGCTTGATCCCATCAGTGTTATCAGCATCACCAGCTATGTCCGAGCTGAAGAAATTAATTACAGCTGATCACTAATACCAGCCTCCTGGTAATTTTTACGTACGAAATCCATTAGCAATGCTTCCACTGCAAAATAGCCTGCCATTATATGTTTGAAACACATCTCAGGTACGTCCTCATTGTTTGGGGAGGAACATCGGCAAACAATTTTCAGAGAGATGTTTTACTGTAAAAGAGATTTGTAAGAGCCTTAGCTGAACTAAATTTCAGAGAAAGTTTAGAGAAACATTCAAGACTCTGAAGATTATGACATTATGACATCATTATGACATTATGATTATGATTATGACATCTCTACTTAAAAGAAGTTATCCTGTAAGCCAATGGAAAAAACACTTACACATAAAAGACTGTTCCATGATTTGGTAACAAGATACTTTATACCAGCTCACTATCTCACCCAATATGAAAAGAAACCCTCCTACATGGGCATGAAGCTACATAACCTACAGCCAGAGTACTTAGATGCCAGACAGGGAGAAGAATGAAGAATGCACTAACAGAATAGCTGATCAACAATCGATTCTATACATTGACTGAGTTCATGGAAAGAAGACAATACGTTTTTTTAAACCATCCAGTAGACACCAATCAATATGTGATGAATTTTGAAAATTAAGAATATTTGTATTGTATTGTATCAACACTAGGCTCGTTTCTGTCATTATATGCTACACAATATCTATATATTTGTTTTTAATTGCATATTGCGTATTTTAGTTTTGATATTTAAAAAAGAAAATAGTATTTCCAATTGATAATTGAATTATGTAAAAAATTAGGTGGATTAATTTATTTAAAAAGGTTATTTAGGTTATCCTATCTTCCTGTTCTTGATGCGGTCTGGCTTTTTTACGAACCATACTTCGTAACCATAGCCATAGCATCAGCCTAAGGGAGATAAGAAACTATAGGGTAGGCCATCCAATTCATCTTGCATCTAGTTATAGTTATTTTAAAAAGTAAGAAACCAAGGTGGATGCTGCTAATAACTTATATAAATTATAATGAATTATCAAACCACATAAAATGGTTTAGCTATGATTTGGCCTACCTGCTTCATGCCTAACAATAGCTTCCTGAGATTTATCTTCTAATATTTGTAGCAAAATAGGCAAAGCTTCTTTATCTTGCATCTGGCCAAGGCAGTAGGCAAGTTCGTGTTTTAAAAGTGAGGAAGGATCTTTGAAACATTCTTGAATACATTTAATAGAAGATTTTCCACCAATGTTTTTCAAAGTAAACAAAGCTCTAAACCTTTCTTTTAGTGGTCTAGACTCATCATTCAGAACTAGGCCTATTGCCCTGATTTTATCGTCTGGGACCGAGATCATTTTAACAGTAAGGATCACTAAAACTAAAATTGAATGACGGTTAATTACAAACCTAACCTCGCAAGTCAGACATAACCTAACCAGAACGCGAATTTGACATTACTCGCCTCGCGCAGTCGCCCACCAGTCTTTTTTTATTTTACTCTGTTTCGCCAACGGCAGGCTCAGCATAAGCTACGCAACTTCGAAGTACGCTATATTTCATGGAATTCCCATCTAAAGCCTCCAATGACTAGACCTGAGGCATCATAGAAATGAGCAGCATGGCCAAAGTAGCGCGTTGGGATGGAGTAACTTTTGTTTTGTCGTTTATTTCGCAAGTACCGTAACAAAAATGATCTGACCAAATGATTATGTAAAGTATACACGATTTGGAAAACGATTTTAGTTTGTACTTCTTAAAATATACTTTTCATGACTGTTATAGAATAAGCTGTTTTTATTCACAATATTATTCAACTTAGTTATTCATTTGTCTGATGTAGCTTCAATTATTTTCAACTTAGCTTAAAATCATTCTTCATCATTCATTTCAATGAAGTAAACTATCTATTTAACGGAAAGACTGTTAGAACTGAGGCTCTCTGCATGTGGATCCTGAATTGGGCCTGCTGTTCAAGACAGAGGTGAGTGTGTGTGTACCTGAGGCGCCCCTAGCAAGAATTTAAAATGGTGCTATATAAAGAACCCATTCTCTTACCAATACCGAGAGACCAATATTTTATTCTGGCTTTTGTCCCAAAAAAAATTAAAGGTGTTTCTTGGGGAAAATTAATATATATCCTCAGCTTTAATACTATATTTAGTATTAAATATATTTATTTTTTGGGACAAAAAGCCAAGAATAAAATATTGATCTCTCGGTTTTGGTAAGAGAATACCAATACCATGTACGAGGGCTATTCAGAAAGTAACAAACGCTTTAAAATAAATGGTATCAGTGGACTGACACATACTTTCTCTCTTTAGTAAATTTAAAAAAGACAACCTGTAATAAAACTGTTCTTCAAAGTTAATCTAAATTTAATAATTTATTGTTTCAAATATAATCATCATATTTCTGAAAATAAAAACAAAAGAGACTAAGTTAAATTAATTGTTCAAATTGTATGGGAACCCCCTCCCCCCCGGTAATACCAAGCTTTTTTCAGTTGGTTTTGTTGGGTGATTTGAACTTACGCTTCATACCAAGTTTCATGGAAAACGGTTGGAAAATAAGGAAGAAATTGATTTTTTTACTTTCTCCCCTTTACGTAGTATATGGAGAAAGTATTGTTTTAGTCCAAATTTTCTAATTTGCGTTGAGAGTGGATATATCCGTTTTGGGGTCCCCTGGATCCAAAAAAGTGGGTTTCGGACGTGATATCTGTCCGTCCGTGTGTCTGTCTGTGTGTCTGTCTGTCTGTGCGTGTGCGTGTGCGTGTGCGTGTGCGTGTGCGTGTGCGTGTACGTGTGCGTGTGCGTGTGCGTGTGCGTGTGCGTGTGCGTGTGCGTGTGCGTGTTCGTGTGCGTGTGTGTGTGTGTGTGTGTGTGTGTGTGTGTGTGTGTGTGTGTGTGTGTGTGTGTGTCTGTGAACGCGATAACTCTAGTAAAAACGGGATCGAGACCAAATTTGGTAGAGACGTGTATTTCTATATTTTCTCGAAGTTCGTAATTCAAACATATCGGTCAATGAGAACAGGTAGTTTGGAGGATTTTTTACAAAAAAATGGGTTTTTTGTGTTTTCCATATGTAATTTTATTTTTCACCATTAAAATCAACTTAAAAACTACACACTTTCCTTAAAGTTATGCTCTATATCTCTTACGGTTAGCGAGATATTAAACAATCTAAACACGGTACGCTGTATTTTGGGTCTCCAATGTTAATCTTATCGAGGATAAGGAAAAATAGTACTGTATTTCACATATCAATATATTTTTGGATGAAACTTGATATTTAGCTTTATGTGGTTGAGATCCATCCGTTTATGATTAAACACCCATAGTTTATGTGTTTATCATCGCAGCTAACCTGCATGCTCTTTTCCTATGTCTATCATACAGGGAATAGGCAAGGATTTTGATGGAAGTTGGTATAAAGGGTCAAAATAAAAATTATTTTTGGTATAAATGCCTACTTTCAGTGTTCCCCGCAGCAGCAATCCTGCACACTCTTTCCATTTTTAATCTTACGGAGAATAGGCAAATAATTAATTATTATTTATCAACAGATATTGATAAAACTTGTCATATATTATTATTATTATTATGTTATTGCTTTGGAAATTCGCTGAGTACGCAGGTCTGCTGTGACGGAGGTGTGGAGGAGGTAGTTTACTTAGGGCCCCGAATAATCATATGGCATCACACGAACGTCTATAAATATTTCGGTTCAAAACGTATGTCCTATAAATATATTTTAAAGATTTGTCTGTAAAACAATAAACTTATAAAATAATTTAAGGAACTCCATTAAAACCAGGTCAAATAGCTAAACAAATTATTATTTTAATTGTTCATGACTAATGGTTCCAGAGAAAAATCAATTTACAGTCCGCAGTAAACACAATACGTTGTCTAAGAGAATGCCTAACGTCATTCATGTGGAGATGTGAAAAAACATATTTGCCATATTTTTCAACCATTTTTTTGTAAAATTTTGTATGGTGTGCAGCAAAAAGCTGAATTATCCAATAAAACCCGCTCAAAAACGTTTGTTATTATCTGGGTGAGGGGTTGTTGAGTGTTCAAAATGTTTCAAGTTGTAACATATGGCGGGGCGGAATTTTGCAATCTCTTAGATAGTGTCTGAAAGAAATCATGTTTCTTGTCAAATGTAATTTTGATAATACTCAAAATAATAGTTTATTTAAAGTATATATTACTAAAGTTAAAGGTATAGCGTATGCGTCAGTTCAATGATTCCGTTTTTTTCCGTTTCAACTTGTAGTAAGAGATCTTGTGATTGAAACTTTATCACTATTTATTAAATTTTAAAACACCTATGATATTAATATTCATGGCTTAACATAGTCATTGTAATTTATCTTGCATTTTGTGCTGCCCTCGCTAACTTATTGAAGCTTGCTTTTAAACTATTCTCACATTACACACCCAGATAATGCAAACGAATTGAGCATATTGATTTAGCCTGAGTCTTTAGTAGTCTAAGTTCATCAATAGTTCAATTTGATATTTATTATCGCTTTATCTTGGCTATTTATTTTCAATATTTAATACCGTAATGAATAAGCTATTAACAGAACTTACACAAGTTCAGTTATCTCAAGTGTGTGGTCAATTGAAGGGTAACTGTTCCCTTCTAAGTGACGGCTGTTTCGATAAACTATACACTATACAGTCAAGCCTAGGTCTGATAACCCTGGAGCTTGGGTTTGGGTTTAGTAATCCCTACAGTAGACTTGACAATCCTATCAAAACCATCTACGGAAGTGAAATTTTCTCATTCTAGCTCCGGTCAATTTGCAAATGAGGTGGCGCCCTACAAATCTATACAACAATCCCGTTCCCCAACCCTCTCTGTGTATTGTTAATTGAGGCAAGTAATACGCTGATACCGTTACATCTATGAATACTTTAAAAATACATGTTACAATTATTTAAACGAAAATAGAAAAACAACAAAAGAAATTATTTGATTTGTAAATTTTCAACGGAAAAGGTGTATGATACACTTTGGCTCATACCTTTCCAGTTCATAATAATTTATAATTGTAATTCGTCAACAAAAAAATCTTCGGGACAAATATTAGCCATATTAGTAAAATACTGAAACTAAAAGCAGTCTAAATAACATGGACAGGGCTAAAACAGAGGAAATATTAATAATAATAGTTGTGTTATAACCTTACTTTAAAGGCCACTGTCTAGCCTCGGCAGAATGGTAATAACGTGTTGTGCATTAGTTTTAGTGTTAAGTCATTTAGTGTAGTCATGCACGGTAAGCGACACCAAAATAGGGGAATGTTACGTGTCACGTTGGACAGTTTCAAACTTGGACTGCAACGACAGAATAGGATACAGGGTTCGTATCTATCGATTGATTGCAGATAAAATTACAAGCAGGTCACATTTATTTATTTTCCAATCTCAAAATTAGCATTCCATATATTCAAAAAATACCGTTAAATAATGTCCCTGAAATTTGTTAACCCAACTGTAAAACCCTGTTCATTAAGTTATAACAAAAATGTAAAGTAATCTTTAAAAATTGTTCAAATAAAATTCTATGCAATGAATATTCAATTTTTGATTAAGGAAATGTATGAAAATATGAAAAAGAATGCAATACACAATATTAAAATTTGCATTAGTACTAATTATTTATATTAACACCTAATTAGTCTTGAATTGACAAAACATTACAAAAAAGTCTTATTAAAAGATTGTACTCTTCTCATTGAACTGTGTATTTCTCGTCATTCTCTAGGATAGGTAATCTCGGTTGACTTAATACAATAGTAGCAGATATGGTCATTGTTGAAAATAATCTTCGCAATGTTGTTCATCCAATCGTCAAAATGGCTTGGCTGTGTGGCATTTTTCCAATCTCTGGTTTGGTTACTCCATCTACAAATATCAGGTTAGACTTCATTAAATACCCAGGTAGTAGCATACCTACATGCTACGAGGATTTCTAACGATTTAAGATTTAATGATATGATTATTTAGATTAAGTTTAATTAATTATAGGTTAGATAAGTAAATACGGTAATATAATTATTTGTTTCTCCATAAGAATAACTTTAGTAAAGAGTAAAAGGTTTGTTGCCTGAGGAACAAAAAATTTAGATTTTTCAATATATTATACTGCATTTTTATTATATAAAAATGTATAACGAAAATTATCGCAACATTAAAAATAATAAGGAAGATATATGAAGTGCTATTCTGCTTATAAAAAAATAATAATGTCTTTATTTGCCAGCGTTCATCAAGTCAACGTTCTGCTTAACATGACAACACTGTTGTCCTTACAAAATACTAGAACATAAATAACCCTTAAGTGAAATATACAGTGACATGATAAATAACTAAAACTAAATATTTATACAAAAAATGTTTTACTTAAAATTAAGGCTTGATCCCACTTTTAAATGCTTCTCTGTTCGAGTGGCAGTCTATTATTCATTTGAGGTCCAAAGTAGGAGAAGGCCCTATTCCCCCAGCTCAGTTTTAGCCCGCGGCAATTGAAGGTGACCTTTCTGCCGAGTGCGACGCTCACAAACCTCTGACCTGTACACCAGCCTTTTTTTAACAGATATTGAGGTTTTTTTGTCAACAAGGTCTTATGTACTATAAATGATGTCTGTAGATCACTGGTCTGTTTTATGCTAAGCACATTTGCTCTCAACCTGAACTCACTGATGTGGTAAAACTTGTTAAGGTTATAAACGAACCTAAGAGCGTTGTTTTGAAGTCTTATTAGTATTTTTAGATTCTCCTGGTTGAGGCAGCCAGCAAAGCAAGACATTAATTGAGTAATAAATAGAAGGAAAAATCACCGAGTTTACAATCTCAAGTTTTGCTTCAATCGATAGTATATACTTCAGTCTATACAATCGCCTCAACTTGCCAATAACGGATCCACATATAGTCATAGTGTCATAGTCAAACGTCTTTATTCATATTTCATGTACATGGGTGGTACAGTGAATAGTGTCATAATGTTCTGAAAAAGGTACTACAGTTAAAACTTAAACAAAAAGCATATAAATTAATATTTCATTTATTATTTACCGCTTGTTTGCATCCCCTGCTTATAGGAGGTGGAAAACTCATCCAATGAATAAACGGCAAAGTTTATTATATAATCTTTTAACATTTTTTTAAAATTTGAAAAATTATGTTCTTTTTTAATGTTTTCGGGCACACGCTTGAGAAAGTGTTTACCTGCATATGAGGATTTTTCAAAAAATTTTAATTTATGAGGTTGAATAGTTTCATTTCTTTTTCTTAAGTCGTACTGGTGGATTGATTGAACTAAATTTGTGTCCATCTCCTGGTTTCTGGTGATGAGAATGGTTTCAAATATATATTGTCCATATACTGTAAAAATTTTCAAATTTTTGAAATGTTCTTTGGCCGAATCATCAAGTTTAATCTTAAGCAAAATTCTAATAGCCCTTTTTTGTTGCTTCAAAATACTATGCATGTTTATTTTTGTTGTTGGAACATATAACGTTATACCGAATTAGAGATGAGAATAAACATGGGCAAAATATATACTTTCTAACGTATACATATCCATATCATACCTGCTCCAAACATTTGAGCTTATCATCCACGGACACTCCAAGGATTCTTACTGAAGAGCGGATGGATAAGGGTGTGTCATTCAAAAAGATTACCGAACCATTCCCATCAGGAGATAAATTGCCCACATGCATAGCTGAGCACTTTTCTGAATTAAGCTTCAAACCAAGTACAACAGACCACTCCTTAACCTTTTTTAAATCTGGATTTTTTAAAGTTAAAATGTTCAACAGCAAGGTAAATGCACGAAGA
This sequence comes from Nephotettix cincticeps, assembly GCA_023375725.1. Lineage (NCBI taxonomy): Eukaryota > Metazoa > Arthropoda > Insecta > Hemiptera > Cicadellidae > Nephotettix > Nephotettix cincticeps. The sequence continues at coordinate 49,121,331 of CM041791.1, forward strand.
TGTAAATGAGGTTATTAAATGCGTATCATCTGCATAAGAATGAATAGAACAGAATTTAAGTTGGCACTCTAGATCAGCAGTGTATATTAAAAAAAGAGTAAGGCCCAAACAACTACCTTGTGGAACTCCTCTAACTTAAGGCAACAACTCAGATACCTCATGGTTGACCCTAGTCTGCTGTGTTCTGTTGTTCAAGTAGGAAGAAAACCAGGCTACAGAGAGAGAGTCAAATCGATAAAAACCAATTAGGTGACAAAACTCTCCCAACCCCTATCCCTTGCTAACAGAAGCTCATCTACAATATTCAAGAGTGCCGAGCAGCTACTGAAACCTCGACAAAGACAGACTGGGTTTCTGGATGAATCTTCTCTGATTCCATAAAAGACACTAACTGTTCAGAAACAACCTTTTCCAATATTTTTGACATGACTGAAAAAATAGATATGGGTCTGAAACGAGAAACACAAGAAGCATTGGACATTAGATCCAGTGGAACAATGATACTCTGTTTCCAAGAAGAAGGAAAACGGCCAGTAGTTAAGGATAGATTTACAAGATAACAAATAGCTGGGATACAATAAGGGCTCAAAGACTTATTCATGTCCACTGTTATTCCGCCACACCTACAGCTCTTGTTATAATTCTATTCATAATGGTCTTTATGGCGTCAACTGTCACTGGCTTGAAAGAGAAGTTATTCATAACATTAGTGCTTCTATTTTAGTCATAAAAGTTCATCTTATCTGTACTAATATCACAGTTATTACTCCCTATTGTAGAAAAATACTGATTTAATTCTTGAGGTGTAAGAGGACATACTTTATTTTCATTCGAGTCCATCACTCCAGTGGCCCTCAGAGAAGACCAAAAACCTTTTAGGTTCTTAAAACGCACTTGATTTTCAAAGAATCGTCTTTTAGCATTTCTTATTGCTAAATTTAAATTATTTCTTGCCTTACAGTATTCAGATCTAGTTTCCTGTCCAAAGATTTCATAAAAAACCTATGTTTTTTATTCTTCTTCTTCTTTTTTTAAAAATTATACTTCAGTTTCGTAAGTAATCTGCTATATCTATATCCCTCCTTGTGACGTGCTTCATACAACTGGTGCGCAAACATCAAAGACTTCAAGGAACTTTCCATTTAGGTCCATTAACACGTTATCAATATTCTCTTGAGATGTTTTTTCACCCCATTCAACCGCAGATGAGAGTTCAGAAAATAGGTCAATGTTAACGTTTTTAAAATCCCTGTATGATATGTACTTTTTCTTCCTGTTTTTCTCACAAGGAAAATCACAAAACACCAGACGACGGTCCGTAATTTTTACATCACTGGAGTCAAGTATACTAGAAGTGTCGACCATCCCCACCTCAAGTTTCATATCTCTGTCAACAATGATCAAGTCTATGAGTCCCGAGGTGAGAAACACGAGTTGGCTCTTGTATCTCACCAGATAAGATGGGGAATGAGCAAGTGACTTTGCTACCCCGAGAAACATTTCAAAAATAATATTGAATAGGCCTACGTTATTGGAACATATCTAAATAACGCTGTGTACTAGTTTTCATCAAAATATATCCGATAATATATAAGATATCAATTTTTATCTTTACCCATAAGTATCTTTCACCATAACATTATAGGCCTCCAAAATACCACATTTTGTATACATGCAAAACTTAATAGGTAGGATAAATATTTAAAATTTTTATTTTGTATCTAAATCAGTTTCAAGATGGCGGAAATATAAATAGGCTACTTAATGCAAAATATAATGAAAACCACCGTAACTAAGAAACAAAACTAACTAAGACTAAAATGCGGAATATAAGGCGCATGAAATGACATCTTATTTGCACAAATCGAATAAAAAATACCAAGTTGTGACAATTTTTCCAAATCAATGTAATTTCCATGTAACCACAATACAGTACTGCACATCTGAGACTGCACATTATTAATCAGCTGATTTCTGTCGACTGCATGCCATCACAATGGATCAGCTGTTAATTACTGTCGCATTGTTGATCGAAGGAACGGTTCGATGGAAACTGGAACATTTAAATGCTACATGGTTGGTACGGGTCGTGACAGACTAGTTCGCGAAGTCCAATTTAAAGAATTTGTGTTAATCTTGTTTGCAGTTGTCCAACTACGAGCACTAGATTAGGGAGTCGCGAATTAGACTGAAGACAAGGCAGAGTGTTCTTGTAGTGTGTTGTGTAGAGTCTTAAATGGGGAAGGGCTTCACTCGTTCAAACTACAAGTGTAGGTGTTTAAATCCTCAAGACTATTCTAGGCAAATGGAGTTGTCTCGTTGAAGTGTACATAAGGATATTCAGGATACAAGTTTATAAATCCTAAACTAAGTTTATAAATACAAGAATATCCTTATGTGAAATCCTTTTGCTCTATGGCTTTTGGACTAATATTATTTCATAAATATTAAGAAAAAAATAGTATAAGCACAAATTGTTAACACCTACCAGTTAAGGTCTACTTTTTCAGATCAACAATGCGTTAATAAACAGCTGTATAATTTTGTTGACATGAAGTGGACATAAACAGCTGATTAATAATGTGAGTCTCATATTATGTACTGTGTTGTGGTAATATGGATATTACATTGATTTGGAAAATTTGTCACAACCAGGTTATTGTTATTCGGTTTATGCAAATAAGGTGCCTTTTGATGCAACTTTAAATTTAGAATTTTACCTTTTATAGTTTAGTTTGAGATTATTTTCATGAAATTTTGCATTAAATAGTTTAAATAGAAGCCATCTTGAGATTGAATTTGTCAAATAAATAAAATGTTGAATATTTTCTTTCAAACAAGTTTCTATTCGAAATAAATCTTTAGCTACAAAATATTTTTAAAATTTATTCATAAAAACACATACGAACCGAAAGACGTAAAACTAGACATCGGAGATCCACGTTTATATAGTAAATGTGTTTATCTCGACCAAAGGAACAATTTTGAATTAAAAGTTCCTGAAAGTTCTGGGACAATAAACGCCTATTGTTTTTGGTCAACGAGTATATGGGCCTCAAAACAAAAAACTAAACTATCTTAGTCCTTTGCTATTAGCTTCTTCCCTAAAGTAATTTACTAAGGATTATTTGGATTCTTTTTACCTATTCATACACATGTTTTATAATGACACGGAGTAGCTAAATATACGCATTACATTATTATGATTTAAAACTATTCGATTGGTCTTAATATGTGTCAAATAATCCTTAATAGTTGAATATAAATAAGTTAAAACTTTTCATTATTCACAGATGAAAATGTTTTGTGAGACATTGTCAAGGTCGCCAGTTTATTTATACGATTTAGGGTACGATCCAAGTCCCCTCTCTTAGTCTTTTACGGTTAAAAACCACATTATAAACTAATAAAGAGAAATAGAAGCATGAAATGATTAACCTGTACTCATATACTGTTTGTAAACTCTTGGATCCAAGCCAAGGCCGTCGCTCACCAAGGTTAGCAGTCCGTCACGCTAGCAACTGAGCCACTGAGTCACCCCTGGAAAATACCGCCAACTGGCATTAGCCTACTAATTCCTAAGCTATGAACCAAAGATATTTTTTTCTTAATTTTCTATAATAAATAAATTAAAATGAGGAGGCCTCTATAGGAAACCTAGTATGTTTAAATATAGATTCATCTCTAAAACATAACATGTAGTAGTACAGTCTCCTGTGTATTTTACTCCATTACTTTGACTCCGTAATTTTTATCCTCTCCAGATTCCACTGGTGGAGCCTCTCTACCATCTACAGTGCTATAATCTGGACCATCTCTTGTCTTTCGTCATTTACATCAATATATTACGAAATTGAGTACGAAAATGGTGCCTTCACAACTTCAACTTACAGTAAGTCCTTTGCATTGTATGTGAACATCTTTAAAACCTCATTGTCCGTTGCCTCATTTTTTAACAAATAATACAAATTTGTTTAACTATTTTTTCCTACAACCGCACGATAATAGGCACATTTTGCACTGTTGGCAGAACGTATAAGTAGTACATTTCCGCACTCGGGTGTGTATGAGCTCATGTCAACCCTAGTGCTGGTAAGTAACCGGCCAGTCACATGCGCAGAACGCTCCAAATCTATATGAAACTAACCAGTAGCATGCGCTAAGCGCTCAGTCAGCTGATAAACAATCTCCGTCCCTACAACACTAACTTCCGGATTTGCGCAATGAAACTGAGGTTAGCGGAAACATAAAAGTTATTTTTACATTCATCCCAACGGAAAAATCAAATATAATCTAAATGGCTTTTTTTATTGTAGGAAAAGTCTTGTGTGTAATACGAGCACCGTACAAACTGTCATGGCCGCCCTCGAAGTTCTGGCATCACTCAGCTGACGCTTCGTGTTGCCATATGAACCTATCGTGCGATATGACAAAGAACCTATCGCGCTATAGTTACACAAATAGCTATTTCGGTACAGACAAGTCTAATACAAATAGCGGTTTTGAAGTTGTACATGTTACTGTCATCATGAATTGTTCATCAGAGCATTAATGAATGCAGCTAAGATCCTGACGCTGGCTGGACCTCCTCTGCTTGTCACCCCGGTGTTTTTACTGGTAGCCCGGGACTGGCCCGGCTTCGTGTCAGCCTGGGAGGCTGTGGAGAACATCCTACCCGAGGTCGATAGTGGCACGCCTGATGGTCATGTTGCCCGTCGGGTCAAACGGCTGTTCTACATTATCGTATGCGCGCGTGTGGGTAAGTTTTTATAAACAATATTCGTTTACTCGAGTGTTTTAGCATGTATACTAGCTTTTTGCCCAAAATACTATAGGACTATAGACTATAGATCTTTCCTGTGGAAGGTGCCAGTAAAGCAATTAATTTTCGGGATGAAGTACTGTATACTACTGTATGTAGTACAAGGTAATTCTCCTTGGGCGTCTCAAACTGACTGCAAACCATCGGCTCGTCTTTCCTACCAGGAATGATTGTTTTCCCACATAGGCCTACAAGAATTAGCATTAAAATTTTCAATATTTTCAAACATGGTGTACAATTTACAAAGGTAAGCTCAACAAAAGTAAAGCAAAAGTAAAAAAATGTCAAATAATGCCAATTTGATAAATATAAACATTTATTTAAAATATTTATATTAGTTCAAAAACTTTGAAATAAGAATCCACGTATTGTTATACGCGATCACTTTTTAAAAGTTCAAAAAGATTGTTTTTATTACAGAGCAGCGTTTAGTTTTCCTGCTTTTAACCATTTCGTTTTTCATTAAAAACGAGACAGCTATGAAGTTTTATAACTAAGAATAGAAAAATCATATTTTCAATTTCTATTTTCAAAACGGTGGCCATTAAAAGTTGTAAAGTTAAATCACTAAACAAACTAGTAGACCTACTGAACATTTGTTGTAGAATATCTTACGTTAAATAAAACAGAACATTAAGTTTCTGATCAGGAATTTAGTCCACGAATAGCTTTGATAAAGTTTACTATCAAACAAAAGTTTATATTGATAGTTTTGAATCAATGAAGTTTGAAGTGAGAATGAAGTTATGTTCACACATTCATAGTGTGAAGTTTGAAATATTTAAATTTATCGACTTACATGCATGAATTAATTAGAAGTACTGTACTGCGTTACGATTACTAACCAGAAACCATAGAACCTAGCGAATTAAAATTAATATGATTTTATACATTAATACAACACCCCCGTCGCAGCAGACCTGCGTACTCAGCGAATCTCCAACTCATTAATATGGCAATAATAATAATAATACAAGTGTATAACAAGATTGATCAAATAATACCTGTTGGATAAACTAGAGTATTTGCCTATTCTACGTAATATTAACATGGGAAAGCGTATGCAGGTTTGCCGCTTAGAGGTACACTGAAAGTAGGCATTATTACCATAAGCTATTTTTATTTTGACCATATACCAAGTTTTATCAATATCTGGACATAAATAAATGGGTTTGCCTATTCTCAATAAGAATAACATGGGAAAGAGTATGCAGGTTTTCTGCTGTGAGGAACAAAAAAACTGTGATATTTTAGCATAAACGTATGAATCCCAACCACATGAAGCTGAATACAAATTTTCATCCAAAACTATTGGTTAATAAGGGAGATATTAATTTTTCCTTATCCTCCATAAGATTAACATTGGAACCCCAAAATAAAACGTACTGTGTTTAAGTCTTTTATATATCTCGGTACCCGTTGGAGATGGAGAAAAACTTGAAGGAACTAAATTGTCTAGTTTTTTAAGCTAATTCTAAAGGTGAAAGATAAAATTGAATAATCTTTTAAATTAGTCATGAAAAACGCAAAACCCCCACTTTTTGAGTAAATCCCCCCCAAACTACCCGTTCCCATTGACCGATATGTCTGGTTTACGAACTCGTCCGAGCAAATGTAGGAATACACGTCTACCAAATTTGGTCTCGATCGCACCATTTTTACGAGAGTTATCGTGTTCAGACACACACACACACACATACACACGCACACACACACACACACACACACACACACACACACACACACACACACACACACACACACACACACACACACACACACAGTGTGCCCGGGCTTAAGTCTTGCCGTGAGACCTACAGGAATAGCTTCTTCCCTATAGGAAATTCTCTAAAAAGAAAAATTATAATTTGCTTTTAAAATTATTTCCAGTTATTTTTAAGACAGGTAGGCAGCACGTTGGCATCAGCAGAGCAAATTTCCATTACTTCATTAAACAAGTATAAGGTCTGTAAGAAACGGTAGTTCTGTATATTCCACGTCGCCATAAAGCCGTAATAGCCTTGTTGTGGTCATGATAGCCTACCATATCTTATTTTTCATTAAGTATTATTTCTTTATCCAATTGTGTCAATAATTAAGCTAGTATTTTTCATGTACAGAATGTTTTAAACATATTATGATAAAAGGTAAACTATATTTAATCTAATCTAGGTAAACTCATATTAAAGAAGATAACAATTGTAAAGAGAACGTACGATTGTCTGGCCACAGCATCGGTATTGGAGTCTGTCCACTTGGGATTTCTCATTAAATACCAGATGATGTTCTACAAGGCTTCATTCCCCTCCATGGGAAGGGTTCTCCTGGGCATTGTCTACCAGACCATTATGGATCTCCAGCTTTTGTTTGGACTTTTACTGATAACCGCTCTCTCCAAAATAATTTCAAACAGACTGGAGACCCTAAACTTCATTCTTGAACAGAATAAATTCAGGGTAAGAGAAACACGCTTGGTATTTTATCCTAAGTACGATATGACGCATAACTGTAAACGTAGTAAAAGCTATAAATCCGAATTAGGATAAATAGCTTAGGATTTCTAACGTAACTACACAATACTCTATTTGCAAATTGTACTTCCGTCAGTGATTTTAATGTGCAGTTAAGTTTTTATTATACAGTACAAGCTGTCCTGGTGAAAACTCACTACAGTAAATATGTGTTAACTTCAAGATTGGCCATGTTCCGAAGTCGAATAGTATTATGGCTTAGTTGTGAAAAACTTTGATATTCTGGGTCGCGGTATAGTTATGAGCCGTTCACAAGATATGAATGGTAACTAACACGATTTTGTTTTATTATTTAGATAGATAATAAATACCCACGTCGCAGCAGACCTTACGTATTCAGCAAATTTTCAAATCAATAAAATTATATGTCAAGTTTTATCAATATATGTCGATAAATATATGAGTTAGTTATTTGTCTATTCTCTATAATAATAACATGGGAAAGAGTATGCAGGCTAGCTGCTGTGAGGAACTCTGAAAATAGGAATTTCTAGCATAAAAAAATTTTATTTTGACCATTTATACCGAGTTTTATTAACATCTGTCCATAAATAAATAAATAAAGGAGTTTACCTACTTCCTATATGATTAACATGGGAAAAGAGTATGCAGTTTAGCTTCCATGATAAATGCATAAACTATGATTTTTAAGGAGAAATGGATGGATCTCAACCATATGAAACTAAATAACAAGTTACATCCAAAAAATATTTATTGATAGGTGAAATATTAATACTGAAGTTTTACTTAAATAAATTTACTTAATAGGTTTAAATAATTGACGATTGATACAGAAGAATTTTTACTGAGGCATTGAATAGCAATTCTTATTGCTAATGGAAAGTAAACCAACGGCTAGAGCTTTATAAATCAAATAATGTTTAAATTGTAGAAAATCTTTGAACGAATCTACTCCCCATAAGATTAACATGCGAACTTTGACCCTCTGTAGGGCAGACCCCTTGGACTCCCCATAAGATTAACATGGGAACTTCGACTCTCTGTAGGGCAGACCCCGTGGGCAGTTTCGTAAAATCCTTTCTTAGTACGCATCTGGGCCTTAAAAAGAATCTTTGTAGTGAATTTGCTCCAAAGCCTTGCTGTCTATGATAACTGTGATCAATCAGGGAGTCAGATATCATTTATATATATATCTTATATATCTCTTATATATAAGAGATTCAACGTAAGCTCCTTCTTATCTACCAGGTTATTTTATACAGGTAAGATCACTGATCCATAAACATCACCTTCTTAATTCACTTGAATATTTTCTTTCTCTGAAAGAAAATATTCAACCTTCCACTAAGCAGTGATAAGTAACTAAGTTCTCCCAGCCAACTAATGATCTAATATATTGACTTTCATCTAACCAGTTTAAAAGGAAACGAACATAGTTTGCTGATTATTTAGCCACTTTTTCTTGTTGGGATGATCGGGTTAGGCTTACATTAATTGTATGAACCCTAAACGTTTTTTTTTCAGAATACCTAGGAAACCAGCTTGAGCTTTATACTACGACACCCTGATGCATAGTCTCAGGGAGATATACTACCTGCTCTTTCGACTGACCCATCTCGCCGATGACCTCCTTCATCTGCTTATACTATGACACTCTGATACATAGTCTCTGTCCAGATGATGCCCAGGAAGTATTGGCAAGCGTGCAGGGAGAAATACAACCTGCTCTCTCGACTGACTCATCTCACCGATGATCTCCTTCATCTGCTTATACTACGATACTCTGATACATAGTCTCTGTCCAGATGATGCCCAGGAGGTATTGGCAAGCGTGCAGGGAGAAATACAACCTGCTCTCTCGCCTTACTCATCTCACCGATGATCTCCTTCATCTGCTTATACTACGATACTCTGATACATAGTCTCTGTCCAGATGATGCCCAGGAAGTATTGGCAAGCGTGCAGGGAGAAATACAACCTGCTCTCTCGCCTTACTCATCTCACCGATGATCTCCTTCATCCTCTTACATTTGTGTCTTGTGTTCTGGAAACCACAATGATCGTAATTATTATTTATAATCTTGCGAAGTAAGTATTACAATTTTCTGTTGTTTTACTATTAAAACTAATGTTTCCATTTTTTCTAACTTGGTATTTACCTTCTACTACCAATACTTTACAACAATAAGTAAGTATTGTTTTTGTCAAAATTGACGAATTTTGTGTCTCTGATGAACCCAAATGTGGTTTTTGAAATAACGTGTGTTTGCCTGCCAAAATCGATTTTGATTGTGACTTCATGATTTCTGGTGATTAGAGCCCCATAAATATTGCATCACTTACATGTCTGTAATAAGACGGTAAAAATGCTAAGGGTTTTAAACAACAAGAGTTTTACTAAATTTTTCTGCAAAAAGGTAACTTTATAAATTGATCGAACTTTTGCCATTGAACAGCTCAAAACGTCAAACAAGTTAACATGTTTAGTAATAATTAGTCTACGACCAACAGTTCCGAAATAAATTAAATTTACTGTGTGTGGTATATTTAATTACATTGTTTTAAAAGCACACAATGTTATTCTTATACAGAATATTGAAAAAATAAATTTCTTCCATATTTCGGAACAGTTTTTTTACTTGGTAAGGAATGAAGGGTTAAATCACCTAGTGAATCTCACTGAAAAGTTTGGTATTATTTATCCCGCAAAATGCCATAATGTTTCTTTCTTTTATACTTATTGGAAGGGCGTGATTTTAAGAAAATAGACGATTATCTTTGAAACGATTAATTCTTTAACTATATTTAAATAAACATTTTATATAATTTTAAGTATAATTTTAAGGACAATTTTAAGTATAAAAGCTTCTCCAAAATGTATATAATGACATTTTTTTAATCATAATGGGTGATTGTTTTCGCTTTCACTCAGAAAACTAAGAAAATATCTTTTTAACGTTACAGAGAGGTATAAATTTAGTTAAGTTCAATTTTGGCTTTCCTTATGAATAAAACGTTAAAGTAACCAACATCGCTATGATTCCAAGTTTTGTTCAGACAAAACTATAATTAGTTTATTTAATCGATAAAAAGTACAGAAGTTCTTCGAAGTGATCTAGTGTTATCTCCCTGACCCATCATGAAGCGCAGACTTGCGCCACAGTCCCGAACTACTTTATTCAATATTACATTTTTATAACATTTCAATAACTACATCTATATATACATATACGACGATTGTTTTATTTAAGAATAGATCCAACAGTTTGTAAGTAAATCGGTCAATAGAAACCAAATTGCCCTAAAAAATAAAACAAAAAACCGAAATCTCCTCAAAAATAAAAAATAAACAGCTCAAGCCCTGTTATTATTATTATAGGTTATTTCTTCACGAACACTTTTAAAGTGATCGTGGTCATCGCCGATAGTGAAGGTTATCATCCTTCATTTATTATACGGTAACTAGGTCGTATAGCGTATAACAGAACCGTGTTTAATCCCTTCATGTGATTAAAAGCAATATGGTCATAAGAAATTTGAAGAAAATTAGAAAATAGACTATATTTTAAGGTATGAACTTGAAAACCAATTAAAACATCCTGTAACAGCGTTGCGTGATTCATGTATGGCGTAGCTAGCTAGAGCTTCGACAGCCTTTCCTTCTGGGCAACTCGGAATGTTGAGAAGCGGAGTTGAGTTGTTGTCAGCAGTTGAGCAAGACATTGACCTCTTACATGGTCGGCAGCTTTCAGTGTGGGCCTTGGAAATATGTGAAAAATATAATTTATACTTTATAGTTAAAAAATTGTCCAAGACACGAAATTTATACGTACAATAATAAGCTTAAACTACTTTATAATTCCATTTCTAAGTAAGACAAATTAAAACATACCTGAAGAGACTTCGTCAGGAAGATTGTTACAAATCCGTTAACTTGGATTCAAACTAAAGGAAACCACGGACACCAAAAATATCAAAAGTATTGTTACAAATTTTAAGTGATAATATTAAAATTAACTATTTATTTTAGCCTATGAGTAAAAATTACATTATTAAACATTTTAGAACTTGCACTGTAAGCAACAAGCAAAACATGTTTAGTATAATATCATTATACTAAAGCTTAATAAAACAAGGTTGCCTAATTGCCTAGTTTTCAATTATTTTGAATAAATTAGTTGGCTGTAGTATATACCTGATTTAAAACTGAAGTAAATTTAGTTCATAGTTCGATTTACTTTAACTACCAATAGTTTTGCTTACATTAATTATGATGGTTTTGTTATGGTTATCTTTAATTATCTAAATCTAGTTACCCATCTATTTTGCTGATCTCGTTATGGTGGAAAAGAGTAATTTAGCTGGTTTCAGCTTACCTTTATCTCATGAAGATGTAAATTGAATATAATGGTCACCTCACCTCAAAAGTCTTATAAAATCCTCCCAACGACAACAGAAGGTCTTGCGGATCATCGGAGAACTCCACTCGATAGGAAACTTTTCCAGCAGACTCGTACACGACGTGAGTCCTGTTCCAGCTGTGTCACATCACCTTGGTTCTTTTTATCACTATCAATGTATTTTTTTGGATGAATAAATTCATTCTGTACTAGACTCATACTGTATCGATACAGGCCTTAGTTAAATTAGGTATATTCACACGAAATCTATCTAAACTTACAGGCCTTCAACACAAAACCTGAGTGACGAATGACTGATTCTATTCCTATTTACACTTATATTACTTATAATCTTGGAACTTAACTAAATGGTAACTTTTAATTCATACTAAAGTAGTTTTGTTGCCATTACTAATTCATAATAGCTCATCATGGAAAAATGTAAACACAAGGTGCAAGGAATGTTTTGACCGCGAGGCGCAATCGAAGACACTCTGGCAAAGGTTCGTTTTAACCGAGAGAAGAAGCCACAATAGGAAGTAATAGTAGTAAACTAATGCCCCACTAAAATAATGAAGAATATCTCCGTCGCAACAGACCGGCGTACTCAGTGAACTTCCAAGTGATTAATATTATATTAATAATAATGGTATATGGCACGTTTGATCAATATCTGTCAATAAATTTTTGAGTTGTTTGCCTATTCTCCATAAGATTAACATGGGAAACGAGTATGCAGGTTTGCTGCTGTGAGGAACATTGAAATTAGGCTTTCTAGCATAAACAATTTTAAGTTTAAAAAACGAGAGTTACGACAGTTATAGTTTTTACAGACACACACTCACACACACACGCACACACACACACACACACACACACACACACACACTCACACACACATACACACACACACACACACGCACACACACACACACACACACACACACACACACACACACACACACACACACACACACACACACACACACACACACACACACACACATTACACATATATTAACGACATTTTTGCCTCTGGGCACCTAAAGACGAAAATATAGTCCCGGTCTTAAGTCTTGCCATGAGACCTACGTTAATACTCGTAGTTTCTTCCCTATGGGGAATTCGCTACAATAAATAAGTCTGTTAGCTGCCTTAAGGAATTCAATATTTCCGATATATCTACATACCGTAGAAATACATACTCGGCGACCCCCGACACGCCCGCCTAAGTCAGGAGCTAGCGCCATTCGCCTTCATTCTACATCTGGTCTCCGGTCAACAAACATCATGAAGTTTCAAATGGTTTTGTCCGACGTAATGGATGTAGGACTTCTACACGAAACACCTCTACACGTTGGACAACCCGACAGTCCAGATTGTTGTCACCATAGACTTTAACGTCAATAACTCCGCTGAGGAATCTTCCTTCTCCCAACCTCCGGATGACTGGTCTCCTGGCGCAACTTCGTCTCCCAACCCAGCCCGGCCGGAGGAAAACGATGAAGACCAACCGAGAAATATTACCAACGGTTTCCTTACGGTTATAGATCAAGGAACGACAAAACTTGCGATTTTTCTCTCGAATAATTATTCTACTGTTGCTTTAAGAATATTTGATTTTTTAAAAGCAACACACGGTGTCCTTGATCTATATTACAAGCACACAAATCCTGTGATATCACACACATGCCGTCATCTACACGTCATCACACACGCCATCACCTACGTCATCAAAAACGCCCCTGATATCGTCCACCACTCTCCGATTTAACCTAATTCTCAGAACCCATGAGCCAGAAACACCAAATAGACCACTACTTTTAAAAATTAAGAATTTTTAGTTAAAAATGTGTATGTTATATGAATAATAATAATTTTATACATTAAAAATGTAAGAAATATGGTGTATATCTAATTTGTAGTTTTCGCGTTCAATAGTGTTTTATTAAGTTAAATTATTGGTATTAAGGTACGTGGACAGAGTGCCCGAGTACGTGTACCTGAACATGGTATTGTCTCTCCTTTACCACATAGTCGTGACCCTGACGCTGCTTTGGTCCACAGCTGATGTCCTGGAGAAGAGCCGGTGGCCTAGGTCGGTGCTCGCCTCGGCCCCCACACCACTCGTCGACGCCCTCCACCAGGTGCGTAGTGAATGTACATGGTCAGAGTGCCCGAGTACGTGTACCTGTACATGGTATTGTCTCTCCTTTACCACATAGTCGTGACCCTGACGCTGCTTTGGTCCACAGCTGATGTCCTGGAGAAGAGCCGGTGGCCTAGGTCGGTGCTCGCCTCGGCCCCCACACCACTCGTCGACGCCCTCCACCAGGTGCGTAGTGAATGTACATGGTCAGAGTGCCCGAGTACGTGTACCTGTACATGGTATTGTCTCTCCTTTACCACATAGTCGTGACCCTGACGCTGCTTTGGTCCACAGCTGATGTCCTGGAGAAGAGCCGGTGGCCTAGGTCGGTGCTCGCCTCGGCCCCCACACCACTCGTCGACGCCCTCCACCAGGTGCGTAGTGAATGTACATGGTCAGAGTGCCCGAGTACGTGTACCTGTACATGGTATTGTCTCTCCTTTACCACATAGTCGTGACCCTGACGCTGCTTTGGTCCACAGCTGATGTCCTGGAGAAGAGCCGGTGGCCTAGGTCGGTGCTCGCCTCGGCCCCCACACCACTCGTCGACGCCCTCCACCAGGTGCGTAGTGAATGTACATGGTCAGAGTGCCCGAGTACGTGTACCTGTACATGGTATTGTCTCTCCTTTACCACATAGTCGTGACCCTGACGCTGCTTTGGTCCACAGCTGATGTCCTGGAGAAGAGCCGGTGGCCTAGGTCGGTGCTCGCCTCGGCCCCCACACCACTCGTCGACGCCCTCCACCAGGTGCGTAGTGAATGTACATGGTCAGAGTGCCCGAGTACGTGTACCTGTACATGGTATTGTTCCTGTTGTATCATATGGTCGTGATCTTGGCGCTGATGAGGTCCGCAGTTGATGACCTGGGCCTGCTCTTGGTAGGTGGTATATAGATATGGATATGGAATTTAAAGGGGGGAACCCTCTCCCAAAATTCCAGGCTGTATTGAGTTGGTTTTGATGGGTAATTCATACCAAGTTTCATGAAAAATAAGGGAGAAATTGATTTTTTGAATTCTCAATAAGAATTACATTAGGCACTCTCAGACAACGTACTGCGTTTATCATGGACACTAAAATTAACTTTTCTCTGGACTTGTTAGTCGTAGACAAAAATACTAATTTGTTTAGTTTTTTAAACTGGTTTCAATGGATTTTAGGGGGTTTAGGGGTGAACCACCCTTAAAAATCAAAAATTCACAAAAAATAAAAAAAAACCCTGGAGATACGATGAATGTATACATATATGCCAAATTTCATCTTAATCGGACCAAAGGGGTAGGTTGTGGCTCTGTACACATCCAAGCACGCGCTCGCGCGCGCTCGCACACACACACACACACACACACACACACACACACACACACACACACACAGACAGACACCTGAAAATAATATTACCTGAGCCACATAGACCACATTTGGCTCTTCATATATATATTCTTCATAAGTGCCAAATGACTTTTATAACTACTTTAAAAATTTTATAGTTGTGTACTGAATGAATGAGTGTTGGTTTTGCAAATTTTCGTTTTAATTATAAAAAACGTTTTCAAGCAAATAGAAATAGTGACTGTGTTTCTAACATGAAAACACAATAAAACATAAATAAATTCAAGGAAAAGTTTACAATAAAAATTTTTAAAATCATATAATATATATATATATACGTGGCTTTTTATATGTGTAAATATAAAAATATAAATCTCAGAAGGACAGACATCACGTCGAAACTCTTTTTTTGGATTTAGGGGACCCCAAAACGGATACATATTCAATCTCAACTCAAATTCGAAAATTTTGACGAAAACAATACATTCTCCATATACTATGTATAAGGGGACAAAGTAACCAGTAAAAACTAAAAAACATTTTAGTTCTACGTTTAGTCCATTCATCAGTCTACGATGGTTTCAAAGAAAAGCTATGCTAACTATCCGTGGTAAACACAGTAGGCCTACCTTTTCTAAGAGCGCCCAATGTTATAAATGTTATATAATTAGTAAAACCCAACGAACATCGCCTTTAGCTAATGTGGATACGTCCCTTCTGAGTACTAATTATAACTGCACTAAATAAATCAGAACTTTCCAACAAATAATTCCTGTGTGAGATATTTCAGTAGAAACTAAATTGGGGCATATTCATAAATTTGTGTGAATGGTTTAAATCATTATTGTTTGCAAATAGGATGGTATAAAAATCCATTCATTACTTTTATTACTGTTTCTCATACGCTGTCCTGTTTTTAGATCCCATGGCGGAGCACTGAGGTAATTATCAACAATTTAATAAATTTATTACCAACTTCGTTGCCTTTAATTGACATTACCATCCTTTCACTTTGTTTTTAATGATAAGGATTTATTTTAAGTCAAATGCATGGGACACGATAGACACTTAGACAGGAACTAAAATATTGACCAGAAAACATGTTATCCGGGTTATTATAATGTACTAAAATCAACCAAATTTGGTATGTACATTTAATTTATGAATATACATACATTGTACAAGATTGATTAAAAAAACCGGAAAGGGTAGTTTCCACAAACAAGTTGGTAAACGGTAAACAAAATTATTTTGACCACGTTCTAAAAAAGAACCAAATTTTGCATGTTTGCTTTATCAATATACAAACACTGTAAAATATTTACTCCTTCAAACATTATCGAAATGATTTTTATGAATTATAAAGTACCGTATTCAACCAATTTTGCAAGTACAACTATTAATTATTTTATGAATATATTTACTCTAATACACATTAGTATAATGTACTTAATTTAGTGTAATTATTTATATATTCAAGTTTAATTCTTTATAATGAGTAGCCTCCTATCTGAATAACACTATAAAGGGTTTAAATAAACGGTACCAGTGGACTGACACATACTTTCTCCCTTAAGTAAATTTAAAAAAGACAATCTGTAATAAAACTATCATGTTCTACAAAGTTATTCTAAATATAATTTAATAATTAATTGTTCAAATTTTATGGGGAGAAACCCCCCCCCACCCGGTAATACCAAGCTTTTTTGAGCTGGTTTTGTTCGGTGATTTGACCTTACGCTTCATACCAAGTATCATGGAAAACGGTTGGAAAGTAAGGAAGAAATTGATTTTTTTATATTCTCCATAAGAATAACATTGGGCCCTTTCAGACAACGTACTGTGTTTATCGTGGACAGTAAATTTAACTTTTCTCTGGAACCGTTAGTCGTAGACAAATAATTCAAGATACTAATTTGTTTAGTTTTTTAAGCTGGTTTCAATGGAACCAGTCAAGCTATACTTTACTTTTATCGTTTACGATGAAAATTTAAAAATTTGATTTTTTTTACATTTAAAAGCCCATAACTTTTGAACCGTCATTTTTACAGACATGCGAGTGGTGTCAAATTATTTAGTACTCTATTCACTATAAACTATTAAATTTTAACCAAAATCGTTAGAGCTGTTTTTGAGAAAATTGGATTTTTCACGTTTTTAAGGGTTTTTAGGGGTGAACTACCCTTAAAAATCAAAAATTCAAAATAAATGAGAAAAAAAAGGCTGGAGATACCGTAAATATATACACACATGCCAAATTTAATCTAAATCGGACCAACGGGGTAGGCTGTGGCACTGTACACATCCAGACACACACACACACACACACACGCACACACACACACACACACACAGACACACGGACGGACAGACATCACGTCAAAACCCACTTTTTTGGATTCAGGGGACCCCAAAACGGATATATCCACCCTCAACTCAAATTCGAAAATTTTGACGAAAACAATACTTTCTCCATATACTACGTATAAGGGGAGAAAGTAAAAATGTATCTTCAGGTGATCCAGTAGTTTTATTTTACTGTAGTAATAATCTTATCTCAAAACAGATATTATATTTTACTACAGATCGATGATAAAATGGTACTTTGCAATGGAAACAGAAGACAACAAAATTTATTCAATACATATTTGAATAGCACACATAAAATATAAAATTCACACTATAGGAAGAGGTTAGTGATTCCATAAATTATTAGGATTGAAATATATCAAAAGTAAATAAACTATATCAGTAGACTGATACATACTTTCTCCCTTAAATAAATTAAAATAAACTAACACCAAGAGGAAATAAGTTTAAACGTTTAGTAGACAGTTTTGGGGACGTAACACCCCCACCTCTGTTGAACCAGCCATACGGGTGGCCTCATTAAACGTTTAGTAGACAGTTTTGGGGACGTAACACCCCCACCTCTGTTGAACCAGCCATACGGGTGGCCTCATTAAACGTTTAGTAGACAGTTTTGGGGACGTAACACCCCCACCTCTGTTGAACCAGCCATACGGGTGGCCTCATATTATTTGGGACTTATATACCTATACATCATTAAACTTTAATAAAAATCGATAGAGCGAAATTAAAAAATTTGTTTTTTTATATTTTAAAGGGGTTTTATGGGTAAAATAAATAAATTCTTTATTCGTCCAAATTCACAATTACACAAGATACAAGCTATACATGATGAAACATCACAACAATTGCATCAAACTGAAAAAAATTACATTATTTAGAAAAAATACACATTTTTGAAAGCAAAATTAAACAAGTCATAATATAATGAAAGAAGAAAAAAATTTTGTAACTACCCTTAAAATAAAAATTCCAAATAAAATTGAAACGGAATGGAAATATGGCCTAAGTGCTAACGATTACTATGGTGTCGGGGTTTGTACACAGACAGACAGACAAACATTAGTCCGAAAACCACTTTTCTGGATTCAGAGAGCCTCAAAACGGATATATGCACTCTGAACTCAAATTTGAAATCTTTGACCAAAATAATACTTAAGTAAAACTGGTTTTAAATATAAAATCTATAAATAGACTATTGTACTACGGATATGGGAATTGATGAATCATCCCACCACTCACGTAACTAGAAGATTGCCGCATTCACAGATTGTCGTCAATACCATTAGGTGATATAAATTACAACCAAGAAGTCAACAATTGAACACATTGCCGTCACTAGACAGATATAGTAGCACAATATGAGTTGAAGTCCCTCAGGAGTAGTCGGCTGTCGACCACAGGGAGGCCTCCCCTTCCTTACGGGGGGCTGGCGACCCCGGGGTACCTGAGCCAAGCTGTGGGACTCTATTCACCTTTCGTCTTAGAACTAGGGCCTTTCTTACAACTTTAAAGTCCTAGCCAAGGGAATACCCGTTCCTGGCCATTCCGGGTCACCCCTTTCCGCGCGATGCGCTGGTGCTTTATACATATAGCGTGTATAAAACCCACTACAAACACAAATGATGAGGCGGAGCTAGCTGCCCTCAGGTGAAGCTCTATGGTGCTGAGGTCTCCATTGACCATGACGCCAGGGACGCCGAAGGGGAGAATTAAAACCTCCCCTCCAACGGCACCGTTCAAGGTGGTAGGTGATACCGGATCAGCCATAGAGAACGTGGAGGTTGAACTGGTGGTTGAGAAATCGGAGGCATCACTAGGTCAGATCAAGGGAATACCTCCCAGTAGAAGTCCTCTTTGCACTGCGTTCGAAATGAAAACGATTCGGCATCAGCAGGACGACGCCAACGAGGGGGAGATGACTATGTTGAAGATCATGACAGTTCTTTTAAAGGAAATGGCAAAGACCCTTCTAGTTCAAAGGAATGCGAACAAGACTATCAAAAAGGGCATTTCGAAACTCCAGGATTTTATCGGTGAATACACTGAGTGCAGAAAGATAAGACTGCAGGCGGTGGGGCAAAAGTGCAACGTCACCAACTGACTCCTCTCTGACCCGCCCCAAGCACAAGCTCATTTTCTAACGTTTCTAACTCGGCTAGGGACGTCCCTGACAAGCCTGCCAGGACGTCTGTCCAATTAAGGCCCATAAAGCCCAGAGATGAGACGATTTCGATCAAGCCTTTAGGGGGACGATATTTCGTTAAGGTGCTGGGCCAAATAAAATCTCAGGCCAACACGGGGGCCAACGGAGGAGACGGAGACCGTTATGAAGTCAAACCGACGAACCAGAACGGGGAGGTTCTCCTTGAACTGGGGAGGCAAAAGACAAGGTCGGGTTTGCCACTTCCCTTAAGTCTGCCCTTGGGGATAAAGGTACAATTCGTGCCCTAGACCTGCGATGCTTGGTGGAGATCCAAGACCTTGACGCACTCTCCACATCTTTTGGGCTAGCTTTCCCAAGAACATGGCGCTGACGCTCTCTTGATCAGGGATCAGTATCGGGACAGGGTCCCGAGCACTTGGAGTCCAGACAGTCTCGGTTCTGCCGCCTTCTGGGTGCGTATCTGACAAGAGGTTGTGATTCGGAGTCACGGACGCGGCCAAGGATTCATCTGGGCAAAGTGTAGGGCCGTAACCTTCTTTACTTGCTACCTTTCTAACAAAGAGGCCATCCAGGACTTCCGCAAGATTGACTACCTGGAGGAGAGCGTGATCGTCACCACTGAGCACGTAGTAAGAGGCAATTTGAACGCTAGGGCCGTCGAGTGGGGAATGCCCTCCACCAACTCCCGAGGAAAATACATCCTGGACTTCATTGACAAGGCCGGTTTGGTCGTCCTTAACCAGGATGACACACATACTTTCTGGTGCCTCGGGCAGAGAGGCACAATACCCGACGTAACCTATGCGTCTGAGTCATTTTGTTCCAAGGATCTCTGGCTGGAGAGTATTGGAGAATTTGGAGTATTGGTGGTACTGGCAGTGACCACCAGTACATAAATTTGAGATACGCGACACGCATCGTAGAGTATCCGCATTTCGAGGAGAGCCACGCCGTTGGAATATCAACAAACTGAAAGTGGTCAAGTTCACTCAGATCATGTCACGGGGAGCGCAGAAGAATCCTGGCGAGGCTGGTGCTGAGGCATTAGTAGCGTCACGATGGAGCTGATTGTCTTGGCCTGCAATCAGTCTATGCTGAGTAGGAGACTGTGACGCGATAAGCAACCCGTCTACTGGTGTACTGAACAGATTGGGGACCTCAGAAGAATATGCCTTAGGGCCAAGCGAGCCGCTACTAGAGCAAGAATTCCCACTGATAGAGTTCGTCAGTCGGGGGTCTACAAATTTGCGGGGAAGTCTCTCCGACGGTCAATCAACAGGATCAAGTCGAACAGCTGCAGGAAACCTCGAGACGAGGGATTGGGGTACAAAGTCGTGACCCAAATGGTCGGCGCCCGCTCTCCACCCTCCACCATGGAGGGCGTGGATCGTCCGGATCGTGGAGATGATCATCAAAGCCCTGTTTCCTATAAAATCGCAGCGACGGCTGGTTGACTTCGGATGTGAGGGCATTCTGCTCTTCACTATTGAGGAGTTGGAGGCCTCTGTTCTTTCCTTGAAGAACAACAGGGTCCTGGCCCAGATGGGATTCCCAGCGAGGCTCTGAAGACGATTTCTGCAATTAATCCAGGGCTGCTAATGAGAATGTACAAGTTGTGCTAGATCGAAAGCTTCCGTCACCCTGGAAAAACGCCAGGGTTAAGGTTATCAGTAAGGGAAAAGGCGATCAAAAGCTGCCGTCGTTCCACAGACCTCTGTCTATGTTGGACACGGCTGGAAAGATGTTTGAAAAAAGTTGATCCGTTCCCGTCTGACTTCTACAATGGTAGCTGCTAGGGACCTGTCCCTTCGGCAGGACGGTTTCACAAAGGGGCGATCAACAATCGACGCGATCACCGAAGTCCAGAGAGCCGTGGGGAGGGTCAAGAGACACAACCATTTCTCCCACCGATTGGTGCTTCTGGATGTGCTTCGTAACACATTTCGTATTCCATCGTACCTGCTGAGGCTCATAGAGAGCTATCTCCGCTCCAGACTCCTGAGTTACGATACCCGTGAAGGAGCGCGGACGATGGAGGTCACCTCTGGTGCCGCGCGAGGTTCAATACTCGCCCCTGGATTCTGGAACGTCACATACGACAGCCTTTTAAGGTCCATGATGCCAGAGGAAACCATCTTAGTTGGGTACGCCGATAACGTTGTGGCTCTTATCGCCACACGCAACGTTGAACTGGCTCAGCTAAAGTTGAACCAGGTCATTCGCGTGGTTAACGCGCCTGGATGGCCGATCATGCAAAACGGAGATCATGATCCAAAAAAGAGGATCAACACCGTCGTCCCGCTGCAAGTGGGGAGGGACGTGGTCCAGACAACGCGTGCCGCCAAGTACCTAGTCATGGTGGACAACAAACCAAACTGGATGGACAGCAGATCTTCCGTACGGCGGAGAAGACTTCTAAAATGGTCTCTTACCTCAGTAAGCTGATAGCCAATATCGGGGGTCCTCGTTGAGCAGAATATGTCTCTTAATGTGCGCAGTCCAGCCCGTTCTCCTTTATGGGGCAGATGTGTGGGCAGACGCCCACACCAAGGACATCTACCGATGGCAACTCGCCCGGGTTCAGCGTCAAGCTGCGCTCCGGATGTATTCTATATATCGGGCAGTATCCGAGCCTGCCGTCTTGATGGTTGCTGGAGTCATTCATGTCAAACCTTTGGCAGGCGAAAGGAAGGCGATTTATCTGAGACAAGGCGAGATCGGCAAGGATGCTGCAAGATCTAAAGAGCGCTCCCAAACCTTCCAGCAGTGGCAATACAGCTGGGAGCACGACGCCCGAGGACGATGGACGGCGCGACTCATAGAGCAGGTCCAACAGTGAGTAGAATGGTGGTATGGCGCGGTGGATTACTACCTCACTTAGTTTCTGACAGGCCACGGCTTTTTCAAGTCGTACCTGCATCGGATGGACAAAACCGGACGGACAAAACTGCCCCGACGATGTGGGGCAGATCTCTTCCGCTGCCCCTGCTGGAAAAGTTGGGAAAGGCCCTGCCTGAAGGCTGCACTAAAACTTCGTTTTCGTTTTCTCGGTGGACATGATCTGCCACAAGATCATCGAGAACGAGGGAAACTGGGATCGTTTGTCACAGTTCGTCCGGGGCGTCCTTATATAGAAGAAAAGCGATCTGGACCGCGAATAGGCCCAGATCGCACACTACAGGCTGGGCACCTGTGTGCATAAAGCATTTCTTCCGCTTCTCCCTAAAAAATAAATAGTCGTAGATAAGTTGATTTATAAGCATGAAAACAAACCCCCAGGAATCCCCAAAACAGGAGATTATATATGCACTCGTGTGTGCTGTGTATGGTGTCACACTCTAATAGATTGACTTCTGTAATGTCAAAAAATAACATATCTGTGTCATTGAAAATATTAAACAAACTTTCCACCATGTTAAACCCAGCAAACAAGCAATATAGATAGCGCCGATACGTAAGGTATTTATAAAATACGTATGCCAAACTAAGCGTTCATTTGTTAAACGTTTTAAAGACCATCTTCCACAAAACCTGCGATTGTCAACCCTCTGATCAACTCAGGTCATTATTCTGGTATGAATGAAAACTTTATTCAACTAAACTAAATTT
The DNA here is from genome assembly GCA_023375725.1 of Nephotettix cincticeps. NCBI lineage: Eukaryota > Metazoa > Arthropoda > Insecta > Hemiptera > Cicadellidae > Nephotettix > Nephotettix cincticeps. The sequence goes on from CM041791.1 coordinate 49,144,675, forward strand.
ATTCAACTTGTATTTATTCTTTTATTTGTTTTATTATATTTATTGTTATTGATTAACAAATTTATTCACTTTTGCAACGAAATTCACAAAATGGATATAACTGAGGAATTCGAAATGTATTAATCATCTAGAAAATTTCCAGTTTTTACTCAATGTGAATTCATGACGAACCTTACTTTTGAATCAACAAAAATTTACAATAGAGCCATGCCAATAATAGCTGAGAGTGATTTTACAAAATTATCTCCAAAGATAATAATGGTCAAAGGAGAGGGGGCTTACGTAATTCAACGACGTATTCTCCATTCATCGTTCATCCTCGTTCCATCGACTGTTCCAAACCCGCTCAATAGTACTTGTTTATAAAATAATGGTCATATTAATGAGTAACATTATAACTACTTGGTCTATAGAGGAATTTTATATAGACCTCATTTAAATATATAAATCAATATCATTATCCAAGTACGAAAATATAAAACTTTAGTTTTTTGTTATTTTTTCAGTTTTAAATTGACACAAATATAATGTCTTTCTTACATATATCTTTCAGCTATATACTATAGAGATAATGTAATGGAAGGTTAAAAAATATAGTTGCTTATTTACAAATTATATAGGTGCAAAATTTATTGTAATTTTGTGTTCTTCCCTCCGAAAATTAACATTAAAGGTGAAAGAGATTCGAATATTTTCATCAAATACGGTGTATTTTTCTTCCCGGTTGGATAAATTTGTTGGTGCTCGTTTTGTCTTTTTAGATAGCTTTTTGTGGGTGTCACTCTATTCTACCTATATTCTGTCCGTCCATTATATGTCCACGGACATAAATTATGGGAATTATTAACCAAAGGTATATGTGAGCCGACGCAGTCCTCTGGGATGCTGATAAGAGCCATCGTGGACTCAGGTTTGGAGTCCGTCTCGCTACCAACAACCTTTAACTCACCTTGATCCTTGTCATATGTAAATTTTGTTCCTAGATCGGAAGATTTCACGACCAGGTTGTCCATGATTCCTTCACCCTATCAGGAGGAAAATTCTTTTTCATCTCCCGGGCCTTCATCATCAAGGTACAGTACTTCCAAAGATTGAGCTTAGTAGTCTTGTACTTGTACGGACCGATTGCATAATTAAGATTGTCGTCTTTAGTAGAGGATTATTTATTATTTCCATGAAACTATATAATGGAAATCATTTTTAAATTTACTCACCGCCATAGTACGTAATATTTCTAACATAATGTCTCTCTAATTAAAGTTTTATACATCATAGGCAAAAACATTTCTATAATAATTTTTTTAACATTTAAATAATTAATTAATAACTATTCAATTATTAATTCATTTTCACAATTAAAAAAAATATTTATTTTAATTTTTATAATAGAAAAGACGGATAAAAATTTTTATTATGAAATTCAACTTAAAATCATTGAAAAACTAATGAAATTAAATTTTGTTTTTTGATGTTAAACAAAACCAAAAGAGAATGAGTTATGAATGATTCATGTTTGGAAGAACAATTATCAAACAATGAATTCTATCTTTTGGGTTAGTGTCGTACATCTATACACTTACAAAACCCAATAACATAGGCTGACTGACGGATCGATCGAATTTTCTGGAAAACTATATTCATATGAATAATGAATCTATACTCAAATATCATAAACACTTTTAACAAGTCTAGAAACTTTGGTACATATTAACAATATTATTCATACGCATTTCAATATGTCAGTATCATTCATTAACAATCACAAACACAGGAAGGTTAAGCTATATACATTTACATATGAACATAATAAAAAAAATGTTTCATTTAAAAAAGCTACAACTATACTTTTAACAAATAACCAACCAGTTCCAAACTATTAAATTGTAGAATAGTTCATTGCACATCCTTTGTCACTACTTATCACAAGGGTACTAGCGATAACTAAGATGGTTGATTAAGATGATAACTATTGTTGGATGATTAATCTTATCACAAAAAGAATATTTTTAATCAATATAAGAGTATATGTTTAAGAGAAATCATTAACTTCAATCAATAAAAAAATAATGTTTAAAGTCATTACAGTATTATTGTTTGAAAATATAGAGTATGTTTGAATGAAGTTATACCTGTATTTTAAGATTTCAGCTTGATTGTTTGAACTGAACTTCAACCTAGATTTATTCTACAGTATAAAACTAGAAACATAAATAAATTCTATATTATTTCAATTAATTAATTAAAAACTGGATTGATCAAACTGGATTTAAGAATAAGTTTAGCCATTCCTCGTGGAAGGAAGAGTTAGGCACAATTGCCTCCATTGTACCATCGGACCATTTAAAAGTAAATTTAGAATAACAAGTATATATTACACATTCATAAATTCATACTCAAATATTATCGAAAACACGGAAACCCCCTAGAATATAACTAAGCTATGGTATATTTCAGGTCGTGAGCACAATAATAACGTACGAGGTAATATTGTTACAATCCCGAGGGATTCGAAGGGAAATATTCGAGTCTCTCGTAGACGACAAGCAGGCTAACGTGACCCTCCTGCGCCAAGGCTTCTGTGTCCGTGTGCTCAAGCCGTTGTACTTGAACCTTCGCAACGATAGTGCCGTTGGCAACTAGGAACCGCATTGCAATACTACTGATATGCTTCAATACCTACCCGTGGCTTCATGTGTGTTATCCAGGTGTACGTCATTAAGCTATCATTGCAACAAAGGTTAGTTGAGCAATGATATAGGTTTTGAACATATCGTTACACGAAATTCAAAATGTTAATGTCAAATGTTAATGTTAATGCTGTCATTATCAACCATGTTAATAAATTAATGTTGTCATTCACAAATATATACGGTTTTAGCTCATTCAATCCAATAGTTAGCATTTGACTAAGTTGTTATTTGAGTATGTATATTACTCCGTTGTGGTGATGATTTAGAATTTTAAGCTTATCAAGACGTGACAACTGGATTGGTAAGTTATACTTATTCTCGATTGGGGTATTTTGTCTCAACTTAGTCTTATCTCACACTTTCGTTACCCCTCATAATATTTAACTATGTGAAGTAGTTTCGCAACAACTACAAAACTTTCATTTCAATGTGAATGTCAATAATTATAGAATTAAAAATTAATTATGTTGAGTTTGTAATTTACTAGACCAAAGCTTACCTAATGAACTAGACTTAAACTGAAGGAATGCCTTCAGTTAACAGATCAAACGGTAATTTAATTTTAGAAGCTAGGCATATCACTCCACAAAACTTGGATGAACTTTGATGAAATATAGACTAAGAAATGAATGTTGTTGCTCTGTATTGGTTTAGCAAATGTTCATACAATGTAGGAAAATCGTATAAATACATTTAATTATTAATTCTATATATGACTAATAGATCTTAAATCACATAAATTCAAAAAAAGACCAAAATTCAAAATAAACAAAGTCATGCCGACCCCACAGCTCATCACCAGAGGAGTTCCTCAGGGATCAGTGCTGGATCCGCTCTTGTTTTCGGTTTCTATAAATAACATTACCGACTCTATTCCACTGTCTGGTGTCTATCTATTTGCGGACGATACAACTTTGATCACTTGGGGATCAGACATAGCTGCTTTGGAAACCAAAATCATAGAGTTAAAGACCTTTTGCAAAATTTTTCTCAAACAACAAATTGAACTTAAATTCATAAAAAATTGCCGAAACATCGAGTCGAGATTTTCAAGGCTTAGGCAAGGGCCGAAGTTGGAAATAAGGTGAGGTGAGGTTGATAGCGAAAAGAGAGCAAACTGTAACTAATATACGATGGTTTTATAAAATTTTCCTTAAATTTCCTATGTTAGAGTATGTATACTCCATAGTGAGAGCAACTCCATTTCAGGAGTACAGTACAGACTCACACCTTAAAGTAAACAGAGAGAAACAGAACACGAAGAAACAGTACAGAAACAGTAGAGGTTCTAGAACATTTAATAACGTTATAAAAAAATTCTCAATGTGAAATCATGTCACCTAACTGAAATTGTATACATTTATAAGGTAGATTACAGCCGATGAAGGATTTTCACCTAAATATTTATAACCATCAATTTTTTGTAAACTATTTTTAAACCAGGTTGGTTGGTTTTAAGCTGATAATTGGAAACGTAATATTAAGAAACTATATTTTCAACTCTTACTTACACATCATCTCACTCATCTCTTACTATTTATCACAAAACGTTAAAACTTCGACGACATGGATTAGAAAATAGTTTATATTTTCTTAGGAATTCTTAAAAATATTTTTTACGTTAAGATAGAAATTTATAAATCCTTCAAGTAAAGCTTATAAGCATAAAACTTTATCCTTATTCTGTATGAATATACATAGTTCTTCTAACTTTTAAGAAATTCTCACTTATCACAATTCATACTCATAGAGGGAAAATCAAAACACCATATTACAATATCACGATTTAAACTTCTTTATTAAATAACATTAAAGAAGCCAATGTATATATATATATTATATAATAATAATAATATTGCGTGTACGGTATCGTGAACTGTAGCCACTAGCCGAGGCTAGCATTGGAATTATTTTACATAAATAACTTAAGTCATTCGTCAAAATAAATACATATCCATTCAGTAACAAATCAACAATTAATTTGTAGGCGCTTAAAAGTCCCCATCAGGATGTAGGTCGAATCTAGGTGGGAAGGAAGCGCCGTCGAACATGCTGGGCCTGATGGGGGGAGGTCGGTGTGTCTGGAAACAGAAACGGAGCCGTCATCACTACATACCAGGACAAACAGAGCATTTGTTGCCATGTGGACTTGTGACCTGTGTTTATGAATCAATTACTTTATGAACTGATAAATAATCATTGGTGGTTTTTCTAAACATTTCATTAAACGTGGTGAGTTACTATAACTATGTATTTTTGGTGTTTGTGATATTAAAATAGAGCTGAGAAAAAGTTGATTCAATTTTTTTATCATTAATTATTTTGAATAAAAATTAAACGTACTATCATAATTGATTGTTTTACCAACATCCTGAAGTAATATTTTTGTGAAGTAATCATTGAATTTCGTAATCATTGAAGTAATGAAATTTCGATGGAGAAATGTGTACAGTTTTTTTGTATCTGTATAAATAATTAAGGTAAATTAATGGAAGGAAAATAGTTCATGGCATTTTTTTATAATATAACATTAAAAAGGATTGGATATGAAGACAAACATACATTTGCATCATGAATACCATATTCAAATATGTTTTTCTAGTTTAAGACACTTAGGATAATACACATCATGGGACATCTTGGTTAGCGAGGATTTTGAAAACTTCATATTAATGGACAAAAATCACATTAAATAATTTACACTTAAAACCACCTGAGAAAGGTATTTTCACTCCCACAAGGAACACATGCCGCAGTATCACAGCGGGTTCTACCTTCTATGTCTAGAGACTAGAGGTGACTAGGTATGTGACTAGCCTAGCAGCTAGTCCTGGGTAAGGGAAACACCATGGGAACACTTTCACATATCATCTTTCAAAATACTGGGTTCACTAAGTTTTCATGCCGAAAACATGTTTCACTTACTATGGAAAGTAAAGAATTTACTCAGCTCCGACCTTGCGTTTCTGGCCCTACAACCACCAATATGTTAAATTCCAGCAACCGTATTCTTACCTCTTACCATTGATTTGTACTACCAAAATTTAATTGGAAAATAACTATAATTTAGTTTTTACGCAGATGAGAAAATAAAGAAAATTGTTTAGTAAACATATTTAAAAAGAAAGTAAATATTCTTCAATTTTTAGTTTATATATTGATTCCAAGTAAGTTAGTATAAATGTAACAAGTACAGTACCATGAGTATTTGCAATCGTAATCATCAACCACGTTCCATAAATTTAGTAAATTAAAGATATTCCAAATATCATTCAAATTTTAAATTTAAATATATTTCAGAAACTAAAATAAACAAAAAATAAAGCTATGTAATTTTGAAGTTTTTTATTGAATAATTCCAGAAATGGTCGGACGTAACTCAGAAGAAAATAGTTGCATATTTGCATAAACATAATTGTGTCAGCCTATCTACAAAATGCAATACAATATTTATAACTGTTACAGTGAAGTCTAACGTCACATTAGTTTGACCTTAGGCAATTCGCAATGAACAATTGATCAAAGGTCAGTTTTTGATATAAATTAAACAGCTAAAGATGGATATGAAGTTGCTGTCTCCAAGTTGTATCAATTTTTATCCCTGTGATAAACTTTGATGTAAGTGTTTTTAAAATCAATCGTCGTAAACCTTGATGAGTTTATCAATTTTATACTGATAGTAACCAGGTTATTGGTTGAAATTCTGTCTCCAATGATTATCTCTAAAGAAACTCACCAATGGGCTGCCCCCTCGTCCCGCGGATCCCGCTCGGCCTTTCGTCCTGAACTTGGCGATCGCCTGTTCGGCAAGGTCCGCCCTCTCCTCGGCTTCCTCCAGCTCCTGCTGTGCCTTACGGAACTTGGCCAGGTTGAGTGCCGCGATTTCCTCGGCCTCCTCAATTTGTCTCTTGTAAGTCTTGATCTTCTGCTGTAGTTTGTCAACCAGGTCCTGCATACGCTCCTGGTTCTTGCGGTCCTCGTCCGCCTGGAAGCTAAGCTCCTTGATGCGTCTCTCGGACTTCCTCAGGTTCTTCTGGGCGTCGGCGTGTCGCCTCTGCTCTCCGTCCAGCTCGTTCTCAAGCTCACGCACTCGCTGTTCCAGCTTGGCGATCGCCTTCTTGCCTCCCTTCAGCGCGTTGTTCTCAGCCTCGTCCAGTCTTACCTGTTTGAATTGGATTAAGGTTAGTTTGACATACGTCAAATACGCCAACAGAGTTTGAGATTCAAAATTATTAAAATGTTTAATGAACTGTTAAAAATAATTCAAAATAATTTTATTTTCTAAGACAACTTCAGTGGAAAACTAAATTATTTTATAGACTAATTAATTAATGTAAGATAATTATATATTTAGTCCCCTACTGGAGTAAGTGCCTTGCGTCTATATAAACGATTACGATCTATAACCATGCTATAGTTACCTGGAGCTCCTTGATCTGAGTCTCAAGCGCCTTTCGCAGCTTCTCCTGTGTCTGTGCGTGGTCCTGTTCGGCCCTCAGTTCGTCGGCTAACCTGGCAGCGTCCACCATAGCCTTCTTCGCCTTCTCCTCGGAGTTCTTGGCTTCGTTGAGGAGTTCGTCCAAGTCCGCGTGCAGAGTCTGCAGCTCGCTCTCCAGCTTCCTCTTTGCCGCTGACGCGGATGTCGCCTGGGCGCTCAGCTCGTTCAGCTGTTCCTGGGCGTCGCTCAGTTCCTGTTCGGCCTGTCGTCGGCCTCGGTCCGCCTGTTCCAGGAGTGTTCTAGATTCTTCGAGCTCGTTCTGGAGGGCGTTCGCTCGCCTCTCGCTGATGCCCAGCTGTTCCCTGGCGTCATCTCGGGCGCGCTGTTCCTCCTCGAGGGCGGTCTGCACGTCCTTCAGTTGAGCCTGGTACCGCTTGATGTTCTTCTGGGCTTCGGCGTTGGCCTGAGCAAAACAACTTCTTTAGCTATCAATACTCTAAACCTTAAAAATAAGTCTTTAAAAGTTTGGGGTTTTCAACATTTCTAACTATTTAATACTAAGGATTTAATATTTTATCCATTAAAAAGAAGAGAATATAATATAGATTTTAAAAATTAGAATTAAACTGTATATACCTTGTTGGCGTGGTCAAGAGCAATCTCGAGCTCGTTGATGTCAGCCTCCAGCTTCTTCTTCATGCGAAGAGCCTCAGCCTTACCCTTGGCCTCGGCCTCCAAGCTGGCTTGCATGGAGTCCAGGGCACGCTGGTGGTTCTTTCTATAAAATAAATAACCAACGATTAACAATCCAAACCTCAACAACGTTAACGGTTTGTTAAATTATTTTTAATTACTACTTCCACTTTTACTAAACTTAAAAAATATTGTTGTAAATTTGTTATTCTTATTAAAATATGATTTGTTGTAAATACGATATGGAAGAATATTTTTAGAGGGTTTATGTAAAGCTAATTATTCTCTTTAAGGTAAATAATGATTTCAAAAATGTTTGTATTTAATTCCCTGTAGGTAATAGGTTGGATCATGGATATCTCAAAGGGAATGTTTTCAGTTCCTCTAAACAGCTGTCGTAGATGGCTGTATAACGTCACTGTTTCAAATATTGGTCTCACAAATTGCAAATATCTTCCCCAGAGCTAAGATATATCAATGTCAAAAGCATATACACAATCGTTCGTTTAAGCCTGTGTAACTTTTTAAAATGTTCCTAGCAGGTACTGACCTGGTGTTCTCGAATTCCTCTTCCTTCTCCTGGATCCTCCTGTCGATCTCCTGTCTGACCTGGGACAGCTCAAGCTGTGATCGCAGAACCTTGTTTTCCTCCTGTTCCAGAGCGGCCTCGGCCTCTTCCAGAGCAGCTTGCAGTTCATCCTTCTCAACTTCCAGACGCTTGCGAGCCTTCTCAATCTCGTGGATGTTTCGGCCTCCCTCTCCAATCTGGTCCAGCAGGTCCTTGACCTCATCTGTAATATGCATAAAGAGTGTTATGTTTACTTAGTTCATAAACCATTTTTGTGAATTTCAACTGGTTTTTAATATTATGTGAAAATATGCTTGAGATAAAATATCGATTGAAAAAGTATTGTCAATGCCGTCATCGGCATGTATAGCTTCTACCTATAGATTCTAAAGGCAGTCTGAGCTTACTCATTAAAACATATTAGATCTGTCCAGACAACATTGACCGGAGGGTATACTGACCGGCCAAGTTCTTGTTTTCGCGGCGCACAGCCTCCAGCTGTTCCTGAGCCTCCTCGTAGGCACCCTTCAGCCTGAACAGCTCGGTCGAGTAGTTTCTGCACTCCTTCTGGCTAGCGTCCAGTTCAGCAGCAAGGTCGTCAACCTTGAGCTTCCATTCGCCGATGATCTTGTCGATAGCCTTGGCCTTCTTCTCGGCGGCGTTGGCAATGGCGGTGGCACGGTCGACCTCGAGCTGCAGGTCCTCCACCTCAGTGGACAGACGCTGCTTGGTCTTTTCCAGAGCGATCACCTTCTGGTTCAGTGACTCGATGGTCTCCTCAGCCTCGGCGAGACGAGCCTGGAGTTTGCGCCTGAAGAGGAATACCAATATTATTACCTGATATATAGAAAATTATTATAAATACGTGATTGGTAGGAGCATTAGAATATTTAGAACATTAGAACAATAAGAGAAAAATCTTCTATCCCAATAAAAACCAATTTAGCTTGAAGTACACAATAAAATACAAAATTCTAAGATTTACTCAGTTTTACCTTCTATCGTAAAAATAAAATTAGCTGATGCCATAATTACATGATATTTTTTCAGGGTTTATACATTTTCCATCTCTGTAAAATATCAAGGAAAGTCTCGTTTGAAACACTCTAGTCGATACTATTAAGTCGATTATTTGTTTAATATTTCAACATTCCTCAATACTACATCTAAATCCGTTAATGGGCCACTACTTACTTGGCCTCCTCCAACTCCTCGGCGCGGGCGACACCCTCGCTCTCGTACTTGGACCGCCACAGCTGGGCCTCGGCGTTGGCCTTGCTCAGCTGCCTCTGGAGGTCTCCCTTGGCCTCAGCCTCCTCCTCAACCTGCTCTCGCAGATTGTCGATGTCGTGCTCCAAGTTGCGGAACTTTCCGAGGAGAGTTGCACGCTCCTGCAATCCACGCCAATTATTAGTTTTATTTTTTCATTTTCATCTAGCTCATAAGGTGTTTCTTCGAGTAATTCATGCTACGGTGCCGCACGTTAGTGCCCAACCCGTCTATCGAGCTAAGTTTTTAAATTATATAATTTTCAATACAAACATAATTTTTATACTACCTAGAAACGTATCCATTCAAAACGACCAAAGAATCTTGAAGGTTTATTTAGATAAAATTAGTTTTTTTTAATAAAGGATGTTGACTGTCAATAAAATACGATGTTATTAACTTAAGAAATTTTTTAAAAAGGTTCAATAGCTGAATACATAATGAATATATACAAACAAGTAGATTTAGGCTAAATAAAAAAGATAGTTTACAACCAAATTAGGACAAGTACGGGTATTCTATATACGGTACAAAACAAGATTTATTGTAAATGAGGTTACCCTGGATTCCTCGTCGGCCAGCCTCTTGGTGTCCTCGAGCTGGGTTGTGAGGGAGATCTTGATCTTGCTGAGCTGAGACACTTGGGACTCGGCCTCCTCCAGTTGGCGCAGAAGGTCGGAGTTCTCGATACTGAGCTTCTTCTTTGCGGCATCGAAGTCGTTGAGGGTTCGGTTGGTCTCGTCGAGCTTGCCCTGAACCTCGTTCAACTGTTGCTGGAGCTGCTTGGCTACCTTCTCGGTGGCGGCCTGAGAAAATACGGAATTGGCATTAGTGTGTATGTCTTCTTTGATATAGTTTAGCTTATTTGTCCTTTTTATTCAAATTTCTTTTTAAACTCATCGTAAAACACATTTGAACGATCTGCAAGTATTTAGAAAAGAATAGATTAATATTTTGGTATGAGAGTTTATTTTTACAATTTATGAAAACCAAAACATAATAGTTAATCTTATGGGAATTTATCACCAGAATATGTATAATATATTTTGCACAAAGATTATGGTATGAGAATGCATTAAATAAATGTCTATCTTTTAATAACCTCTAGTAAAACAACACATATTAAAAAGCAATCGGACATATTATACGGGTTCACAAAACCATTTAGTAGGGCTGGAAATGTTATTACAACGAAGCTGTCATCTATGGCTCACTTGCATCACTTTTTCCTGTTGTGGCTAAAGGTTAATGTGTTTGTGTTAACCAGCTATTCTATTAATGTTTTTTATACAATTCTTTGATAATGGTATGATATTTGACGTTGAGGTGGTTATACACAGAAACTAACTGAAGCGTTGTCTAAGGCGGCAACACAGCTATCCTCTATGTTACTACTCTATGGTCAGCTGAAGCGTGTATTGTGTGTTATTGTTGCACAGCTGTTGTTCGGTGGCTACCTTCTCGTTGGTCAGGTGGTCTACGCCAGCCCTCAGGTCGTTCAACTCCATCAAGTACTGCTGCTTGTCTTTCTCTGCTCTGTATACACAACAAGGGGTCAAACAACACTCCCAGACATCCAAAATGTGTTTTGATTATTAAATGGTGTGTATTTATTCATTTATGTAGTTATTGTGACAGAGAGTCTGCATACAACCGCGACCTGTGAGAACTTTGTCCTAGTGTTGTGAACTATTCAAGTGTATGGCAATCAAGGAATATGTGTCCACAAGTCTTCAGTGTGAACCAGAGGTAGCATCGATCGGACCCAAAGCTCCCGTAGCGGCTACTGTAAGATGAGGAGAGAGATACAGACAAGTGGGTGAGGGTAGGGGTCATGCATGCTATCATGCTGGGGTTCGGGGGTAAGGGTACCTTCTCCCTGGTGAGCTGGTCGACGGCAGCGCGAGTGTTGTTGAGCTCGTTCAGCACAGAGTTACGGTCGTGCTCAGCCCTAGATCAGCACAATCAGTTGACACTATGACCTCTGATAACCTTCCTCAATTGCGAAAGTGGTTACAGTATGAGTTCACCAGTAATTTGGTCGTTGTATACGATTTAACTAATTAAAGACTATTAAGTAACTTATTTTGCAAATTGATCCTAAAAGGAAGTAACTACATCACCTGTAATATTCTTTAAAAACTTCTTTATGGTAATGTTTAGTATTTTATATTAATCAAAATCTAAATAAGATATTCAAAGCCAAAATGCTGTTATCAAATCTAATATTGAATAACATAATGTTATTCACAAAATAACAAGATTTAAAAACTAAATAATAGAAACTATTGAACTTCGTTTGGCCCCACAGTCAGAAACCAAGATATCCCTGAATGAATAACCCGTAAATATGATTAATCGATTTTGGGTTTTTCTAGTTTCTCTATAAATCATAAAGAGTTACGTAGTACGAACGTACTTGGCCTTGAGCTTGTTGAGCTGGTCGATCTGCTCTCCCATCTCGGCGACGGCGTCGTTGTGCTTCTTGCGCAGGTTAGCCAGGGTGGACTCGTGCTGGATGTTAGCCTCTTCCAGGTCGCGCCGGAGCTTGCTCATCTCAGCCTCTCGCTTCTTGTTGAGCTCGATCTGAGCTGAGGTTGCTCCTCCGGCCTCCTCAAGACGCTCGCCCAACTCCTCCAGTTCTCGGGCCAGGTCAGCTCGTTGTTTCTCAGCCTGAAGAATGAAGAAAATTTATTATGAAAGAACCGTTGGTAAAAGTTGAAGGTGGCCTATTTAATACCTTTAGTGGTTTTCACTTTTAATATTGTAAGCTAATCAATTTTAAGTTGATTATAAGACCAATGTGGTTTTGATAATAGGAAAGTAACAGATATAAAAATCAAGCCGATGAGTCAAAAACATGAAGATGGCATGAAGACTTTTGATAAAGTTTTTTTTACAATTAACTGTTATTTATTGTGAAAAATTAACAAATAATAGTTGTTTAAAGTGAAAACATTCATAATTACATACAATTAATTACATTAACTACATACAAATGTATCAGCTATTTATTCGGATAACTATATAAAAAATACTGTATTTTTATAAATGAGAAATGTAGGGTATTATCTTATGCATTCATCTATCTAGATAATCCACGTCTCTTTAAAAACTTTCTGAAAAATAAATGTATCTGAATTGACAGGATTCTCTCTACCCTATATAGCAGAATATTCCACTTATATTGTATTCAAATAATAGGTATACTATTCAAAAGATAACATGAAAAGTAATATAAATAATATTGAACTCTGTATTGTAACCTGAAGTTTTGTAGGACAAAAGACTCACCTTAGCCCTAGCCTGTCGTTCAGCCTCAACTTCCTCTTCCAGTTCCTCAATTCGCGCCTGTAGTTCCTTGATCTGTTTCTGCAGCTTGCCAACCAGAGACTGTTCATCCTCGAGCTTGGCGGTCAGAGAGGCGATTTCCTTGTCCTTGCGCTGAATGGTCTGTTCCAGTTCCTTCTTGTTACGTTCCAGGTCGGCGACGGCTTCCTGAGTCAGCTTCAGGTCACCCTCAACCTTCCTCTTGGTCTTCTCAACGTCGCCTCTGCACATCATTACATTATTACATTACAAAACTGGTTGTTTCAGAACTAACATTGCTGGTTTAATTGTAAAACCTTTGCTTCACCAACTGTAAAAGGACATACACGAATGTTTCATGGCACATGATCATATTGGTAAGAATGGTAAGGATGTGAAAGCAATTGCTATTTAAAGATTATAGTTATATTAAAATATAATTAAACAATGGTCTGTATGAAGTCATATCGACATATTTCATCAATGATTTTCAATTCACATCAAAGCTATTATACATATTTTGTATTTTTATTTAGCATCAAATAAAATGATTGTTGTTTCCGTATCTATTAGTTTTGTAAATTGATAACGCCCATAATCCGTTCACAAACATGACTATTTTACTATCGGTACTCAACTTACCGTAGCTTCTTCTCGCGTTCCAGAGAGTCCTCAAGTTCGTCCAGGGTCTGTTCCAACTTAGCCTTAACCTTGTTGAGGTGGTTGATCTTGTCCTCAGCAGCCTGCCAATGCCATCATATGTCAGTAAAGTATTATAAAAATACCCTCGGTGCAAGTTTAATTTCAACATCTGTCCTCAAATAAAGAAGTTAGCCTATGCCCTATGTGATTAACATGAGAAAAGAGTATGCAGGTTAGCTGCGATAATAAAAACGTAAACTATGATTTTCAAGTATAAATGGTTAGATCTGAATCACATGGAGCTAAATACCAAGTGTCTTCTAAAAATATTTATTAATTAGTGAAATAATAACTTGTTCTTATCCTCGATATGATTAACATTGGTGCCTCAAAATACAATGTACTGTGTTTAAATTTTTAATATCTCAGTAACCGTTGGAGATAGATCAAAACTTTAAGGAACTAAATTGTGTAGTTTTTGAGCTGATTCTAATGTTAAAAGATAAAGTTTAAAATTCTTTAAATTATGTGTGAAAAACGCAAAATACAATTTTGGGGTACAACCTCCACCCAAAATATCCCTTCCGGTTAACCGATACGCCTGGTTTACGAACTCGTCTAAGTAAATGTAGGAATACACATCTATACCATCTGACCTCGATCGGACCATTTTACGGCAGTTATCGTGGTCACGGACACATACATTGATATCTATACACATGTAAAATTTTTAACGACTATTGTTTTTGGCCTCTAGTCATCTCAAAACTATAAAAATAACAAGGCCTCGGGGCATGAGATCTACGGTAATAGCTCTTTCTCTATGGGAAATTCGTTAAAATATAAAAAAATTGTAAGTATGACATAATAGATAACGATAAATTTGTACGGTTACTTTGACAAAACCTCCTCTGGCCTGATAACTGAGAGAACACAATTAATTATAATTTTTATTAAATTATGAACCTCAAGTTCGTCCAGGGTCTGTTCCAACTTAGCCTTAACCTTGTTGAGGTGGTTGATCTTGTCCTCAGCAGCCTGCCAATGCCATCATATGTCAGTAAAGTATTATAAAAATACCCTCGGTGCAAGTTTAATTTCAACATCTGTCCTCAAATAAAGAAGTTAGCCTATGCCCTATGTGATTAACATGAGAAAAGAGTATGCAGGTTAGCTGCGATAATAAAAACGTAAACTATGATTTTCAAGTATAAATGGTTAGATCTGAATCACATGGAGCTAAATACCAAGTGTCTTCTAAAAATATTTATTAATTAGTGAAATAATAACTTGTTCTTATCCTCGATATGATTAACATTGGTGCCTCAAAATACAATGTACTGTGTTTAAATTTTTAATATCTCAGTAACCGTTGGAGATAGATCAAAACTTTAAGGAACTAAATTGTGTAGTTTTTGAGCTGATTCTAATGTTAAAAGATAAAGTTTAAAATTCTTTAAATTATGTGTGAAAAACGCAAAATACAATTTTGGGGTACAACCTCCACCCAAAATATCCCTTCCGGTTAACCGATACGCCTGGTTTACGAACTCGTCTAAGTAAATGTAGGAATACACATCTATACCATCTGACCTCGATCGGACCATTTTACGGCAGTTATCGTGGTCACGGACACATACATTGATATCTATACACATGTAAAATTTTTAACGACTATTGTTTTTGGCCTCTAGTCATCTCAAAACTATAAAAATTACAAGGCCTCGGGGCATGAGATCTACGGTAATAGCTCTTTCTCTATGGGAAATTCGTTAAAATATAAAAAAATTGTAAGTATGACATAATAGATAACGATAAATTTGTACGGTTACTTTGACAAAACCTCCTCTGGCCTGATAACTGAGAGAACACAATTAATTATAATTTTTATTAAATTATGAACTACATACTATTTTAACCATTGTAGTAACTATATCAGATATATAGATTTGAAGATTAGTGAAACCAATATTTTCATTTATTCATGTTGCTATATCCTCAATTATTTATTTAAAGATTAAAATGTCCAAATGTTCACTTGAGAAAGTGAATTCGTACAGTATTTGTTAAAGAGGAATTTTGTAATTAATATAGTAAATTCCAATAGAATGTAGGGTTTTATTTGTTTACCTGGAGTTCCTCAGCGGTCTTCTGAGTGGTCTCTCCCTGCAACTTCTTCTCCTTGTTGAGCTTGTTGATGAGCTCATCCTGGTGGGCGATCTCGTCGTTGAGGTTGCGGATCTGGTGGTCCTTGGTGGCCTTGTCCTGGTCTGTCTTCTGGACGGCGAGTTCCAAGTCCTCGATGTCCTTCTTCAGGCCAGAAACTTCCTGTTCCAACTTCTTCTTCTGCTGGAACAGTTGGTTCCTCGCGTCTTCTTCCTGCTGCAGACGGTCTTGGGTGTCCTGTGCGGCGAAAAAAATAAAGTTTACTTGTGTAAAAGGTTGAATAAATTATGATTTATCAATGAATAGCCATTAAGTTTCGCACTAACGGGCCAAAAAGATAAGTAGCAGCTTCACAACTATAGTATATAAAACTTTTGTTCAAGTTGGACGTACATTAAAGACATTACATTAATAAAGATTATAATTTCTTCAAAGTTACAAAAGGCGATATTATCAGTTATGTTATATTGATTGGTTTGTTAAATTTAAGTTTAAGATGCACTGTTGCCAATATAATATACAAAAATTAATTAAAACCCAATTTAGAGTCTTTTCCCATGGAATATGCTTTACAGAGAAAGTTGTTGAACATTTAATACTTAAAAGCTTTAAACGAATTCTAAGAATAAAGTTAAATTTCTAAGTATTTATTTGTTAATCATAAAACAGAATTACTGTATTATAATTTAAATACATTATTTATAAAACTACTAAATGTTGTCAAATGGAAATTATTGCAGTTTACATAGATGATTCACTCAAAGATAATGTTAGGAAAATTATATTTAAGTACTTATATCGTGTGGTTATTAAATTTAAAAAATATATCAAAACATAAACACCTATGATAACTTTCAACTAAATCCGAGATATGATTACTAATTATTAATTTGCATAACGATTGTGCAAAGTGCGGCTTCAGTTTAACCCATCATTAAATTTACAAACACAAAATAGCCAAAGAATATAACGTTCCAATCACAGAGTCAGACCATTAGAGCTGAACTCATTACGGATAATGAGGTGAGCTAATGGGCTCAATACAAGAAGCCGGTGTCCAGACTTGGCCTCAGTACAACTCATTACAGAACAATAACAGTTTGTCTGGAGACACAGTCTCGTTCACTCAGAGTCTCGGGTTACTGGGCGGGGGCCAACAATCAGTTGTTCCGGTCTCATGTTCTTATTTGAGTGCCTGTGAGACACGACTATAATTTGACTCTTGAGATATTGCACGTGTTGGATATTTTAATTTATTACAACTATGACTTAATTTGACGCTTGAATTGATCACTGTACCAATAAAAATTAAAAAAGGTCATGTTTCTAATTTAATAATTAATTTTGTTATCATGACATATGGTTTAAACGAGTATTGGCATTTATTTATACATGAAAATGTACAAAAGCTAAAGCAACTCAAGAAAAATATTTTTAACAGGAGATGAAGCTATAGTTGTATTAGATTCACTTTTTGATATTTCAATTTTTATGTGACGATTTTTACAACCTTAAAACTAAATTATAAGTTGAAGTAATTTAGATTATTTAAATGACCATTGGGTATAAAAATGTATACATAATAATTTCAACAGTAATGTTTAGTTTATACATATATGTGTGTATTTGTATTGGTATGTTTCTCAGTGGACCGAGTTTTGACGTAAAGCCCTAGCAGCTACTTCTACAGCGCTGACTCACTGTGGCACGTCTCCTCCGAGCGACTCTCCGCAGAGTTTAACTAAGACCAGTCGGCCGTTTCTTTCACCACATTTTTAGGTTTCACATTTGTCACAGGAGTCGGACCGAAATAAAACGGCATAAACAGTGTTGAGGACTGAGGCGTGCGCGACGATGAATAACCCCCATCAATAACGCCGGGCTGGGTGGGGGCGGGAGGGGGCTAATTTTACCGGACAGGTGCAGGCAAGGTCCCCCGGTATTTTTAACCGCGGGTCCGGAACGATATGAATTAAAAGGTGATTTGAACTGATAAACTGGTAATTGGATACTGGCTCCCTTCAGCTTTGCACACTTTTCGTTAATAGGCCTATATAACTATTACTATTATAATTTGGAAAGTGTGATAAACTTTTGAGGTTTAGGTACATAAAATTGAGGAATAACTTATTTTATAGATTTATTATACTAAAAATTTAAATTTAATAGTAATTAGTCTCATTCCTTTCCTTTAATTTCAAAATAACGAATTGGCTTACTTAAATAAAAACATTAATTACATTTTTATTTTATTATTTTTTAATTAGTTGTTAATGAAGCAAAAACTATTTAGCATCAAGTTATACGTAGTGTGGAGAAGAAGAAAACCTCTCTGCTTTCAATACGGAAAACCTTTACTGGCCCATTACTACCTTTAATGCTATAGTTCATAATTATAAATGATGAACGAACAAAATGTGAAGTCTATGTATCGTGTTCATGTTTGATTGCATCATAGGCTAGTTTTAAGTTGCAAGCTGTAGTGAAAATGTTTAAACGCTTGAGTTTATTTTACTTTAAAAGTTAATATTTTCAATAACATATATTTTTAAATAAAAAAACTCTAATGAAACCTGTAGGGATTTTACGCTGATTAGTCTTTTTAGGTGAGAGAAATAGCATTTTAGAACTTTTCAGCGATAAGACTATAATTTAAGAAATTATCATTAAATTTAAATGATCCACTCATTGTTATGCAATAAAATAATTTTTTATCGTGCTAAATAATAAGAATAAGATGAGCAATTGACTTAAGCATTTCGGACGGGTTCTGGTATTTCCCGAGTCAGCGATGTCGAATGAGCGGAACGTGGTCCGCTGGCTCTCCGACTCTGAGAATACTGGAATACTGGAATACTGGAGGAATCCAGACGGAAATTATGTTTCGACCGAGCGGGGGATTACAAATTCCAGCCGCGAGATGTGTTGCCAGAAATACTCGCGGCTCGTGTTACCGCCTTCGCTCGTGATTTATTCATTCAACAAACAATTTCTGAGTGAACTAAATTCGACTCTAAATTATTAGCATACGTAAATTACCACACAATTTATGATAGATTGAAAAAAGTATAACGCATTTCGTTTTAAAGAGTTTGATTTAAAATCGTGAATAAATCTTCGGAGAATTCTGTGGGCATGCCAACATATTATAGTCCCGATGGATGAAAATCTTTTGTGTTACTTTTTTATTTATTTTTTTTTTTGTTAAAAGTATGTAAAACTAGGTGATCTTCGACAACCCAAATTTAGAATACCTTTTATAGATAGATTTTAGTAAACCTGTTTAGACTGTTTAACGATATTTACTGTAAATTACTACGACAGTATTGGTGTTAAAGGACGAACCAAAAATAAATAATTTATACGCTAAACAATATTATATGCATTAAACTGTCCTAAATACAAGATTACGTAATCAATATCAAGATATTACAGTTACTTAACACATTTTTAGGCTAACCTAAACTCACAGGTAATTCATTAATTATTTTTAATTACATTCATACTAAAAGTTTGGAAGTTGTAACCGTTAAATTTGTTTGAGTTCTTTAGATTTTTAAGGAGTGTAATTTGTAAAGTTTCTCGTAATAGCACTGCTACTCACCGACAGCTGGCTCTCGAGGTCGGCCTTCTGGGCAGCGAGCTTGTTGGCCCTCTCTTGGATGGAGCTCAGTTCTCCCTTCTCTCCTTCCAGGTTCTTCAGGAGGTTGGTCTTCTCCTCGAGCAGCTTGGCGTTGAGAGTCTCGACTTCCTTGCGGGCCTTCACCTCCTTCTTGTAAGCCTCCTCGGCCTTGGCCACCTTCTCCTCCAGTTTCTGCAACAAGTCCTCGTGGTCAGCCATGGTTGATCGGGCGCCGCGGCAGGCAGAGCTCTAAGTGTTTCCTAGATGTCGGAAGGAGGTGCGGATATGGAGGCGGTGTTGGGAGGGGGTCCGCGTATTTAGACAGAATCGGTGATTTCAGAGTGTTGCCGAGAGGGGGGAAGGGGATGTCAACAGTTGCGGATGGAGGAGGTAAAGGTGGTAGGGGTGGCGCATTTTTAGACAGAATCGGTGATATTAGAGTGGCGGGAGGGGATGTCAACAGTTACGGAAATAGCTTACCCTCATCTCCTCCTCCACGTTGGTGACGTTGAGCAGGGGCTTGACCTTCTGCCACATCTTCCACCAGGGCCAGGTGCGCAGAGACAGGTACTTGCGCAGGTTGCGCTGTACCACCTGCAGGGCCAGCCTACGAACATTGCACAGCTCCGTTAACAAAAGCCGAGATATCACGAATTTGAAAGGCCAAACTTGAAAGAACTTTATTAATTTTAAAAATTCACATTTGTTTGTATGTAGATTTAACTTTTTGGGTTATTATTAGGCGTTTCGATGAGATTTGAACAATTCCTTGCTTTATTCTTTCATGGGTTAATTTGAGTATATTTGCAGTCTAAGAGCAGTTGTCGAATCATGAAACTATGGAGAGTATAAAAGTTAATATTAAGGTCAGTATTTTTATGTATCAGTTTTCGGTGGCTGTCTGATATTCCATTTTTTCTACCTTATTTTTCTTTTAACAAAATAAAATGAAAAGTAAATCAGCTGGGGAAATTTCTGAAAATATATTAAAATTAAATCAAAGGCAAAAATAAAGTCAAGTTTATAAAGATAACATTTTATATTTTTAAAAGTCTTTAGTATCAAGAATAATATAATTCCATTTATATTTACAGCTTATAACATATCTCCGTTTATTTATTTAGTGTTATTAATTGTTTTTAAAGTAAGAAGTTAAAAAATTAAAAGAACATTGTAATAAATGCAGAATCTAAAAAACTGCCAACAAATAATAAATAGTAGGACTTATCTTTTAACAAAGTAAGGCTCCTTTGAAATTATAAATAAATCAATAGTATTTTTCATATAACAATATACAAGATGTTAAAAGAATTTAAATCTACCATGATAAAGGGAAACGCCCAGTTTTGAAAATGACGTGATTCTGCAAATGCGACTAGGAACTGGATTTGTATCAAGTATCGGGTTATCGCCAAAGTTGGCTGCTTGGAGCATTCGATGGCATGGAAGTGATAACCACCCTATTAAAAGGAACGAATCTGCCTCTAGTATTAATAGGGCGCGCAGGTATTTTTACGGGTCCTACAACTCATGTGTCTAAATCTGGCCTTGCCGTAACGGGTCTTTGCTCTGTATACCGCCTCAAGTCCGTATATGCCTATTGTTCAGTATATTTTTATATTTGATGATAGTCAGTTTTTTAGTTTCCAGCTAAACACTTTTTGGAGTGGTTTTCTCTTTTACAACATTGTTACCTGTTAGAATAAAGAGAAATTGATAATTCTTCCGTTTGAAAAGTTGTTTTTGTGTATGATTCATTTACTATATAATTAGTACGTTAATGAAATATATCGTGCATTTAATAACAATTATGTGATTTATTACGATGATATCTCAACTGCAGTTAACTGAATGCCAGTGACCAAATGACTCAGGTGAATAGCAGTTTAGCAGTTTAGTCACTTAGTCACTCACTTAGTCACTTAGTTACGGCGGCCATTCTTGCGCTTCAGAAACTATTTATAGTTTCATAAATAAATTTCATTTGCGTCATCCTTTTTGTAAAAAGTGTATTTCATTACCTCTGTTCCTGCAGCTTCTTGAACTCCTTTCGGCTGAGGTAACCTCTGATGTAGGACTGCATCCATCCCATGATCTTGCCCAGACGGTCGTCTCGCAACTCCTCCATCTGACCCAGGACTCCGGCACGGAAGAACACCTGATCCCACCCAAGTCACAAGTCAGAAAATATCGGTGGAAAATAGAACAAAGACATAATGAACCGAACACGGGAGCTAATTCAGACATTACTTTGCTGTTTATCAAAAACTCTATAACTATATCAATACATTTCACTTACATATTTGGAATATAATTATCAGTTTTAAAACTTAAGAAGATTGATGATATTTATAAGCGGTTTGAATTGATAATTTAAACTCATCATTTTCCACAAAATGTAAATACATAGGTTTAAAACACACTTACATAGAGATATTTAACGAACACTGGAGAATAATGTAGATCATGCAACAAAGAGGTTTATTTACACATACAAGTAGGCTACATGCTGAAAATAAAAATGTGAAAAGGGAAGGTAAAGAGAGTTAGGTTTCCAGAAATCTATCTTCTTCTTTGCAAAAGCCTGTTGAGACTGATATATTTAGATCAAATGTTTGAGGAGGTCCAATTAAGTAGACTATTGGAGGAATGACTATTGATTGGTCATATTTATATCATAGATTTGTATTGAAATATAATTTATTTTATAATACCTCTATTAATTGGTTTCACCTAAGTCAAAAACAATGTCAGAAATTTAGCAGTTATTATTTCGATTTTTTTCACTGCAAAAGGGTACATTCATAATTTCACGAAAAATTCAAATAGAAAGAATAACTAAAATCCCATATCGACAATGTCCTATACGAATATTTATCGTATATTTTATGTATATGCACTAATTATGCCAATATCTACTTTTATTTGCTATATATTGAAAAACATCAATGTTTAGTTATAAAACATAAAAATGATTCGATGTAAAATATTTAATAATAAAAAGTATCTTCCAGTCAGTAATAATTCACGATTATAAACTACTACATAAAATCATGACACTGTCAGGTGGTAACTGATTTGTATTTTTTTCTAAAAAGTATCCAATACATTTTTGAGGATCTACAAGACCTTCACCCTTAACTCCATATAAGGATTACTATCATTTCATGACGGGCTATACCATTGTAGATTTAAAACATGTATCAGAATGTCTTTAACCCAGCCTCCTCGAGCGAGGAGGTACGCACAGAGTAACGCGATCGGGAAATAACTCTCGCGGCAGGTTACTCTATGGCGGCTGTCACGGCCGACCTGATTTAGATCCGTTTAATTTACCCCGCATAACGCGCGTCTGTTGCCGCGCCAGCGAACCGCATTAGCCAGTTCCGTTTGCGCAAGAAGCCCAATTTCACGTGAGATATGGCGGCCTCGGCTTAGCCTGTTTACACCCGGTGACTGGAAGATATTGCCGACATTTGATCTCGGACATGCTGCTGATGTCTTTGGTTCATGCTGGGCGAGTTGCTTTATTTTTGGGACTCCAAATACGATTATTAGTTTCCCTTGACATTTCCGAGATGTGTTTCAAATGAGGTTGGCGAGACTGTAGTAGAGGTTTTTATGTATCATGGAGATTAGTTAGTATTATCCTTCGCATTTTTAAGGATTTTTTGTGTTATAATTTATACCTTACTTCCTTTCATAGTTTTTAAATTACCAACGTTAGTTGGGTTCAATTTATTTCACACATGTACGTATATATACATGTAAACATTCTTTGAAATAAAAAAACGACATTCTGAACTTTTGTTTATTCATAAATTCTTTTCAATTTCTTTTTTCTCATTTAAAATTTAAAATCCTTTGGTTTTTGGTCATATTAGATCAAAAACATTTATAAACAAGCTATTTATAAGGTGTGTTTTTAAAGCGATTAGTCGTCAGAAAAAACGATAGACTGAAACAGTTTGTAAAATTGTTTTGCATGCTTTTACAGCTTATTTAGGGTACGAAAGATGATTTTAGTTATTTTCCGTATTTTAAATCATAGTGTTAATAGGAAAGTATTTAACGAAGATTATTATTTTTCACTAGAGAATTTTAAATGGCGTTTGACATTTGACAGAAGCGGGAACGTGTGATTGTGGCGAGGCGACCTACCTTCGTGTGACCCATGCGATACTGTTCGGGTTCCAAAGAAGGAATGGATTCTAGGATGGCTTTAGCAGCTTGTTCTGGAGTCATAGTCGGTGTTACTCCTTTGGCGTTCAGAATTTTGTATCTGAGCACGACAGGGGGGGGTAAAACCAACACACAAATTACACAGTGTCTCACAACTACCTCAGCTACTGTAGAAGTTTTAGCTTTGTTTGTTGTAAGGTACTAGGGTCTAGGCTACACATGCTTAAATCTACGAGATAAACACATACAGTGGACTATGTCTACCAATCTGCAAACTACAGCAACTATTCTGCCACTCCATAGTTTACCTATACGGTTCAGACTCCGCCACTAGACTCTGCCATTAGTTACAGGGATTAGTGACATTTTTGACACCGATTAACAGAGAACTGCAGAAAAACGTCATATTCAGCATAATTAAGACAAATCTAAATTAGTGAACAATTTTATTGAGGAAAGAGTTTTACACTGTACTTTATATGTACTGGAGTTTTAAATCCAGTATTGCAAATGTATCTTTAAAGTATCTAAGAATCTTTAAAAATTTTAAAGTAAATCTAACTCCTTACTATAGCCATTCATACATTTGGCAAATTAATAAGATTTATAATTACTACTCGGTTTTCTGCAGTTCAGGGCTCAGGGGTACATGCCTTAGTATGACCCAGACGATAACTCTCGGGGTTCAACTGAACACTCTCTAAGACAGCTTCGGCAACGGCCTTCTCCTCCTTGCCGGCAGCGACAACCTGGTCAACTACGGAGGGGGCTAGGATCTTGTACCTATCGTGCAGGAAAGAGCATCACCAATCTCGTGCTGGGAAAAATCTACTGGTACAGGGTAAAGGGCAAAACTAGCCAACTGGCATATCTCAAGCTTATCAGCAGAATGTCCCAAGATACTGATAAGCGGGGTCACACGGGTGCGGGTGCATGGGCACAACCTTGGTGTGGCCAATCCTGTAGCTCTCGGGGTCCAGCTTGATCTCCTCCAGACACTTGGAGGCGGCGATCTTAGGGTCGGACTCGGCGGCCATGGTGGCAGGAGCTAGGATCATGTATCTACCCACACACAATATCCCTTAGTTCATCGACTTGACTAACTATCATCTCATACCCGGATGAAAACAAATATATTTACGAACACCCCACTTCTTTATAGGCATTACCTAAATGGAATGAGTGAAGTAAATGTTTTTTCGTATACTTTAATTTATAGCGAGAAATAGAATTAAATTATTTGAACTGCAAAACTTACTAAATTAATTTTAAATTGAATACTATCCAGAAGGGATGGTATAAACAGGAATAAATTTGATTAAACTATGTAATGTACTGAATACATTTTAATCAACTACATTTTTTAGATGTGTAATTATTTTTTTCATTATTCATTGAGGATAGCTTTAAGAAAATGTATACATTTAAACTTGAATATAAATAAGAATAAGTATTAGCATTTGAGTAATGTTTGTGAAGTAAACAAAGACTATTTTGATAAGCAAAACTACAACAAATTTTATTTCAAATAGTTATATTTATAAACCAACCAATTTAAAGTCAAGAAAACCTTTATTTGCTTATCAAATAAGTAGTAATTCTAATACTAAGTATTATAAATGAAAATGGTTGGTCCATTTTTTTAAGTAATAAGAACAAATTTTATGCAAGTGCCTAATGAAAGAATCGTATTTTTCAACTAAAACCAAAAGAAAATGGTTTATTTCTTTTACATGTGTTTGTAAAAGCTATCTTGAAACCCCAGTTACCAAACAACATTTTATAAAGACATAAAATGCACACTACATAAGGGATTTGAAAATCAAAAACTATTTTACATTTAATTGCAGAATAAGTTGAATCCTCAGCGTTATACTGAAACTATTCATTTAAACAAACACAAGTGGAGTGTGATTCAACTTACCGCTGCTTGAAGTCAGGGTACACCATCCTGTTGGGGAATCCCTTACGACAGATACGAATACCTTCAAGTACACCGTTACAGGTCAGCTGGTGCATTACCAGATGGGAGTCGATGACACCTGCGACACACAAGGAACAAGCCTTAGGCCTACACATATCTGCATGTATTCTATTGTTCTAGATAGTTCTAGTTATTCTCATGCATAAAAACAGTTATGTAATAGAAAACTTTACTATAACAAAAGCTAAAATGTATATTTTGAAGTTAAAATTTTATAATGCATATATTTCTAATTCTATATATGAATCTTTTGTGAAATTTAGGGTTATGACGTATAAAAATGTATTTGATTTTTTTTATTAAAACAAAATGTTTTTGGTTTTTGATTGTAATATTGTATTGCTTATGAGCTTACCAGCCTGCTTCAACTCGTTGGGAATGATACAACGGACGAAGTGAGGCTGTGTGCTCCTCAGGGTGGTCATCAAGTTGTTCAGCTGTTCCTGTGGGACGAAACAACAGAGTCACAAAACTCAACTGCAACCGGTCAACGATTCTAAATATCATCTAGTATCATTGGTTTCAACAAAAAATATTTTTATTTTTATTTATCGATAAATTTGGTTTAGAACATCTAACTGGAATTTTTCAAATTTAACATGGAAGGTATTTTACACAAATAACCTACATAGACAATTTCTAAGGTAATATCATGTTAGGATGATATACTGTAAAACTTAATAAAATATTTGTGTGAAACGTTTATAAAAAATATTAAAGTAAAAAGTGGAAATTTAAATCTTATCCACGGGGTTAAATGAATAATTACTATTGTAAAACAACATTCAACTAATTCATGACTTTGATTTTTTTATTTAATTTACTTTCTTGATATTCTAGGAAAAAGGCTTGATATTTGCCTATATAATATAGTAGCTACTGATGTTTTATATTCTTAATTAACTGGCATGCAATAACTACGTAAACTAATGAGGGATGAGTATTGAGTATTGTGGGAACACTCGCACACGTCTACCGACGGCCACGTCTGTGTCCTGCACATGTTGGTGGCGAGCATTGAGCACTACGTGTAGTTTAACAGACATATGTGACTCTAAGTGGATGATAATGGATTTGTTTTCATGCAAAAGTTTATAATTATCAAATTTGGTGAAGGGTACAAGCAATGTCGGGAGAGGTCCAAGCTGGGCCTTGTGTTTCCGTTCTATACGGTTCAACACGCAGTTGCCCTCGTAGGTGTCTTCACTGACTGAGAAAATATAGAAATAGATGTGTATAATAATGCAATTAGGTCTATTAGGTTTACTTTAGAACACTTTTCTACATGGATTTACAGTGAAGACACCTAAAAAAATCTTGTCAAACAGCAACGTCACCATTAAAAATGTCAGTTGTTTACTTTGTAAGATGAAGATACGGTAGCGAAACCACCACCCTTCTTTCCTCGGCCACCTAGGGTTAACAAAAGATTGTGAATGTTCGGTTTATTATGCATAAGACTCATTTTATCCTCTCACTCTTTCACTCTCGCCCATACAAGTTTTTGGATATTGGAATGATTTTCAAAAAAAGATTTTGTCTGTCATAGGGTGCGAATTATGCACTATCTGTTTTTGAAAATCACTCACAGGGATAATCCTGAAGAATGCTTATCTATATGGTTACAGTATTTACCTTGTACAACATGGAGACAGTTAAGAAACCTGAACCTTTGGTTCGCTTTCCACCTGTTGAAAAAGAAATTTCAATGGTTCAAGATTATTCCACGTCTCGAAATGGCTTTCTTCGGCAGTATGAAGCGGAAACGAAAGTTTAAGCTAAGCGACAGGAAGTAGTTATTTACCAATGAGCGTTGTGGCAAAGCCTTAAGAAGCGTCTGTTAAATAGTATTACATTGATATAAATATATTATTTTAAGCCATTGTTAAAACATAATCAATTATAAAAGGTTTCAACTTGTAACATGAATAATTAAGTTAACATGTTAACTTGCTTTAAACTTACTATTTAAGAATTTTAAATAGTTATTATCACAATAGAGGTACTGTATAGGTTAAGAAAGAATAGAATTAAATTGTTAAAGACAAATGTCCGAGGCAGATATTAGGAAGCTATTTTGACTACGATGGTGACTAAAATAGTATATATTGGATGTTATTTTGCAAACTAAAGAAGAAATATACTATGAAACATAATAAAGCAAAACATATTGGATCCTATATTTATGATACGCTAAATACACACACGCACAGTTGCAGAACATTCAAACATACTTTTCTATATTAGGTAAAAACCTAAAGTAGTTATAAATATCACTGAGAGTTATAAATAAATACCAATACTAATAATAGTTATGGATACTAATACTTGAAATGAGGCTAAAATATATATGTTATATGAATTTAACCTGATCTTACTCATTAAAATTATTTTTAAGTATGACCTTTTTATAATTATTTTGCTAAATCAATAATTTTAGCTTTCTTAATAGACTACGTATAGACCAATAAATTATAACTGATTTCCAAAGTAACATCAACTAAACTTTATAAGGAACCCCATGTTTACTAGTTACATATTATAAACAACTTTAAAATTTTGAATAAATAATATCATATCATCCTAAAAATATTTGTTAAAATTCATAGTACACGACCTCTGGTCTCCTGATTTAAAACACAATGTTTACCCTTGTATTGCAATGATGCCCTCCTGTGCTATCTGTGCAGTGCGCACCCCTGATACCCTGACACCCCGATACCTACCCTTGCCACCGCCGCCGGCGTCAGCACCACCGGACTGGCCAGGATGATCAGCGAAGATCTCGACCAACAGTTTGTTGCTACCCTTCTTGAACTGGTCAACGACAGTGTCGTTCAGAGGGTCCTTGTTCTTCTCAAGCCATCCACTGATGTTGTAGGACACCTAGAGGTAATTATTGTTTCTTTTAGTGAGGCAGAACCCTAATGGTTCATTCGTATAAGACAATGGCGTCTTAGTAACATAATTATTGTTTTAACACTTTTTTGTGTCATGGTAAAAGAAGAATTAAATTTTACGATACATCATCGATTTTAAAGTTTATACTTTTAATTTTATTGAATTTGAAGATTACGAAATCATTTATTAATCTTACACGAATAAAATGAAGTTGTATTAAATAAAAATTTTAAGTTAAAATATGGTTATCCGTTAAGGATATGTTTAAGAATTACTTACAACGCCAGCGTAGTGACCGATGGCGAAATGACCAGCTGGGCAGCCGGGCTTTGGAGGCTTTGGCTTCTGGAAGTTGGGGGACTTGCCCAAGTGGTTGTTCATCAACTTCTCCTCAAAGGTCTTGTCAGTAGCTTTGGGGAACATAGACTCTTCCTCAAGGATTGACAAGATACCCATGGGCTGAAAGAGATGGGGCCAAATATATGAGAATCGCAGCCAATTAAAACTGAGACTGAATATTATGTCTTATGAATAAAACCATTTTTTAAACTTTTAAACTTTTAAACATAATTTGTATGGATTTGATATTATATTTGCTGTAAACATTTTAGTAACTAACGAGTATATTCAATGTTTGACAGCATAGGATTTCACACGCTTTAAAGTGAAAACATTAATGAATCGTAATACATTTTTGCCTTCTTGGGTTATCCTGTAACAAAATTCAACGAAGTTTTTGTTTAAATTCTAATGATTCGTTTATTAAAACATGTGAAAATTCTTCATTGTAAATATACATGTAATTAATCAATCTCTAACGCTAACTCATGCTATTTTAGGAGGAATTTCCAATTTAAATACTTATTACCTTAGTGGACAAGACATGTTTCCTGAAAATAATAGTTATAGGTATGAATTCAATTTAACGTTTGACATTCTACATTTAACTAATACAAATTTACCTATCTCTACTGCCAAAATAAAAAACTAAACTAGCTTAAATTACATTGTACTAGATGCAAAGCTTTCTACCATACCTGTTTGTGCAGAGAGCTGCAGCGGTTTAGCGTTGTAGGCGTAAAACACACAAAACATACATTACACAAATTATTCTATTTATAAGAAAAAACAGAGAAGAAGCATAAGTGAGTTAAGGGACTAGGATACTTAAAAGGGTGGTTTAATGAAGGATATTAGGTAGTAGTGATCCCCAGTTGTCGAATAATCTCGATAGAGCTTTGTCGGACGGCGACAGCATGAGGATCCTTTCTTGGGCCATTCCCTACTAATCAGTATTATTGTTTATAAGTGATCTAATTGATAACAGAATGGACGATTTTCGTTAAAACCTAATTCAATGTGTTTATTTAAATTCATATAGCTTAGTGGTTTTGACAGATTAATGCATTACTATTATTCCTGGTAAGTTTTGTCTAAAATTAAAAATTAATTGACTTCTGATAATTTAGCTAAATGCAAAAAATACAACTCAAAAACTACATCCTGTGATAAAAAGCAATTTATGGCAGTATTTGTAGTTTTATACCAAAGAAGCTGATATCCCAAAACTACAACGTGCACAAAACTACTTTTCAATAGCGAAAACCGCAGCCTAACTCGGTACGTTGTTTAATCTGATTACGATGCTTCCAGCGATGTAACGCATTATCTCGTGGTATGTAGAGGCAATACCTTCTCGATAAGGTTGATGCAGGCTTGAAGGTCCATACCAAAATCGATAAATTCCCATTTAATTCCTTCTCGCTCGTATTCTTCTTGCTCGAGGACAAACATATGGTGATTGAAGAATTGCTGCAGTTTTTCATTTGTAAAATTGATGCATAGCTGCTCGAATCCGTTAAACTAAAAAAGGGCATATTTCGGTAATTTCAAAATTTGTCAAGATACTTTGGAAGGTTTTCTCCGAAAGACACGAATCATGTTTACGACTACACAGAAAGCAACTATAAACTATAATTAAACATTTAAGTGACTTCTCTACCAATTAGCACAGCTAGTTTCTAAACACCGAGGCAATCTGGAACAGACGAATTTATTTGTTTAACTACTACACGAGAAACAGTGACATAGTGCTAGGCTAAGATGACTCGACACAGACGGGGGTTGCCCGACACTTAAATCTACCTTCTCTATTAACTCAATCGTAGACTGAAGGTCCATTCCGAAATCGATGAACGTCCATTGGATACCTTCCCGCTTGTACTCTTCTTGCTCCAGGATAAACATGTGGTGATTGAAAAACTGCTGGAGCTTCTCGTTGGTGAAATTGATGCACAATTGCTCGAAGCCGTTATACTAGGAATGGAAGGAAGAATAAACAGAGGTCACGCATAGAACAACACATAAGCATCGGTAGACTCGGTCGATTGCCCTTGGATATCTTGTCAAATCTATCATACGGTAGGGGATAATTTGACATATCAATATTTTCAAAAACTTAAACTGATAGATTTGACAAAAGGCTTCGACCGACAAGAGATGGAAGTTTGAAGGCGTAGGCGTGCAGAGGCGTAACGCATGTCCCTTGTGCGCTTTACCTTCTCTATAAGTTCAATGCAGGCAGCTAAATCCATGCCAAAGTCGATGAAACTCCACTCGATGCCCTCACGTGTGTACTCTTCTTGTTCCAACACAAACATGTGATGGTTGAAAAACTGTTGCAGTTTCTCATTGGTGAAGTTGATGCAAAGTTGCTCAAATCCGTTGAACTATAACGGGTTACACACATAAACATAAAATGGAAGTCCCGTTTATGGGGTTTTCTTGGGATTGAGAGTTGAATCTCGGAGACAGCATGCTCGTCCCTGTCAACGTGCTTATTGGGTGTTATATGTAGATGGGTTAGTAAAATGAAAATGAGAGGAAAGTTGACAGAAGCGTTTACCCTTAACTATAAGGTCCTTAAGATTATACCTTTTCTATAAGGTCAATGCAGGCAGCTAAATCCATTCCAAAGTCAATGAAGGCCCATTCAATACCTTCTCTCGAATATTCTTCTTGCTCCAACACAAACATGTGATGGTTGAAAAACTGTTGCAGTTTCTCATTGGTGAAGTTGATGCAAAGTTGTTCAAATCCGTTGAACTATAACGGGTTACACACATAACAATACATGACAAACACAAATGAAAAAATGTATACCCGTTGAATCGGGCGTTCGTGTTCGGCTAGAGGTGTTCATGAATCTAGAAGTTGAGAGTTAGAAATGTTTTAGTTCCCATTAAATTGGGCGTTTTATAATAAAATGTTAAGTGTTAATAAGGTTGGGGTGGAGAGTCTCAAATAAGGCTTATATACAACCTGGGATAGTTTAGATACCATTAGTATCTTCTCGATAAGGTCAATGCAGGTAACTAAGTCCATTTAAAAATCAATGAATGCCCACTGAATGCCTTCCCTGGAGTACTCTTCTTGTTCCAAAACAAACATGTGATGGTTGAAAAACTGTTGCAGTTGGTGTATGGTGTACATATAATTGGTGAAGTTGATGCAAAGTTGTTCAAATCAGATGAACTACAACGGGTTGATATTTGAACTAATGCAAATGACATGAATGAGGTCCCGTTTAATAGGGGATTTGGAGACTATTTATACTATAAGACGGATACACGTCTATGAGAGCAAACTGGATGTCCACGGTCATGTAGCCTCTGGGGTGTAAGTTGTTGAAGAATAAGGCCGTGGTGTAGAAGTGTGTCATTCTGACGGGAAATATACATCAATTCACACAGACAATTCCGTTCCGAAGGCTAATATGAAATGATTTGAATGGTGTTTCAGCTTCAAATATTTTTACTCAAATAGTTTCACCCCAAAACACATATTACAGCAAAGTATAATGAAATTATAATTGAACGTAAAGCTTCTACAAGCAGTTTAAACAAAAAAGAAGAATTAATCATTTGAAAAGGGAAGTTAGACAGTATCAAGAAATGTAATAGGAGCATTTTAATTAAAAGAAGAGAAAATGATACGGACGCACTAGGTATGAACTTTGAAGAAATAGTTGAGTATTTTTCTAAAACATACTATTAGTCGATTGTATTTCAAAGTTGTTTTTTAATTACTGGTACTCTAGCATTAAACCTCAATATGCATATAGTCAACTGTCTACTTTACAAACCAAAGTGAATGCGGGGTGTTAATACAAGTATATCACCTGGTTTATCTGAACAGACGAATTCCATATTTTATTGAGTAATAAATTGCATAAATCAAAACTATTTCTCAAATTTATACAACACGAAAAACATTAATGATAACAAACTAAATGATTAAAAAATTATAGTTGACCCAACAATACTTTTATGCTACAACTTCAATAGCACAAATCATCTAATTTCGAACTACTTTCCTCCACACTCTGAGAGGACGGATGGGAGCTACTTCACTATTTTGCAGTTTTATATTACCTTCTCAATTAGTTCAATACAAGCGAGCAAATCCATCCCGAAATCTATGAATGCCCAGACAATGCCTTCTCGCGTATATTCTTCTTGTTCCAAAACGAACATGTGGTGGTTGAAGAATTGTTGAAGTTTTTCATTTGTAAAGTTGATGCAAAGCTGTTCAAATCCGTTGTACTAACAGGATTCAAAGCAGTAAATAAATTAAACTTATGTTCGTACACAGAATAAAAGAAAGATATATATATATCATAATAAATATAAAATAAGCAGGATTAGTAATTGCAACATAACAAATATAAGAAGCGTTGGAAGGAAGGAAGACTAAAGGAGGAGAATAATTTCAAAATAAAAATACATAGTATACAGTAAAAATGATACTAAAAAGGAAAAATATTGCTTTTAAATGGATAAAAATGCTTTAAAAATCCAATTCAACTTCTAAAAGTATAAAATTGAGATTGTTAACCAGTGGATGAAAAGTGACAGAGAAGGTGAAGAAGGTTGAAACCTTAAGCGAAAACCCTTTTTGGCCAGTGACTCAAACACCTTTCGCCCTGGGTGACATCAAAACTGAAATCTGAACCAGTCATATAAAGTCATACGTTAAATTAACCTCACAACACGAATGGTAAGAAAGGTCACAAACGTTCCAAGGTATGACCACGATAAAAGCGAAATATTTCAAGTAAGATGAAAGAATGAAGATAAACATTAAAAATAGATGTCCTCAGATGCTGTCGAAAAATACATTTTACCTCTTCAATCGGAGATCCATGGGAGGAGACCTGAATAAACGAACTCGGATTTTAAGTACCTTCTCAATAAGATCGATGCAAGCCAGCAAGTCCATTCCAAAATCAATGAAGTCCCAGTTAATACCCTCGATCTTGTACTCTTCTTGTTCCAACACAAACATGTGGTGGTTGAAGAACTGCTGCAGCTTCTCGTTGGTAAAGTTGATGCAAAGTTGTTCAAACCCGTTGTACTATAACGTTAAATTACATGGTCAAATAATATACTCTGAACAGAAAGAACAAGAGCTTTCTGACTGAATGGAAGATTAAAAATATTGAATGGCCTTATTTTGTTTTTTTTTTTGGGGAGGGGGTATGATTATTGTTGGTGAATGGTTATTTAAACGTGAAGAATGGACCAGGTGAACAAAGTGGGTGAATACATGTTTTGACATATGGAAGTAAGTAATGGCTAAGTGATATGACAAACTGTGATAACTTGTCGACGAGACCATTCTACACTTCTACAGACGAACACATGTTGAGACGATCACAGACGTGCCCTAACCTTCTCGATGAGCTCGATGCAGGCCAGCAAATCCATCCCAAAGTCAATAAAGTCCCAGTGAATGCCCTCCCTCTTGTACTCTTCTTGTTCCAGCACGAACATGTGGTGGTTGAAGAACTGTTGCAGCTTCTCGTTGGTAAAGTTGATACAGAGCTGCTCGAACCCGTTAAACTAGAAGCGTCAAGGGGGCGTTAAAAGCGTTATGATACAGCATAAGCGGAAAAGCGAGCATCAAGACCCCATCCAGCATGAAACTGAAAACGACCTTCACTGCAGATACAATGGAAATCATTGGTTGTGAACATATGTACGTTTCAGCCGTATGTCAATCAAGAGATGTGTATCGAACTAAAAACTAAGAAAATTTAATCTGAAAAATAAAAAAAATTGTAATATAAAAGGAATATAAATCTTATAATATAGGCCTACCTTATTCTAAATTAAAGATCATGAATGATTTGAAACAATATTAATTCAAATTAATAATAAATTGTTTTAATAAACTTTCATTTCTAGATAAAGAAAGCATGATTTAATACATTTGTCTTTCAAACTGTTATTCTAAAAAATTATCATAAAATATAAGCCTTATGTAAAAAAATGCTATAAAATAGTTAAAAAAATATTATTTATTATATAATTATGAAACTGATACTTTTGATTTATAATACTATATTGTCTCTCTGTAGTGGAACAATTATTATTATTATTTTTTATAAGTATGATCCCTTAAAACTAGCTATTATATGGAGCTTCAATAAGAACTCAATACCTCTCATTACATTGTTTAGGATATCTTAACGATATATATATATAGTTTTAATTAGATATAAAGAAATGAACCATTTATTTCATCCATATATCAGTATTAATTAATAATGAGATGATTGATTCTTCATTAATGATTGATCTCATCATTTATTTTAAGCTGTATATTTTATACTTTTAAGGAGTTCAAAACAAAAATCTATAATTATTAAAAGAGAGGCCAAATATACATTAGTTTTTGCTCAAAAATGTGACGAAAAAACTATACTGTTCTATTGAAAAGTAAATTTTAAGTTTCATTCTATTTTATCAGTTATTACTTACGTCGAAAATCTCAAACCCGGCAATATCCAGTACACCAATGAAATGCTGTCTCTTTTGCTTGGTGTCCAGAGTCTCGTTACACTTCTTCACCAAGAACTTGAACAGACGATCGAAGATACCCTTAGCCAGGGCACCGATGGAGTAAGATACCTAAAAATTTGAAGACATTGAGGTGGGCCAAAGGGATTCGGATGAATGGAAGTTAAATAAACTATGTGAAAAGTTTAGAAGAATAAAAAACCAATACTCACATAAAATGCTTCAAAATACTAAAGCATAAATTGAGGCACTTTCTTAAATCAATCTGAATTCCGCTGGTATGATATTGTGATTTTTTATCAATATCTTTAAAATTGTCTAGTTCTATGTTTTAACCAAAAATATTATTTTAGTAACAAAGTAGTAAAAGTTACAAGTAACAATGTTAAAACAATCCCGATATAAGTTTGATTGTAGATGTTCGTACTAGTTGTACTAGTGTATCTACAGTAACTAGTGTTTACTGACCTGACTGACGTTCCTTCCCTGGGTGACGAACTCGTTACCGACTTTGATCCTGGGCTTGAGCAAGTTCTTGTACAAGTCTCCAGAGTCAACTCCCAGGAGCTTGGCGACACGCTCTCCCTCCTACAACAACGTATTCACCAATACATTACAATGCTACGCTATAACATGTAGGCCTATATCGAAATAACTTGCAAGAAAAACAAGAAAACAACCCCCATAAATGAACAAAGTAACACCCAGTTTGGGACTGATTTTGAAATATGAAGTTTAAGCTAATTCAAAACGGAAGTAAAAATGTTTGTATTTACTTCCCTGTGGGAAATAGGTTGGACCATGGATATGTCCAAAGGGGATGTTTTCAGTTCATCTAAACAGCTGTTCTTATTTATTTAAAATTCAACACAATATATCTAGTAGTTTCTATGGAAACGTGTTACATAACTTCCATCTTAAAAATCCCCAAAACCCCCTAGAGCTCATATCCATATCCATGTCAAAAATATTAATATGAATAAATTCCTTCAATACGTAAAAAAATTCTTTAACTTACTTTAACTATTACCTAAACTTAGTTGTACAAACATACAATAACAAATTATGTCATATCTTGTTACAAATGAGTGGTTCTAATCACTATTTTACCATGTAATTTCATTTTAAACGTTTGTGCCCTTAAAAACATAAAATTGATCACATATTTAAAAAAAATTAAAATGATCATATCTCAGTCTAAACAAAGATTACCGTTACATTGTCTAAAATATTAAAATGACCTCGTTAAATAGTAATATGAAATAATAAATGTTGTAACATCTGCATTACATATATATTAAACTATCTGTGATTGTTACCTCAGTGCCGTCAGCCTCAGCCTGCTCCTCTCGACCTCTCTGCTTGAACTTCATGCCACCCATGTGCATGACGGAGGCGGTGATCTTGTAGATGTCTTCCTTCTCCTCTTGAGTGAAACCCAGCACGTCGAAGGCTTGCTGTGTTCATAACAGTATGAGTCAGGTGTGTGTTTCTTTGCATAATACAGAATTCTTGCATATTATTTCAAAATTAAAAATATTTAATTTTAATTATGAAACAGAACAAAAAATGTAGTACAAAATATTGAGAATTGTAAAAATTACACACATTTTAATTAGTTATTCTTCAATAAAAACATCTATTATCGTAATATATTTTAAAAAACAAATTTACCCTTTTAAAGTATGATTTTCCATAGAGTGAAATTGTTTTTATTTTAAAAGCGTTACAAATTCTATTTAGTAAATATAGGCAAAATTCACCTAACAAAATATGAAACGTTAAAAAATATTTTCATAATTGGAGAAACACATTAGAAATCTTAAGTATATAAACTGAGAAAACCTACGAGCAATCATTATAAAATTTAAAACCATATTCTACTTTCAAAATTTAGGGTACGATTAAAAAACGAATGAGAAAAAACAAAAATAGTAAACACAGTTTTAAAAAAACACATATATACAGTATAAAAATGGAATGCTATATAACAAAATACAAAAAAACACAAAAACACATAAAAACAAACATATTTCTAAAACACTTACCCCAGGAAAAACAAATGCAAAAATCCTCAGAGACCGTGAATCCAAAAATATTGACGTATCTATTTACACGAGTAAAGATTGCTGAGCAAAGCATAGAGGTCAATCATTCGAAAAAAAGTACTTCGAACAAGTGAACAGAATTCTACTTATGAAAATTGAGCATAAAATTAAGAAAAATATGTATTACATATTAATTTACATAAGGAATAGTTAGTATGTATCTCATTATTTTATCAGTAAGGTTAACATAGTTAATTCAATTATATAGTAGAGAGTATAAATCATTTATATTCAAAGAATAGCTTAGCTTCGGCATTAGTTGCATTTTTAAGGACACATTTGCTTGCGTAGTTGGTTACAAATGACAACATCTCCCTTCTCGGCTGTGAATATGTTAACGGATTTGAATTGAAGTTGGTCGGTGGAAAATGCACGTGATTGAACTAGATACTGACGAAATCTTAAATATTGGACATAACCACAATCATTGAAACATGCACCTTGAAAACTTTCAAGAATGTGGGATTGAGTTCAGAATCACTCACAAAACCTAAAGAAACCGCACTGTATTTGTGTAGCTACAACGACAAACATCTCAAACATAGGAAAATCAAGGAACTACTATCTATCAGGGCTCACGTCCAAGCACCCTTATATTTGTCACAGACGTCTCAAACAACGGACAATACTGGGAACTATTATCTATCAGGTCTCATGTCCAAGCACCCTTGTATTTGTCACAGACGTCTCAAACAACGGACAATACTGGGAACTATTATCTATCAGGGCTCACGTCCAAGCACCCTTATATTTGTCACAGACGTCTCAAACAACGGACAATACTGGGAACTATTATCTATCAGGGCTCACGTCCAAGCACCCTTATATTTGTCACAGACGTCTCAAACAACGGACAATACTGGGAACTATTATCTATCAGGGCTCACGTCCAAGCACCCTTATATTTGTCACAGACGTCTCAAACAACGGACAATACTGGGAACTATTATCTATCAGGGCTCACGTCCAAGCACCCTTATATTTGTCACAGACGTCTCAAACATCGGACAATACTGGGAACTATTATCTATAAGGGCTTATGTCCAAGCGCCCTTGGGGTGTTTCTCCTTCGGAGGACTATAAGGGTGCAAAGTCTTACATCGGTTAGGGTGAATTCCTCGCCGTCATCTACGTTGGGAATGGTAATCTTTCCCTGGGACACGTTGTAGTAGTCATAGATGTTTTCGGATAGGCAGCACATTGCTGAGACAGAGCAACAGTTAGGCTAGAACTTTCTACAGTTAGACTAAGCTAAAGCTTGGCTAGTTAAGCGCTTAAGTTGTCGAGACAAACTGCTGAAACTGGTGCGATCGATACCTGAAATTCAACAGTAATTTGCAACATGCAATTAAGTTATTTGTGTAAGCCAAGGAATATTTTGTGCAAAGTCCTTCATTGCCGGATAAACTGTGTATGGAATGCTGTATACCTTTCTGATTGATTGTGTAATATTTGGAAAGCATGATTATTCAGTTATATTGCTCAGAAAATAATTAATGAATTGAAATTTGCTGAAAGCAGGTATTAATTTTTGTATGGTTTTCAAATTTTGTAGTTACGATGTTTTTCTTCAAAATTATTAAGGATATATGAAGATTTTGAATATAATTTGTTTCATATGTGTTACGTTTATTTTAAGCTCTTTAAATTGTTACATGAGGGACTTTGCGGGGAATAAACTTACGTCAGTAATCTCGAATTCCTCATAATCGCTTACTCCGGGAATCCTGGTTTTTCCTTGGCTAACAAAGTAATAGTCCTCCATTCTGTTACTCAATTTACACATCTCTGTCAACATTACAACACATAAAAACTTCTAGGTTAACGCTCTATCAAGCTGGGCTTCGAAGGTTGTCAAGAAAATGGCGAGTGGAGTGTGGTGTAACTAAAAAAACTGTGTGTGTGTGTGTGTGTGTGTGTGATTTTTTTAAAGAGTTATGCTTCCTACAGTTGTCACCATTTAACATGACACCCCAGCCCACAGATTGCCCACATGTACATACAGAGATGTGGAGACAGGAAGGATGTGTACATGGTTACTTACATCCGTGATTGTAAACTCTTCTCCGTCATCCACGTTTGGAATGGTGGTCTTTCCTTGGGA
Source organism: Nephotettix cincticeps (assembly GCA_023375725.1). NCBI lineage: Eukaryota > Metazoa > Arthropoda > Insecta > Hemiptera > Cicadellidae > Nephotettix > Nephotettix cincticeps. The sequence goes on from CM041791.1 coordinate 49,184,214, forward strand.
GACGAAGAAGTAATCGTTGACATTGTTGGAGAGGAGGCACATTTCTGCAGGGCAAAGGTGGATTCTTATTGATAGGTTACGTCATCCAAGGGTCCTCCTCCTTTTTGGAGACGTGGGTAGGAATAAAGATAAATGGGTAGATAGGTCTGACACGGTATACGGTATGATATAAGTTAATTGATATGGTGTTTATTGGTTCTATGATGCGACTAAAACCATATCAAAGGGGTAAGGAGGTTATTTTAGGGAGGCTTAGGAAGAATGTGAATAAATTAAATAACCAATAAAACATAACATAATTTTAAAAAGTGTATATGCATGTTTACAGAATGAAATATCTTTATAAGTGTATGAGTTGAATAATCAGGAATTGTATAGGACAGAATGAAGAGCCACAACGGGTTTGTGTGGTATGTTCTACAAAGTAGAAGCGATAGAACACCCTTGATTGCAATTCCAATCCATAATTCGCTGCCAAATCTACTCAATTAAGCATCAAATATACTGAAGCGTTCAAACACCCAGTTCGACTTAAGCATCGTCACTCGGTCTTAAGTCTTACATCGGTCAACTCAAACTCGAGCCCATCATCGACGCCCGGGATGGTTGTCTTGCCCTGGCTGACGAAGTGGTAGTCGTTCACGTTGTCGGTCAGAAGGCACATGGCTGTCAAACACACAACCTCAACAACACACAACCGCCCAACAACCACACTCCACCACTTTTACATCTTAATCAACTACTTTCATGGTACTTGATATCTTACGTGTAAATGACTGTGGTAGTTACTGTGGAATTCCTAAACCATTTTAATATTCACATCTATTAAATGATAATACGAGTATTATAATCAATATAATAATAGATGTGCATATTGAATATACCATTTGTGTTTTAAGAGACAGTTAAAAAACAAATCACATTCACAGATTCTTACAGAATTTTGTTAAAATCTCTGTTGGTTGACATTATTCTATTATTTGTCTAAGATTAATGAAAAATTCATAATATGACCCAACCTATTCAAACATTTCCCACAAATTCTTACAATTTAATAGTTACTAAATTATGATATTAAAATAATATTTTGTTGTTATTATTTAATAGAGCCATTAATATAGATGGGTAATCAATAATGATTAGAGGGGAAGTAATTGATATTAATTCTGACTCATAGTCATGAACGCATTTTTGATCCAATAATTACTTCTTGAATACAATTTATGTAATGTATTTAAACTTATTTATTATACAAGAATGGATAACTAACTAGCGAAGTTCCAAGTGCCTAAGTTAATAGCTCAGAAATTTGTAAATTTTACCCATCATACTGAAATACTGAGACTCGTTTTAAGAACTTAAAATCAGTTTAATTTCAACACGTGTATAATATGTCTTATGGTCCTCTGTGCCGGAAACTGACCTTTGACACCGGGAACGGAGCCGGACATGATCTGGTAGAAGATGTGGTAGGATCGCTCCAAGGTCTGTTGGGAGATGACACGAGCCTTCTCCAGCAGATCTGGCGGAAACGGAAGTCGTTAGTCAAACTTTAGCAGTAACACCCCAATATCATCAACAATATAAATTTACATGTAATATTTTTAGCCAATCGCAAATTATTCTAACTAAACACTTCAGAATAGCTTAATGAACCTATTAAATGTTTTTTAGTTAATAGACAATAATGAATTAATATATTAATATAATATAATATTATAAGTTTAAATACCTTTATTCTCTGAAATTGTATATTTTATACAAATACTTTAAAAAATTAAACAGTCAAATTAGTTTTAGAAAAGTACAAGAGTCGAATCTATTTAATATTTATCTTATAAGATTAAATTATAAATAAGTAAGAGTGTAAACTTACATGTCTCAATGTCAGCTCCGGCCAGTTTTCCAGAGGGGCCGAAATGGATACGGATGAACTTACCCTAAACAGGGACAATGATCAAGTTTAGGGCTTTGTCACACAAATAATAGGTACATAGTATTATTTGGGGGAAACTAGTTTTGCAAAGATATAGCAAACAACGTTCTTTACTTATTAGGAATATAATTTAAGGATTTATTTTAAAACATAGCCTACTGTAGTAAAGTTTTGAGTACTTACGAAACGGGAAGAGTTGTCGTTACGCACGGTCTTGGCGTTACCGAAGGCTTCCAGTACCGGGTTAGTCTGGACGACTTGGTCCTCCAGGGTTCCCTATAACAGCGAACAACCGGTTGAGTCTGGGAGACTACAGGTACAACAAATACACGGGCAACGGGTTATACTTTCCAACCAACGTAACATCGCATTTTCATTTTTTTAAATGTTACTTTCGTTTGGTTTGTGCTGAGTTTTATAGTCATATAATCGTTTTTATTTCGGTAGAATTAAATACTATTGTATAGTTTTGAAATGGTTTTAGCTAGTATTTTTGAAATGACTGAGGAAAGTATAACTTTGGAAAGAAAGATAAGATTAGTATGAGACTAACACCTGGCACTTATTTAAGCTCTGTGAGTAATAACAAATTAAACGTGGGATGGAAAAATGTTTAACCTACGAAAAATAATTTTATCCCACTTAATATTTACGATGAACTTCTGAACTTGTATAAAATTATTTATTAATTTATATATTATGTTATAAGTTTCCCTAACCTTCTTGGACTCCTCGGCGGTGGGCTTCTTGGAACTGGCTCCGACGGTGGCGAAGTACGCGATTACCTTCTTCGTGTTCTCAGTCTTTCCCGCACCAGACTCTCCTCTGTCCGGGACAAACAACACAATGAGATGCACATTCGTACGAACATACAAGAAAAAGCTTACTTGGGCGGTAAAACATTAAATTATCAGAAATCTTTTATGGGATTGCTTGAGATATTTACAGCTGTCACATGACGGTATTATAACTTAATCTTTCACATAAAAAAGGGGATAGTATTTTTGTTTTATTCAACTTAAAATATGTTTCTTAAATCTTTTATCAATACTATTTTTATATGTTTTCTTTATTTTTTCATGTAATATTTTGTATTGATATGTTCTAAATTAGTTCATTTGACAGAATATAGATTTTGTTTTAAAGCTCAGTGGATCATTTTACATAAGACAACATATTATTTTAACTTCTTCTTACAATTTCTGACAATATCGACGTAAATTACAGTTCAGCGTTTTTAATCCGCATGAATGACATGTATTGACTCGTACACGTTCAAAAATAGTAATTTTTTCATTAATAGTAATTTATTATAAATAGTCTTTTCTTAAATTTATCAACTTACGTGATAAGCATAGACTGGTTTTCTTTGTCTGTGAACAAGAAATAAACACAAATTAGAAACTAAAAACTTTTTAACTGTTACTATTTTGCAGATTATAACAGTGTTTTATCATTCACCTTGTGTCCGGGTATAAAAGTGTCAAATGACAATAATAACTTAAAATGCACAAAATTATTACTAAATTTTATTTTTATTGATGAGTAATTTTTAACTCATCATATATGAAATTCCATACGTAATTGAAACTAAAATAAATATGAAAAGCTTATGAATATTTGACGTTAATCAGAAGTAGACATGTTAAAATTAGTTATAACCAAATGTATTTTTAATTTATATTCAATATGTTTAAATAATTGTTTAGACCGCGTGTTCTACTATCTAAATATATTATACATACAGTATAATATTAATTTATATTTTTAGCTCTTCAAAGCATTTTGACTTTTTAATTTTATATTAATAAAACTGCTAGTGAGTCTTTAATATACCTATATTCCAGTCATACATTTTTTTGTGTTCAATCATGATGATACTTTTTGAGAGGGCAGCTATAAAACTTTCTATAGATATTTTGTATTGATCACAGAAAACCTTAAGGTTGAAATTAGAGTATACTACACACTTATAGTCATTCGAAATTTAAACATGATCAAAAACATGGACCAAAATCATGAATCTTATGGATTCAGTGCTTTGTGGTTTAAACTTAAGTGCCCAGTGACTAATGACTGAAGCCCCTAACATATTTTTTAATGAATGCTACGAAATACCGGTTCCTAGGATCAAAATTATTATTGGACACACACTCCAGTTATGTTATTTTACTAAAATATTCGTATGTTCTTCTGAGGAGCATACACTTCTCATTGTCCAAAATTTGAATACTGTTTTACAACTAACTGGTGAGCATGTTGTCCTACATTTACAGTATGTACTGTATGTGATGGTCGTGATACTCACTGGTAAGCATGTTGACGTAGGCACCGTCAGAGATGGCGAAGATGTGTGGAGGGACTTCATTACGCCTCTTGCCTCTGTACATCTTGGCGCAGCGGTTAGTGTACACGGGGAACCTCTTGTAGGGATTGATAGCCACGCAGAACAGGCCGGAGTAGGTCTACACAGAGTAAGCTGAGTGAGCCTCGTAACAACATAGAGTAAGCAATAGGTTGACAGCAGATCTCAAGTTCAAGCGTCAACTCTTACAACCACTGTTATGGATTTCTTCGACTTTATTGTTATTTCGTATCGAGCAGTTTTACAGATTAGCTTAATTATTGCATCCATACTTCAAATTATTATACTCAAATTGTACGGTTAAGCAGCATTATACTGTTTATTAAAAAAACTCTCGTAAAAATTACTCCGAAATATTAATTTACAGAATTATTGTAGTGTGAGAATTACTTGGGAGTGGTTACATCAACTACTCAAGTACTACAGCTTAAGTACGCTTTATAATATAAATTTTCTATAAAAGCCGATTACGTTAATTTGTTAATGAAAATGAATAGTGATGATATTACAAACTCTTCATAACAAATGGTAAAATAATAAAACTTTACTGTTTCTACAGCCACATTAAAAATAATTTCCTGTATTTAAACTGTACCTTTAAAAATTAATTATCATCTTTGATTTCCTTTTATAAGATTATACACAAAAGTTGTTGAATTTTCTGTTCATTTATCCATTAAATATTTAAAATATATTACATTTTAGTTGCTCTACTAGTTTCATACAAACAGATTTTGGTACCACTCAAATATTCTTAAAATACAAATTTGTACTTTCATTGCATTGAACTTTAATAATAATATTTTCGTTTTAGGTTAGTCAAAAATCACATTTCTCTGCGGCCTAATTTTATTTAGTTGATTGTATAAATATAAAAATATATGATTATTTTTTATACCTAAACTACACTATAAGCAAACACTTAAAAGCGTTTCTCTAATCGCATGCACTAAATGATAGCTGATGAAGCTTTAAAAAATGTACACAAAACTTCACATAAAAAAATCAATAACATGTAAAAATGTAAAAATCAATAGACATGTATGAAACCATACCGAATGTTATACACTGATTAATTAGTACATCAACAATAGTGTATTACATTACATTACTAGGATGGAACGTGGATGTTCCAGACTACGATCATCTCAAGAGGTTTAGTCAATATGGAATTCGATCAAGGCACGGAATAACACTTTTAATCCGAGTTATGAACGATATTTTTCATTACACTGTAATGATATTAAGAGAACTAATTAGGTAACATAATTTTTTAAACTGACCTTTAGTTGCCCATTTGATTCCCCCATTGATTTGATTTTCCCAGCTTCGGCCGGGAAGACATTATCTTATGTAGTCGCAACTAACATTGAAAACCGCTGTCTTCGATACAGTGTAATGAAAAACTTTTATGTTCAAAAAGATCAATTTCCAAAATATTGCTTTTTCTACTGTAAATCAGTTGTATAACAAACAGCAGTAAAGACAAAAATGTAAACATACAAAAGACATATGAAAGACTCAAATTCGATATCTTGTAATCAAATTTGTGTTCTCTCCAGGACCGTACGCTCACGTACAGTTGTGTGAATATCCCAAGGGCGGGGTGGTTGAGGCACCTTTCCATCCCTTGGGGTCCATGCGGGGGTGATGGTAGTGTGATACAAATTTAAACCTATCGTGATCTTCAAATTTTATTTAAAACTTTTGTTTGGATATGAATATATTTAGGGTAAAATCTATCTTCTAAACTGGTCTTAATTAGTGTTAGATGACAAATACACTTTCACAGTTTCTGTCTAGCTCTACTAATATTATTATTATGAGTTATTTTGTAAGTTACAAGAGACATTAGATGTTCCTGTGATGTGGATTAAATAATTTTGGAGAAGGTGTGTTCAAATTTATATTTATAAAATAAAAGCTTATATGAAATTTACATTTAAAAGTTTCTATGTAGTAAAATTTATGTTAGGTGAGAGTTGTGAATTCATTTTGATAAAATTGAAATTGGAAAATATATATATTTAAACAAATGAAACTGCTTAATAAAATACTATTGTTCTTAAAATGTTTTTTATGTTTGTAAAGCTAAATAAATTTACTTTCAAAAGGATTTAACGTGTATTATGTCGTTCGTTTCTGTTCAAATGTGATGAAGACCCATGCACCAAGGGTCGCATGCAGACACCGGGCTCAGACGCAACCCACTCTCAACTCCCGCACTTACGTAGATCAGCTTATGATAGTATCTTTGCTTGAGGTTATACAAGACGGACGCGTCATTCAAGTATGTCAAGTTGGACATGTCCTCGCATTTTCTCGTACTTGGGCGGGTTCACCTGCCCTACCAAGTCCTTCTTGTAGTCCTTGGTCTGTTGGAAACATAGTCAGATTAATATAGTGACACAGTACGGAGTTCTAGTGGAGCGCGACTTACGTAGCGTGATCTTCAAATTTTATTTAAAACTTTTGTTTGGATATGAATATATTTAGGGTAAAATCTATCTTCTAAACTGGTCTTTATTAGTGTTAGATGACAAATACACTTTCACAGTTTCTGTCTAGCTCTACTAATATTATTATTATGAGTTATTTTGTAAGTTACAAGAGACATTAGATGTTCCTGTGATGTGGATTAAATAATTTTGGAGAAGGTGTGTTCAAATTTATATTTATAAAATAAAAGCTTATATGAAATTTACATTTAAAAGTTTCTATGTAGTAAAATTTATGTTAGGTGAGAGTTGTGAATTCATTTTGATAAAATTGAAATTGGAAAATATATATATTTAAACAAATGAAACTGCTTAATAAAATACTATTGTTCTTAAAATGTTTTTTATGTTTGTAAAGCTAAATAAATTTACTTTCAAAAGGATTTAACGTGTATTATGTCGTTCGTTTCTGTTCAAATGTGATGAAGACCCATGCACCAAGGGTCGCATGCAGACACCGGGCTCAGACGCAACCCACTCTCAACTCCCGCACTTACGTAGATCAGCTTATGATAGTATCTTTGCTTGAGGTTATACAAGACGGACGCGTCATTCAAGTATGTCAAGTTGGACATGTCCTCGCATTTCTCGTACTTGGGCGGGTTCACCTGCCCTACCAAGTCCTTCTTGTAGTCCTTGGTCTGTTGGAAACATAGTCAGATTAATATAGTGACACAGTACGGAGTTCTAGTGGAGCGCGACTTACGTAGATGAGTTTGACGTAGTACCGCTGCTTGAGGTTGTGTAGAACGGCAGCGTCATTGAGGTAGGTCAGGTCGGCCATGTCCTCCACCCGCTCGAACTTGGGAGGGTTCACTTGGTATACTTGCTCCTTCTTGAGGTGTTTCTCCTGCTCATGCAATAGATGTGTTAGAGGGGGTCACGGTGTCTGTTGTCGGACTCTGATGAAAGTTGGGTAGATAGCAAGGGAGAGACGTAAGAGTAACATTGGGGGAGGTTTGAAGGCAGATCTACATGGGTTCGTCAGTATCGCATGGAAGGGAAGGTTAGTAAAGACAAAGAGGGTTTGAAGGAGGCTCTGCATAGGGTTCGTAAAGAGTATGTAGAGGGGGGAGTTAATCAAAGAAAAAGACGGGTTTGAAGGAGTTTATATGGAGTTTGTAAGAATATTAATGTAAGGGATGTCAATAAAAAGACTAGTAAGGGTAAACATAGGATTTTGTAATTAGAATTAGCGGGGACATTGATAAAAGGACAAGTGTGTTTTAAATGAGGATCTATATAGAGTTCTACATAGATGGATGAAACTATTTCCTAGAGGGGTGGTGATCGAGGGTTTATTAGAATAAAAGGTTAAATGGAGAAAGGATAAAGATTGTTGGGTAAAGAAATCCTTGTAAAGTTTTACATACAGTACTGCATACTAAATATTTTATTCAAGTTTTTTCCTTTTGTTTAGGGTCACAAAACCCAGCAAAGTTAATATTTTTTCCACAATCAGTTAAGTTGCTGTCCTAATATTAAGAATATCATTATCGTAAAATCTGTGCATTTTCACTTTTAATTGTTAAGATGTTTAGGACTTTAATTGTATGTGGTATACAATGTAGAAGCAAATTATATTTGTGTTCATTATAATCTTATTCAATATTATATAATAAAAGTATTATGAAGTATCGCATTTATAACTTATTATTTAGTCATAGAATATTCCGATCAGGAATTATTTAATTGTATCAAGTAAAGTTATTCTAAAACCTAAATTTTTTACTGTTGGGTTAGTAGTGTACAAAATAGATTTTTAATACAAAATAACATTAAATATTCTGTAAAATAATTTAATATACTCTTGAAAAGTATTGGTTAACCTATAACAAAAGTAACAGTTACAGTAACAGTACAGTAATAGTTACAGTAACAGTAACAGCAACAGTTACAGTAACATTTACAGTAACAGCAACAGTTACAGTAACATTTACAGTAACAGTTACTCACCTCGCCGTTGGGAAGGACAACGGTGACAAGGTCCCCCTTGGTAGCCTTAATCTCGCCCTGGAGGAAGCCTTCAGCTTCGTCAGGGACCCAGCAAGCCTTCTTGCCATCGTAAGGTTTCGATTGGTCGATACGTTTCTGTTCGAGAGACACAAACAGGTAGGGGGTGGGATCGGGATCGTCTCCCTCCTGTGGCTTTGGCTTCGGCATGTTGAGACTAGGAGATTAGGTACAGCGAGACACTTGCAGGACAGCCCTCTGTCTCTCTGTAAACATAGTGAATGCTTTAAAATAACTAGTTCCAGAAATAGGTCATGCAATAAGGAACTATTACCCTTGTAACTGTTACCTAATCAGTGATTTTAGCAGAACCGTGGAGAACTGTTGAACGCTATCTCAAATGGGAATTTATTAGTACCATCGAACTTGTTCTATCAAGGATTGACAACTGTAAAACAATAACGCTAACTTGTGAACAGCTGTAACTTAATCAAATAGGGTTTAAACAATATTGTTTTTAACACGTGTTTTCTTTTAAAACTGACGGTTCACAATTAGCTGGTATATCAGCATAATCAATTTGACCACCCGACATTTCAGATTAGGCAATGGTGATAAACTGTTTTCAATCGAGATATTTTTATAGACGTTATAAGTTTTATGGAAACTGGATTCACCTAATAATACCAAGAGTAGTGAATGGAACCCGTTATCTATTGTAGTAATGGATCCAGTAATACTCGTACGAGACAGAGAGGCATTACCTACCGTATTACGAGCCGTATTATCGAAAAGCGAAATTATAAGGGAATTTCAGTCCACTTTTCATCAGAACTATTAACTACCAAACTACCAACTAATATGGTGTGAGGATTGGATTCATTGAATTTAAAAAGTAAATTGTTAAACTCTTAACCCTGTGTCTTTGTCTCATATTATATTATATAATTTTAAAAGGCACATCCGAAAAAATAAACTGAATATTTTGACCCCACCATTATCTTAGGTACTTGAATTTGAAGGAATTATTAAAAATAAATTAAGTAACCTATTGTCTTTGCCCAGTTAATGACCTGTCAAAGAGGTTTAAAAGTAATAGATTGTAGCATGTCACTGAACCTTAAGCAGCGTTTTGAACTGTTTTGTACCTTGATCCCTATTCTGGTTTAAGGTTGGATGGAGAACAATTTATTAGGAAAATGTTTAATTATTATAGATATCAAGGCGTTTGTTTGAAGGTCCAACATGTTTGTGGAATTCACTTAAGATCTTCTGAATCTCTTAGTTCTATTTCAATAATACCTTCAATGCAATGCAGGGTTATTTTTACTTCTTTTGGGTAAGAATAGTTAGTTTATCAAATGTGCCTAATGGTTCCACAATAAATAGTCCTGCACACATCCTAACCTTTTGTAATGGTACTTAACACTGGCGCTGTATTTTTTAGGTAACATAGCTTACAGCTTATATGGATTTGTTCTTTTGTTGAGAGTTTTGCAAAAATGTTAAACATTCTGAGAATGAATGAATTGATTTATTACTATGAAACATACAGTAAAATTTCTACATTACTGTAAGATTAAAGTATTAACAGAATACATTCATTGGAGTCTTTATTTATTGTATTTATACTGTTTATGGAACTACATCTCACAAGAGAGATAATGATATTCTCGAGAGTGAAAGTGAGGTTGGAAGCCGCTAGAAGTCTCGTGTTTGCCGGTTAGGCGCTCTCGACAGAACGTCATGACTATTTTTGCATCCGTTCTGAACCAGAAATATCCGCTGGCACACCCGGGTCGTATCTCGTGTAGCCACAGCCGCAGCCATGCACGCTTGCACAGTGGAAGCAGGAATGCCAACCTTGTCAACTGCACGGTACGGTAGGAATGCCAACCATGTCACTTACACTTGCATTAATCATTGTTGTCATTATAACACCTGTCTTGGCATCCATTGCCCTATTTGGTAACTCCTAGCGAGGTCTGTGTACAAACAAACGCAATCGGAACTAGCACACGTTGTTTGTTGTTTCGGGTTAAACCTATAAACGTACAGTTTATAAAAGGAACCGATCAGGATTCTATCAAGGAAGTTCTTCCTTTTCATATGTAAATACACGATTTTTTCTCATTAGTAAAATTAATGTACTGTTTCAACAAACCTGAATTTATTACGCTCATAGTTTTATTTAAATATTCTTATAATTGATAACGGAATAAAGACATATCTTGTGTAGCATTCAATTTATTATATACATAAGATGATTTAAAACACTATGAATAAACCTAATGTATGTTAACCGTAAGTTCATTACTTTGTGGTAGTTCTAGAAGAGAACAAATTAACTATTTAATCTTAATACAAAAAATAAAAAACTAATCGTAATAATAAAAAGCTATAACAAAATCTTAAAAATATAATAAAAAATGATTTTATTGAATAATGTTTGTATAAATAAAAAAATACAGTAAATCATTACCAATCAGAGAGTTTTTTTCAGTTATTAAATCATTTTTTAAGTCATTCAGGTCTTATTTAAGCTATTTTTCTTTAAGTTTTATTTACTTAAGAAACTATTTTATCAATAGGGTAAGATATCCAATAATAATACGCAAATCAAAAATTATAAATCTTAAAATTGTTTTGAGAAACAAGTATTTAATGAAAGCATTTAGTTTCGTAGGTTGTATTTTAATTTGAAATAATCTTTTGCGGTACTACAAAATATTATGAAGTTTTACCAAATTTATAGAAAATATAATTTGAGATTTTTCTTAACGTGCAATATTTTAATCGGGGATAATACAAACAAATTGAAATTAATTATTGAGTTAAAAAATCACATTCCAATATAAAAATTCAAAAGATACATCTTAAAATATTTGTATCGATAAGATTTTACAAGAGTTCAACGTTTTAACGGCAAGGATAATAGCAACGGAAGTGTGTTCTTGACATTTTACATTTCCCAAACTGTGACGGCGTTATCTGTGATAAATGTACGCCTAAGTATTGCGGGGCTTGCATAGCTGTTTGCTGCAGGCACTATTCTCGTTTCACTAAAATATTGATTTGTTTCTTCGATGACTAAATGCTCTTTTAGTTTTGTGTTTGATTTATTAAACTTAACACTAACCTTGTTAGTTGTTAGTAATCAAAAGTATTAAACCGAAAATTATCACAGGATTAAAACTGTGGAAAATCGTCTTCGCTGCGTTAATATAGTAAGGTCTAGCTCTCAACAGTATTTCCAGCTAATGGCATATGCATTAGTTTTCAACTAATTTCCAATTTGAAATTCTCAAGTCCATTGTTATCTTTTGAAAACTATAATCATAATATTCGGTAAGTTTTCCTCAACGAGAGCTGATTGCTGGACATTGATTTATCAGAAATAACCTTCCAGTGACCTCAAACTCTCTGCGGTCAATGAAGGTCATTCAAAATCAATCAAATATACATATGAAAACAGATAATAAGAATTCTCGAACGGTCTCAATAGTGAAATAATTTAACACAATCCCAAAACGCTCGATGGAATTATTATTTTATCATTGTTTTTTTACCTTATTAAACGTTTCCCTTAAATAAAGTTTTAATCAATGAAAATGATTGTACGTTTTCCTAATTAATGTTGTCAGTTACTTAAACATTACTTCAAACCAACTAAATGGTAAGTCACTATTACACAGTATAAGCATTAAGCTAACCCTAAAAGTAATTGTTAGTAAAAGCAACAGTTTCATGTTGAAATCTTAGACGTTCAGTTCCATAGCCAACCTACTGACCAATCAATAAACAACAAATGTAAACATTATGAGCAGTATAATATATTTGTCATTATTTTAAAAGTGCAATATTTCATCATAATCCTATTGGTAAATATTTCACTTGTCACATTATGTTTCCAGTTAAGCTTAACAGTTAAGCTTATCTTCCTCTTTCATTATACTCGTATATTTCAATCAAAAATACTAATACAGTTACTCATAATTATATTCCAATAAAGTGATGAACTTTAATGTTATTTATAGTTTTAATGAGCATTTTTTCGGTTTAATTTCAAATAAACGGTTAAAATTATGAAAATATGTAAGACTGTGGGTCGTAGTAAAACTATCACGATTGCGTTTCTATAAAACACATAACTACGAGTATATGCATTTCTGTAATATCAAACAAGCTAGTTCACTGATATGGATTTGAAAGAACAAAATGTATAAGATTAATTTATAATTACGTTTAGAATTGGTATAAACAAGTAAACAGTGGGGTGTAAGTGTGTGGGTGTGGAGGTTATAGCTTACGTGGACGACGATGTGACGGCGGGTGAGAGACGGCGTAAGTCGAGAGCGACTGAGGCGCGGCGCGGGGCGTCCGCCGAGGACCATGAGCGCCAGGAATAGCACCCCCTCCCCCAGATCAGATGTACCGCCTATTTAAAACATGCCAATCACCCTTCTCCTGGAATTGTCTCCTCTTTATAGAACCAAACAGCAAAAACCCGTCAAACTAGAAACGCGATACCCAGTTAAGTCTTTTAGGTATCCCATAATATGCGAACATCTCTTATTTGCAAATGTGACAACTTTATGTCCAAAAAGTTAAACGACAGAAAAAATCTAATTTTATAGTCAAAATATTATCAGTACGTCAGTAAGGAACTTGAAACTGTTTTAATTTAATTTCGGCGTTACAACGTCCCACAACCAATAAATAAAATTGTATAAAACGTAAAACAGTGGCCATGATTATTTAAATTATGTTTAAATCTTGGACAGACGGAGTTTTAGAACGAAAAACCATAACATGAATCATTATAAATGAGTATGAGTTAAATGTTTTGATTATGTGCTTGCATCTAAAGAAAAAAGCAGTGAATAATTTTTCTAAAATGTCCAATACTTACTGTCATACCTCATTTATATTATATATTTAATTGATTGTTTCTATGATAATATTTATCAATTGTCACTGAGAAATAAATTAAACTTACTCCAATACTTGATACCAATAACCTCTCTATTGTATATCATAATCAAATGTTCTGAGTTGTTAATATAGCCGTCTTAATTACCAATTTATTATACTGCCATAATATTTAAACCTTGTTTATATTTTATTAACTTGTTAAGTTTATAATATATTCCTGTTATAAGTTAATCATAATAGTTTTTGTCATAGTGTTTTCTCTTTATTATATAAAGTATAACCTAGTACAGTGTTATTATATGGTTGGCACCACTGACGTTTAGATTCCAACATGAACGAACACTGTCACCATGGCAACAAGCAACAGTACATCTGAGCTCTGTGCTTTCTGTGTCCTGCTCTTTTCATTATAAATTGACTGTGATTATAGACAGTTTGGCCTCTGCTATTTTGATTTGAAATCCATTATTGTCATTATAATAAAAATTGTTATGACAACACGTATTTCTTTATATTATATTTTGATTTATTATGCTTCGGTTGATTTGTTTTTATATAACCATACAATAATTCATAAGAACTAATATTGTCAAATTATAATGTGATCTTTACATCATATCTACGGATTAAATTATTGATTACTAAACTGAAATTTTGCTTAGTTATTTTTTTTCAAGGAGGTTTGTTGTAATTATTAAAATCTAGCATGAATAAACTTAATTTTAATATTTGACCATATGATATGGTTCCAATAAGCTCTATTGAGTATTTATAATTAAATGTGTTCTAAATTTTTATTTATACTTAGAAAAAAGTTATTAAATGTTGAGTTATAATTCAATGACAAACTATTGTAATCCACTAGCAGAAAAGTGTGTTTCAGTTACCACAAAATGCGATTATAACCATCAATCGCATTTATAGCTCACTATAAATTATTATTTCAATTATAATAAAACAAATCAATCAATAAACCACAATTGTCGTAATCAGTCCGTTATCACTTTGACCATGAACGTCAGTCACCACAGTGATAAGGCACCCGTATCATCTTATCACACCACGCGGCCGGAACCGGAAACGACTCCACGTTGCACAGGTAATCCAGAAAGCACAGATCCGATGTACCGCCACTTACCGTTACCACACAATTCGTTATCAGTCCGTGTTATCACACCGGGTTATCGCACTCTTATCACTTCACAGCACTACAGCACTACAGCACGCTGCACTCTCGCACTTACGTATGGATGCCTAGTGTCGAACGCCTCCCGCCGCTCTCCCAATATAAACGTCTGCAACGTGATACCGGGTTGGTACGAACGTTTCGATTGGTCCAGATTTCAACCAATGACAGCGCGGCTCAGAGACGGGTCGGAGCCCATTTTTAGGCTCGCCCCGGCCGCCTGAAATACCGTGACAATGAGGGGGCATTGTGGTGACGGTGGCGCGGCACTGTGGCGCCCCCCGGAAACACAGGGCCTTCCCCACATTAAAGAATCTTGGGGGTAAACAAACCAACCCCCCATGGTTCCAGCGAGAGAGAGAGGGGGGGAGTCACAGTCCTGACATATCACCAACGGCATCTTTCCGCCACAGATCCTCCAAAAACGTCATCGAATGATACATGAAGCATAAGTGGTTGATGGATAAGGTGGCTAAGGTTACTAGGTTGCACGACGTGTCACGTAAACAAACAATCTTTCTTGCTCTCATACGCTGTTTCAATTCGCAAAGGTATTTTACTGTTATTTATTTTACCTGAGTATTAGTTGAGAAAGTTAACAAATCACCAACCGTAAATATAACGTCTTATTGATAACGATATCTCTTAAATGATTGATCTCCCAGACAATCGTATTACTTCCATCAATATATTTTAATTCATAATAATTGTAATTTTCCAATTACAATTTTTATTATATTTATATTATAATCATAATTCATGGTAATCCCTAGACACATTCAGTAATATGATGGATGCACAGAGCTTTATATTCATAAAAGCTCAATCTCGAGAGTTGTCATTCTGGTTTCTGCGTTTCTTGGGTTTTGCACATAATTTTTTCAGCATTTTATTCAAGAAGATATTTCGATTAAATACTCCACAAAAATTACATAGAAAATGAGTAAGCACATTTTCTGACACGAGGAACAAAACATAATTTCAGAGCAATAATCAGCGCACATTGTTAGAAGTTCATTAAGCTGTGTTTTAAAGAATATAAAATTAAGTAGCTTGAAATGAAAATTTTATTTTTTACTAACATAATGTTTTTATTAATAGCTGACCTGATGAACTTCGTAACGCTTAACAGTAAATACAAGTTAACTTTAAGATTGGCTATGTTCTGAAGTCGAATAGCATTATGGGTTCGTTATGTAGATATTCTGGGTCGCGGCTTAGTGAATAACAATATTGAAACGATAAGACAAATTAATAACATTCTCTAAAACAAATAAATTTAAGTGGATTCACAAATAACCTAAATCCAAACCAATTCTAACTGTAATACGGTTTTTATAGGAAATATACACAACAGCTGATTAATTATTATAATAAACGTAATATGTATAAACATTGTAATTATTTTAATTTGGCCAACATATAAACACATGGCTTTGAATCAGACAGAAAATAGGAATATAAATACATAATCCCCAAAAACCGTAAAATAATAATGTGGCAAATAAAGCTGTTAATTTTGTAAACCACATATTTACTTCATAGTTAGACATTAATGAATGATTCAGATGGCATTGGATGGTAAAGCATTGCTAATGGAAAGTAAACCAACAGCTGTAGCTTAAGCAATCGAATGTTTTGATTGCAGAACATTTTTAAACAAACTTAATCCCCATAAGGTTAATATTATGAATTTAAAACACCATAAAATGGAAACTTATGGAGTTTTCGAAATTTTCACAAAAACTTCCAGGACACGTATAGAACAACCCCCTAAAATTTCATGGCAATCACATGAGTAGTTTGGTAGTTGGGAACACATAAAGGACATACATACATACTTTTTTTATATTTAAAGATAGTAATCAAGTCATATACACATTATAATCATCGTTCCGTTTCCATGAACAAGTAAAATTGAATATAGATAAGTAAACTTATTTGAGACATTTCTTTTATAAATTAAATAATATTAAATAAATAAAATCAAACATTTTCCTACACATCATAGTGATTACAATCAGGGCAGGTAGATTCTTAGTTTTTTAGAAGTGTTAAAACTAAGAAATAACTAAGCGTCCATTTTAAAGGTAAAACATTCTTTTTTTCTCCTAAAAGGATCGTTTACGTATTTTTTTAACTCTTAATACTTAATAAAAATCTTAATAAGAATTACATATCCAGCATTATTTAATTTGCAATTTCCATTTTATAAGTTGTCCTGATGACACATTTAACGTAGAAAATTGTTAATCTATTTTAAGCTGTGCAATCAATAGCTAGTATAGTATGTCTTGTGTGTGTGGGATCTTGGCACACCGTGACTAATAAAATTTAACACGCAATAATTAGAAATAATTAGGGTAATGTTAGGGAGCAGTAGGGGACCGGGGATGTAACCAATTATTTAGTAAAATTAAATGGAACACCTATTAAGCTATACATGGACTAGTACCAAGCCCATGTGTTCACCAAATGTTCTAAGCCAGTCCTCATAATAAATTTATGTTATAGCAGCAAGATGCCAAGATAGGCTAGCCTAGGTTTACACAATTTTCACGCCATCAAAGTTGGCCTGGTTTGGGGCTGTGTGGCTATGATCGAGTGCTTGGTAAAATTTCCAACACCTTTCATTTGGCATTCACCATAATAATTAAACTACAGTACCATATCCATAATATGCATCCACATTAACTAACACCATACAACCGAACTAGTCTTCCTATACTCACACAAACCCATGCACGTGGCAATATATACTTAATAAACCATACACCTTCCACGGACTACATAAGTACACATTATGTACAAGTAAGTAGGTTGCTGTTTGTACCATCACTAAGTAACATCAGTAAAGATTTTTATAACACGTATAATTCATTACAATAGGTAGCCATAATAGCATCAATTTCTCAATAAAGTTACAGTACTGAGCGAGGATTGAAAGAAATGTTAAAAATCCTCATACGTCTTGTGTGAAACGTCTTCGGAGATTCAGTATTTATCTTGCATCTCATTGGATTTCAGAATTTAGAACATTTCATTTATAGTTTTATATTAGTATTACAATATGCCCTAAAATTTAAAATTACTTTAAAATTTAGCTCACTACTCTTTTCAGACACGTAATTAAGTTACATCATTGTAGATAATAAATAAAAATTGCTATTTTATATTAAGAAGAGAGAGCTGAATCTATATACAACTATATGAACGTATAAAAATATTTTTTAAAAATTATATAAACCTGCACACATATCTCGGTCAAAAGGTTGACAAGAGCTGGTTAGCGTAGAGAAGCAGAGTCCAAGGTTCCACGTAGAGTTGGCCACTGACCGCTGATTTTATCGCTTAATCTGCCAAATCACTTTATCAACAGGTAACACACCGGACTGTGGCTGAGTCTTACTAGTAGTTGACAAATACAAATATATTTTAATCCCAAAGTTTTCAGATTTTTTTATAATTTTTGAAATTATCTTTGTAGAATTTGTTATTCTATTATTTCAATTTAAAGAAAGGTATGCTATAAATGGCAATTAATTAGGTTGTATTAAATTATTATAAATTGATTAATTTATCATTAATAAATATATATATTTGAACGAAATTAATAGATAATACGCAAATGGCAATGTTTCACTTCATATATACGTATTTTCTTTATCGAAATATGGAATAATGATATACTCATATGAAATTTCTATTAATTCAATACTTTTACAATGGCTCAATGGACCTTTATATATATCAACATCTATTAAATAAAAAAAAGTATTCTCCAGGCAAATGCATTATTTGAAACCTCAATGGTTTTGAAAACAAAGTACAGTACAAAGTACAAACAACAGTAATAAAGTAGCATGAAGTCCCTCTGATAGAACAAATCTCAACTAATTAGTGTTATAGACCCTCATATTTTTTGTTATTGTGTTTTTAACTAAACATTTTATAAATGTTTTGATCATGAAATAACCCTTCAATCAAGTTTCAAATTACTAAAATAAGATTTGATGATCACACCATAGGTGTCGAAACACGCGTCATCCGTTAAGGACGACGTCATGATTCACGAGTCAACTAAGGTGTTTAACCAATTATTTATTCTTTATGAATATATTTGTTGTGTTGTGTTGTGATATATGAAATACATACTATATTTAGAGTAGTATACTGCATTTTTTTACGGATTATAGTATATTACTAACAATTTTGTATTTTATTTTAGCGGAATAATTTAAAGTTAATCCTTACTGCGATGGAAAAACATCCATCATAGAAAGGTACCGTATATTATTTATTGCAGCACATATATAACCAAGAACGTCTACTAGTAATTAAATAATCGAATTACTAAATGAAATATGTTAGATTAATTAATTACTAGTTTTACAAATTACACTAATTCTGATTTCTTTTACGGGATTTCAGTAGTACGGTACTGTAGTTAACTTACCAGCCAACCAATATTAATTATATTAACTAAAATATATAAAATCACATTAAATTTGTATGACATTTTATGGATGAACAGAAGTTAGAACTTTATAAATTGCATTAAAATATTCCTGTCTTTAGATTCTTTCACCAAGTAAACCATTTTACTGAATGGAGAATCCACTAAATAAGTAAATCCACTGATTGAATTTCGGTGCCTTTCTAGATTCTGTCTTCACATCTACTATGGCTGGCTACTCGTTCCCTCAAGAGGACCGGGTGTACATAGTATAAATGTCATACGTACTATCAATTAGAAAACTTTCTCATTAATGAGAAGGAGGACCGAGGTCACCTAAGATTAATGTCATGAAGACTATCAATTAGAAAACCTTCTCATTAATGAGAAGGAGGCCCGAGGTTACATAAGATTAATGTCATACGGACTATCAATTAGGAAGCCTTATCATTAATGAGAAGGAGGCCCGAGGTTACATGAGATTAATGTCATACGGACTATCAATTAGGAAACCTTCTTATTAATGAGAAGAATGATCGAGCTTACCTAAGATTAATGTCATGAAGACTATCAATTAGAATACCTTCTTATTAATGAGAAGGAGGCCCGAGGTTACATAAGATTAATGTCATACGGACTATCAATTAGAAAACCTTCTCATTAATGAGAAGGAGGCCCGAGGTTACATGAGATTAATGTCATACGGACTATCAATTAGGAAACCTTCTTATTAATGAGAAGAATGATCGAGCTTACCTAAGATTAATGTCATACGGACTATCAATTAGGAAACCTTCTTATTAATGAGAAGAATGATCGAGCTTACCTAAGATTAATGTCATACGGACTATCAATTAGGAAACCTTATCATTAATGATAAGGATGACCAAGCTTATCTAAGATTAATGTCATACGGACTATCAATGAGGAAACATTCTCATTAATGAGAAGGAGGCCCGAGGTTACATAAGATTAATGTCATACGGACTATCAATTAGGAAACCTTATCATTAATGATAAGGAGGACCAAGCTTATCTAAGATTAATGTCATGAAGACTATCAATTAGAATACCTTCTTATTAATGATAAGGATGACCAAGCTTATCTAAGATTAATGTCATACGGACTATCAATGAGGAAACATTCTCATTAATGAGAAGGAGGCCCGAGGTTACATAAGATTAATGTCATACGGACTATCAATTAGGAAACCTTATCATTAATGAGAAGGAGGCCCGAGGTTACATAAGATTAATGTCATACGGACTATCAATTAGGAAACCTTATCATTAATGAGAAGGAGGCCCGAGGTTACATAAGATTAATGTCATACGGACTATCAATTAGGAAACCTTATCATTAATGAGAAGGAGGCCCGAGGTTACATAAGATTAATGTCATACGGACTATCAATTAGGAAACCTTATCATTAATGATAAGGAGGACCAAGCTTATCTAAGATTAATGTCATGAAGACTATCAATTAGAATACCTTCTTATTAATGATAAGGATGACCAAGCTTATCTAAGATCAATGTCATACGGACTATCGATTAGGAAACCTTCTCATTAATGAGAAGGAGGGCCGAGGTTACATAAGATTAATGTCATACGGACTATCAATTAGGAAACCTTCTCATTAACGAGAAGGGGGCCCGAGGTTACATAAGATTAATGTCATACGGACTATCGATTAGGAAACCTTCTTATTAATGAGAAGGAGGACCAAGCTTATCTAAGATTATTGTCATACGGAAAATCAATTAGGAAACCTTCTCATTACTGAGAATGAGGCCCGAGGTTACATAACATTAATGTCAAACGGACTATCGGTCAGGAAACCGTCTCATTAATGAGAAGGAGGACCAAGTCTATTAGTGATTCGAATATAAACGTCAAAAGACCAGTAAAAAACTTGCCATTTGGAATTAGGCCTGCGAACGAATAAGAAATTATGAGATTACACCCTTACATCATTTTATATCTTTAGCTTTTTCTTTTCTACATATAATTCGATTGAAAGGGCGTAGGTTAGTTTTTTCTAATAATTCATCATTAATATACATTTTTCCGTACTTTTTACAAAACTTACGTTTATTAAACTATATTTTTACACGAATCTTATTTTAATAAAAACAACTCCGTCTTCACGCAGACCATTTAGGTTAATATAGGCCATTCCGAATTTCATACTTTTTTTACTTATTATATTTACATATAGGTTTATTTGTTTCATTTAAAATTTCTTTATGTTATCAACTATCTGAAAATAGTGTATATTTTACTTTGTAACATAAAAAACCTCCGGAATAATTTTGATTTTGATTTTGACATTATAACAAAATACCACATTTCCTAGCTTCGCAACTAGGAATGAATTGGGGGACAGCGTTCTAACGCACGTTATCGAGCAACTCAAATGACAATGAAAATAACGAGAGTTGGAAAATGAAATTTCGGTATCTGGGGCCATAAAAAAATTAACCAACGTAAATACGGCCACGATATGGTAATTGGTCGTAACGTTATGTAGGCCCCGACCTGACCAGTCAGCAGTCAGTAGATGGCTCAGTGCCCGCCATTGTGGGGTAGTCAGTGGACTAGGAATGTGGCGTGGGAATAGACAGTCACTATCGACACTCTTCATTTGATCTTCAAACCGACACGTGGGCGTCGTTGCTTTAACGAGCTCTTATACTTTAGGCTCCAGAATGTATGACTACAGCACGCCTACGGGTATTTGAAGTATCAAAAGAAATAGAAATGCTTAAGGCATTCCATCTAACATGGTCAGATATTGTATTTGATCAAATATAAACAATACACAATTAAATCTTTTTTAGTGAAACCTTTGGTTCAAAAATTAAATTTACATGTATAATGTACAGTTAAATCAAGGAAGGCTTATTTTCAGAGTAAATTAATTTTATTAATTTAGTGGATTCATTTAACTTCAACATGATTAACTTTGAATGGGACTATTTTTAGTTATCTACTAGCCAAAGTACCCGTTCTTCGCACGGGTAAAAAAGGCTGAGAGGTGTAGGCTCTACAGATACATTTAAGTTATTGATAATTAATTCTTTATTGTTTACAAAATGACAAAACACGTTTCTAAGTATATATCTAAACATGACTAACATATGTCAAATATTGGGAGAGGATAAGCATTAACGTAATAGAGGCAGGCATCGGGAGAAAATTAAAAATCTACCATTCCACTATTTCGAACTAATAATTCACTAATTTCGATCCAGCATTTTATGTGTAAAAATTAACATTATTTCTTTTTCTTCCCGAACTGTCAAAATGTAAACGGATGTTGGCATTAAAAACTGTAAACATTGAATCCCAGGGTATTTACAGCAACCATGTCTTCTGCTTCTCGAACTGTCAAATTTTAGTGTTCACAGCTGTTGACATTCAAGTTATTTTATGTTTTCATTTTCTAAAAATGTAAACATTGAAACTTAGGACGTTCACAGGGCGTAGCCCGAGAGGACTTTAAGGAAATGAGTATGCCTATGTGTTGCATGAGTTTAAGATCTGTCTTTGTGTAAAATTTCAAACTGTTTGGTTCAGTATTTTTTGCGTTCACTTGCCACAACAAACCCACAAACCCACAAATAAACATACAGAAACCACCTCTTCTTTATAATATTAAAGATATCTTAATGAAACATAACAAAAAAAATCCCATATCACATCTGTGTTGATAATAAAAGCTATTTTAATGAAAAGAGATTCTACAATTGTTATACAGTGAGAGCTCTCTGTATATCAATTTTTACCAAAAAGTTTTCTTTTTTTATAAACTTTTAAGTGCAGTTTTTTCCTAAATCTTTAATGAATCCACGTCAGTAGTTCTTTAAGTTAAGCTTATAAAAACCATTTTTTTGGGTATCCATTAGATATCTAATAGATCCGTTAGACGAAACTATTGAAGTGTTAATCTATAAGTTTATTATTAAATATAGGCCTAAGTAGTTTATTTAGAACTTTAATCCTACATCAAATTTAAGTTAAACTGGCACATTTGATATGTAAATTTCGTTTACCAAACATCGCTTCACTCCTCTGCCAGGTCCGTGAGATATACGAGACCAGGTGTCAGGGTGTGCGACCTCATAGTTGTTTGTCTCGCCTTTTTCTTTATTTTTCTGCTAATTCAGATTAAAGCCAACCAAGGTTGATGCCTGAAGTAGCTTTTCTATGTTTTGTTCTTTTCTTTTCACCTTTTATATTTTAAAGTGGTATAAAAAAAATACAGGAAGTTGGATGCACCTTCGGTAAAATCTTATACTCAGTCACCTTCTTAATAGCAATAAAACTATTTTTGGTAATAGTGACAATGTAAGGGGTTTTTAACTTAAATTTAATGTTAAAATTTCATCCGATCAGCTTATTATTTCTAAAATTCTATGAAGCGGTTAATTTATGTTTTTTTTGTATAAATATTGAAGCAAAATTATGTTTTTCAAAACATCAAAATTCTATGTACGTCACATGCATTGTATCAATACAATATTAAGTTTCACAGTATTATGTATATTGAGTTTTGAGTTATGCCTATCATTGATTTACTTAAAATTTTAAGCAGATTCACTCGCAGCCATATAATCTAGATACTCTATACAAAAAGAATATGGAATGCAAATATATTATTTAAAAATGCTCTAATTTCATTAAATAAGCATGTAGTCATGATTGACATGACAGTTTTACCCCGTTGTAAAAGTGAAGAGTCAAAAATATAATCTAAACTAAGGCTGGCTCTTAACCAAAAGAAGATTGGGCTCGTCAGATATTATATAAATTTTTATAAATTGAAAAAAGACAAGATTAAAAATTGTAAAACACATTAAGTGAGAAACGACGACAGAAAGTCGTCTCGTCACACTAGAAGACATTCAGGATAATACATCATTCAATTTTTTCTTCTTGATCTCTATTATTTTCTACCGATCAAATTTTGATAGTTTATCGCTTTTGTTGTGCCTAAATTTATATCTACAGATCCCCATAGGATTTTCGTAGGATAGTATAATATAAGTTTGAGGAGTTTAAGGCGGTGTTAGCCAACCAAATAACTTTGTTGTGGGTCAACTACCATGCGAATGCTCACAAGTTCAAGTAAGTGTTTCGTGGTTATGTTCTGCAACTGCAATGAACGATTATTCCAATTATTATCGAAAATTGAGATAACCTTGAAACTGGTAAAAAAATGCAATCAAAATGTCATGAGGTCAATCGATCTATTTTCACTATAGTCTCACATAGTAACAATTGATGAATGCAATCAATATATCACAGGTCAATCCACATATTTTCGCCATTGTCTCACATAGTAACGTTAAATTAATAAAATTAATTTAATTTTATATGTTGTAATTTCTCAAAAAGTTAGTGAAAGTTCACAGTAATGGAAAGGGGAGATTCAGTTACATAAAGACTATTCTTAAACTTAAATAATGCAACAACCGAATCATTCGGTGCTCAAGTTGTTCGAAGAAAAGAAATAAAGAGAGGAGGAAGCAGATGAAAAAAAGACAAAGTCGTCGAGCCCCACTGACCTCATCCCGTCAAAGATCTGGCTGGCCCAGCACTGGGCTTATATTTAGCACTAGCCAACACTCACCATTGAGTCCACCTCTTGCCTATTGCCTACTATTACAAGATATTTAATAGTGTAGAGATTTAATGTCTATAGTAGAGATTAAAAGGTTAAGGGTCCATCTATATTTCAAATAATATTTCTGACTTTTCAAAATACTTCTTGGAGCGGACTTTTTCGGTTCACAACTATTTAATTTTCTTCATATATATATATATATATATATATATATATATATTATAAACTTTTACAGAGCCTGAAAGCCAAGAGCCTGAGTTGATGAAAGTTTCTTCCCACTCATATAAACCTCAAAATTAGTCTTAAATAAGTTAATAAAACTTTTAGCTGTTTATATCATTTCTACTTTACCTTTTTCTACTCATACTTTAACTGTCCTCTAAAAGCATTGGCAAAACTACAAGCTATTAAAATAAAACCTAGACAAGCCCTTGGCCGCATTAGTTCGGAGGCTTTAACTACCAGTCTTTATCCTTTCTATAACCATGATTGCACGTGCAAGTACCAATTGTGTAGATCATAAACATCCTCAGTTTATGTAACGGACTCAGAAACATAACCGTCTTTCACCGAGCTTACCAGTGGTTTCTTTTATTACTGTCTAAAATTAAGGTGACTTACCACTCCCTTGCCTTTTTCACATGTGCTTCATCCAAATTTCACATAGTAGTTTATTATTTTGGATGTAAAATTAAAGAATAAGTCACACAGTAATCTAGAATCCTAATGCTATTTAACTATGAGAGCTAACGCCAAAATGTACTATAATTCTAAATATTATTTTGCATTCCTCCTGAAATTATTTTTGCCAGTAAATTCAGAAATTCCTCCTCTAGCTAAACTACCATCCCATGGTAAAATATGAGCAATATTAAAATTTAACTTCAGAAAGAGAGGAGGAAAATGTGTAAGGAACCCTGAGGTAGTCCATTTATAACCGGTAATGAAAGTTGTCACGAATTGATAAACACCGGGCAGTGAGCTGTATTGCGTATGGCGCAGCTGTCACAACATCAGTCCACCCACTCACAGCTGCACAGTTGCACCGTTGCACCGGCTCTCAGATCCTTCTCTCTCTCTCTTGCCCACCGTGTATCTCTTTTGATCTTGTTCAACTTGGTTTCCTGCTACCTACACTGCCCCAGCATGCATTTTAGAAATGTTTCATTTTGTGATTATTTTGATTTTTTATCAACATTATAGATAATGTTAACAATTTGATAGGGAACGTTCCATGGCCATTATAAACACTCTACCACGGTGTTACCTTACAACGGCCTAGGTGAGAGGTGTCTGTCGTAGCAATGTGTGTCACGGAGGTGACGCGCGTGGTCGTGACGCGTAACAGGAGACGTACTAGACCAGATGCTTCACTCCTAAGTTATCACTTTGGTAATGATTTTGATTATATTTATCAAAAAACCCGATATCCTTTTTAAACTAGTGTTGATTCCGAGAAAAAAACTTTGTTAAAAAATATCCGTGCAAACGTATTTTCATTCGTTCTTAGAGTAAAATATTTGTAGAGCGATTCAAAAGAATTAATTTTGTAATGGGAAGGTATTCTAAACCCTGCATTTCCCCACAAGGTTCAAATAGCAGACGAAAATAGCACCTGCATATCGGTTGGATCCTGATCAACCAGCTGACAACGATTTCTTCAAGTGGCAAAATTCCTTGGACCTCTCACGGATTTACGGTAAATAGTGCTTATTTTTGTAACCAATTCAAATCCATCAACAAAGCTTTATTTTTTACAGGCCATCGTGTCTATTGAAAAAATCATAAAATTTAAATCCTTGTTATGGTTCAAATATTGAAATTTTAAATAACCGGATTTATGTTTCACGATGGCGTTTTGCTAATATAAGGAACATTTTCCCTCTCAGTCAACCTCTGTGATGCACTTCACTGTACACTTGAAGCAATCCACCTGATTGACTTATTAAGTACTGGGGTAATGCTTATTTCTTACAGCATAATTCAAATATGACTGTTAACTTTTATATTTCTATGTCATCGTTAAAATGTTGAGTTTTTGATTTTTAAACATTCAAATAAATAGAAAATGTGGCCCCTCCATTTTAAACCCATTTTAATTTTCTTTTAGGATACAATTAATTTAGAATATACAGTAACATATTTCGAGCTGAACAGCCTTAAACAAAGATTCCCTGACGGAAATATGGTAAATATTCGATACTTACCTTGTAAAAAATATAAATATTTTTATATCACTCATTTCATTTCTTAAGAAATTAATACTTTATACACTGTTGCTGACTTTACCCTTAAAATTATATTTTATTTGAATTCTTCAAAAGACTCGGTTAAGATTTCAGCAATATTATGGTGTTGAATGTAATGAATAAAATCTTATAGGACTTGACCTCTTTACACACAAGTAAAAGGTTATTGTAAATAACGTTAGCTCCGAATATCTTAATGTATGTATTGGAGTGCCTCGAGGTTCGGTATTTGACCAGTTCCCGTTCCTTTCGTTTTGTAAATGATTTTCACTCCAATTTTCCCTCTTTTGCTTTACAACATGCCAACGATACGAAGTTAGTATGTTCTGATTCAGAGTTTGATAATGTTAAAAACTATGCTCAAAGTTTTTATCTTGGCAAAAATATTTGTTTCAAATGACTTCAGATGAATATACTATATATGAAAACAAAACTGAACTGATTTTCTTCTCCAGCCTCTTGTAATTTTGTAAATAATGTACAACTTCTTGGTTTTTAAGCTATTTGAAAGTGGAAACCTCATATTTAAAGCCTAGGTAAAAATCTCTTCCGCATTGTATTTTTTATTTGACATAGATATTTTGATGAGTTTTGACTGTTGTTTTATATTAGTTTTAAGTAAATGTTTCTATTTCTCTAATTTTAGGTTATATTATTACAAAAACTAAGAAATTAACTCCGTTCCCCTCAAACGTGCAACCTCCAACTCTGCACATTCAAACCCTTATCACTGAACTAGATATGGACACAATCTTGCTACTCATCATATAAGGAACTCAAAACGATTAAAAGGCTATATTTATCAGCAATTTATTTCAGAAATTTTCCTGTTACAGCCATCAACAAAATTATAACAGAGTGGTTAAAAACCCAAGCTCTCTACACTGCGAAACATTAATTGGAGAGAAATTAAATTCCCCTGAACTAATTTTTAACTATGAAATCTGTTGGAAATCTTTTTAATTTAAAACTGTAAAGCTCTCTTTTCCTATTTGCTTTTTATGTAATGTTCCACAGATATAGAAATATTGTCTATTGTCAAGATATTTTTAATCTATTGGTTGGTTTGCAGAACATAAAATTGAGCTAAAAATCGCTTTCAAAACTTTACTGAAAAAAAATATTGAAATAAAAGTTAGAGTGCTTAAATTTCTAGTTTCATGTTTGACTTTATGAAACATCTCTTGCTTCCAGCTAATTAAAGTCCAATAAATACTCAGCCAGCTAGTGTACGTAGTTGATGACTACCGTACTTTAGCATGGTCGCGGAGACGTTAGTGTAAACAAACACACACACACACACACACACACACACTCTCTCTCTCTCTCTCTCTCTCTCTCTCTCTCTCTCTCTCTCTCACGGACGCACGAACCCCCCACACAGACTCTGCGGTGCAGTGCAAGTCGCCAAAAGCTGGAGACTATTATGCCTTCATACTGACATTATTTGTGTTTAATCTCCGAATATGAAAAAAATATCTATATTGTTTTCATCCCGTAATCGAAATTGATCTTACATGATTTATCTCAGTTTAATTTTTGTTAAACACTAAAATCCTTCAAATTCCAAACATTTATGAAATTTTAATGTTGGAATGTTTTTATTAAAGGATAATTATTTTTTAAACATAAGTTTATTAACTTAAACAATATAAATGTGAACAAAAATGTTGCTCTATACATGATTGAGGTTTTTTTAGTCTACTGTATCCTTTAATGAGATGGTTATTCATTAAAGCTTATTTGATATATTACAGTGTAAAATGATATAAGGAATGAAGTTTGAAACCTTTGAAGATTTCCTCTTGCTTATTCATTCAAGCTGTGAAAAAAGTTATACAGCATTTATAAATTATTAATAAATATTAGTCAGCATAGCAATAATATATAAAAAGACTAATGAAACCTAATTATAACCACAATTTAAGGGATAAGTGTATTTTTGTGATTTAATAGGACTTCTAAGATTGATTTGTTGTTTACCGTGTTATAATGAATTGTTGAGATTTAATACCATACACTACATGCAGCTCTGTGTATTAGCCTAAACTTCTACATACGTAACGGTAGGCCATTTGGCTTCTGCCACAGATATTCTCCAAAGAATAATCAACTGAGTCCAACAGATTAACAAGGAAAATAAAAAGGGAGAATTGAGGTTCAGAACAGCTGACGATGCAGTAAAAAGCTCTTTACTATCCTCGACCGTTGCCAAATATATAAAAACCTCCCGGAATAGCAGCACAGCACAGTGTGTCAGAGTGGATTTACTATCATTTCATGTCGGATATAAAAGTCTTGTGTTTATACTCATAGACTTTTACAAAATACCTTCCGCGCCCGCTGCAGCACTTGGCCCCATCTCCAAGATTCATGTAGGGTCAGCAACAGCCGAGGTTGGCCTCTCTAGTCTACATACGTAATTTTTCCTTGTATTTTTTTAGTATTTAGTATTTGGTATTAGTATTTTTTTCCTTGGATTCCGACTGAACTATAGTCATTAACCTTGTAAAAAATATAAAATATAAAGTAAATGTATGTAAGTTGTTCTAAAAATATGTAAGTTATAAGCCATTAGACCAACGAGATAAAGAAAGTGCTATAAGTGAGATGGCTAATACAGTGTATGAAGAAAAGTTTAAAATTGAAAAATTAAATATTTTACCAAGAATTCCAAATAAAATTCACCTTAATGTAATTAATTTTGATTTAAATTAGCGGCCTAAAATATTTAATATATAAATGAAAATAAGGTTGACAATTCTATTTGTACCCAAATGTGTATATGATTTTGATGAGGACAAGGTCTTAGGGAACTCTTCGGCTGCAATTCATTTTACATTCGTGTCCATTACTGTGAGTATACTGTAGTCATTACTCGGCTGTGTGTTGTCAGGCCGCCAGTGACTAAATGTCGGCCTCATGCGTTGCCAGCGTGCGCGAGGTGTTGCGTCGCGGCGTCGAGCGTCCAGCGTCCATCGTCCACCATCGCTAACAAACACAATGTAGGCTAAACCTCGCAATTACGCAATTACATCACCATTGTTTCACAGTCCCGATAAATAAATTACAGAAGCTTTCAGGACTTTGGCTGTTCGTACTCCAATTGACATACTGTATTCGTGCATACCTTTAGCCAGAATTTATCTATTTATTGCCTCAAGGTCGTATTTATTGTTTTAAAAATAATACGACAAAACTTCCAGCAAAAATGTTATTTCAATGTTCTTTCATCTGCTATATTTCATATTCAACTAAACGCTACTCGTTCAAATAATTTCTTAGTGTTTTATTTTGATTCATTTATAACGATTTTAGTTATATTTTATATAACTCAATATATAGTTTATAGATATATAATATCTTAGTTAAATTTGTAATTTGGAACTACAGGGAAGGTTATTCTTAATGTAAATGTTAACTTGAAAAGTATGTAATATTTTCTAGTATTTTTTTCGATTTTGCCCAAATTGACTTAATTTAATGTTGGCAAACAAAACACCTAACAAGCAATGCATGTTTTATCCGTATACTATTGCCGATGTATATAAAAAGGTTATCGACGGAATAAATTATATATATATATATATATAAGTTTAAGACAAACATTTCCAGGGATAAATAATAGATTTGTGACACAAATGTACAAAGAATGCTGAAAATATAACGTAAAATTCAATGAAATTAAAATGTTATAGTAAAAATGTCAAACCTGCCAAATTTGTAATGATTTTTAATTTAATTTTCTACACAACATTTAACATAAAAGCATTAAAGCTATAGAAGCGTGATGCAGCCGGTGATGTTGCTTGTACTAAAGCTCGAGCAGTATTGAGGTTATACAGGAGGCTCTAGTTTCAGTCCAAAATAGCGAGTGGGAGGAGGAGAGGGTCGGGTGGGAGGTTGGGGGTGGTACAATGACGTGGGGCCGCTATTTGGGACCTTCGGACCTTTGTGGTACTGCCAGACACCGGCCCGCGCCGCGCCGGCCCTTATGTAACGTGGGGTTTCTTATGGGGTGTTAGGGGTCATGACGAAGGATATGTGCTTTAAAACAATCTCTAAACTACAATCAGGACAGATTTACGTATACAACAGTGGTATTATCCTATTCATTAAGTGAGTAAACCCCTCTCAGTCAAAATATTTCAACCAACCAATTACCACAATTTTAGTTTGATAATATATATTCCCTATTTTTGATGGAGACCACGAATGGACAACGAATATTGAAGGACAATCACACGGAGTGGATGGACATAAATTGGAAGGAAGGAGATATTAGCCTACACTGTCCCCTTCTTATTTTTTTATTAGGTGACTGAGAATATAATACAATTTAAAAGTTGATTCTTAAATTCGTTCTGAGATTAAAATAAACTTCATTTTAATTTATTTTTGCCTCATATTTAATTTTCAATAACAAATTTATAAAAGCAAATACTAATTCATGATAATATTAAAAGCATTTATTTGTTATACAAACTCAAAAAAAAAAATTATATAATAGAGTTGGGCGTGTTTTGGTTTGGTGTATATAAAGTTGATACTCATAGCGCGCCGTTATGTAAATATAATTTGTTATTGTAAGGGGTCATAATAGATCAAAAATAAATTATATATTTTATTTCAGGACAGATTTACGTATAAACAAATTGTATTATATTCTCCAGTCATTAAATAATGAAAATTTAGTAATATTTTTTTAATTTATTATATGTATATTCCCTATTTTTGATGGAGACCACGAATGGACAACGAATATTGAAGGACAATCACACGGAGTGGATGGACATAAATTGGAAGGAAGGAGATATTAGCCTACACTGTCCCCTTCTTATTTTTTTATTAGGTGACTGAGAATATAATACAATTTAAAAGTTGATTCTTAAATTCGTTCTGAGATTAAAATAAACTTCATTTTAATTTATTTTTGCCTCATATTAAGAATCGTCATATTAAGAATATATATATATATATATATATATATATATATATATATATTTGTGTGTGAGTGTGTGTAGGTATATGTGAGTTTTCCTAGGCTTTGACCTCTTGATATTTCACCATAAATATTCTGGAAAAGGTCAATTCGTAGATATATAGTCACCAGTAAATATTTATTAATTCTAAATTATATTACTCTTTGCAAAGTCCTCTTCTTGTCGTTGAAACCACAAATTGATTGTTTGGATTATATTCAATGGTAATTAGGAGCTTAAATTGAATAAAGATGAACGCAACTTTAAATAAATAATGTCAGCAAGGAGTAGATATCCGAGTTAAATATACGGTATGATTAAAACGCGTCTGGCCCGCTCTGTCACCTCAACTACTTTATTAATGATCCAAATATTCATCACGCAAACATTTTTTTTATTTTATGATTGTAATTATCTAGATACTGCATTTCCACCCAGAAGCTGGGTTTAAGATTCGTTTACTTTTCTTTTTAAGTAGATTACATATTTTTATCCGTTTCATTTAGGGGATGTGAATATTTGTATATGTTTTCCTTTTCTTACATTAGACCAATTTGATAAGTAAGAAAATGTTTACACTAAAAAGTATGAGCGTTGAATATTCTTAGCCATAAGATAATGAGATAATGTTAGGAATAACACTAGCCATCTTCTATCCCGCTGCTTACTGGCTCCAGATGAAAGAAATAAGCTCACCGTTTGGCTACTACAGCTGATCTGATAACGCCTCTGTTAACTGAACCAGCTGATCAGCAATTTTCCACCCAGCAATAAGAAGCACAGTACGTCTCTATACCAAATCCTGAATCAACTTATGGACTGCATAAGAAAGTAAAGTATAAGATTAAGTATTAAGATTCTTTTCGGGGGAAATTATTATTTTTTCCTCGTTCTTTAATAATGCAAAACTACTTTTTATAACCTTACCTTGCAGATTCTATGAATTTTATGTATGAAAATTATAATTTATATTATGATTACATTTGCAAGGTGTAAACTCAACATGATTTAATGTCTAAAAATATTTATTATTATTGTTTTCAAATAATTTCACAGTTTAAACTATCGTACGGAGTTTCTTGGCTGTTGTGTGTATATATTCAAAGCAGTTTAAATAATAGTAATAACATATTTTAACTGTATAATATCAAAAATCTTTGCATGGTAATTAAATTAATTAAGTGATCTGATTTTTTCTTTTCGTTTTTCCCTCATTTCTCTAAGCTTTTTCCTCATTGCTGTATATTGAACATGACCCATAGAAGTTTCACTTTCTTCATTTTATCTTCCGAACGATGTGAGGCGATTGCTGTCAGGCATTAACCAAACTACTCTTTTGCAAGAGTACAGCAATGTCGCAGTCACTCTTATGTAGAGAACATTTAGAGTTATTTTTAATTTTTAAAAAGAGACCATAAAACAAAGTGTATATCAATCTAAATAATACAAAAAAATATTATTAAATCATATTAAATAATCCACGAAGTTATAGTATGTGATACCTTCCTAGATTATTTAGTCAAAAACTGTAAGGTAAAATAAATTATAATGTAAAGCTTCTCGCCGACTAATTAAGCTTCATTTTAAAACTAGATTCGATATTTTTATAGGTAGGTATTAATTAACGAAATAGCTTAGTATAGTTTTGTAAACGCAATAATAATCACCCAAACTACATATTTGGAGTAGTTTAGTTTGAATGTATTACCGTAGGTCTCATTGCAAGACTTAAGCCAGGGACCATGTTATTTTTTCTTCTTTAGGTGCCCAGAGACCAAGAACAATAGTCGTTAAAAAATATATATATATGTGTGTGTGTGTGTGTCTGTGAAAAAGATAACTCTCGTGAAAATGGTCCGATTGAGTTTAAATTTGGTAGAGACGCGTATTCCTATACTTTGCTCGGACGAGTTTGTAAACCAGACATATCGGTCAATCGGAACGGGTAGTTTGAGTGGGTTTTGTACTCAAAAATTGGAGTTTTTGCGTTTTTCATATTTAATCTATTTAATCATTTAATATAATGAAGGATAAGGGGAAACTAATATTGCATTTATCAATCAATATTTTTGGATAAAACTTGATATTTAGCTTCATGTGGTTGAGATCCAACCATATATGCTTAAAAATCATAGTTTATGCATTTATAATGGCAGCTAACCTGCATACTCTTTTCCATTGTTAATCATATAGGGAATAGGTAAACTCCTTTATTTATGGACAGATGTTGATGAAAGTTGGTATAAATGGTTAAAAAATTGTTTATGCTAGACATTGCTACTTTCAGTTGTCTTCACCGCAGCTAACCTGCACTTTCAGTTGTCTTCACCGCAGCTAACCTGCACTTTCAGTTGTCTTCACCACAGCTAACCTGCACTTTCAGTGTTCTTCACCGCAGCTAACCTGCACTTTCAGTTGTCTTCACCGCAGCTAACCTGCACTTTCAGTTGTCTTCACCGCAGCTAACCTGCACTTTCAGTTGTCTTCACCGCAGCTAACCTGCACTTTCAGTTGTCTTCACCGCAGCTAACCTGCACTTTCAGTTGTCTTCACCGCAGCTAACCTGCACTTTCAGTGTTCTTCACCGCAGCTAACCTGCATACTCTTTTTCCATGTTAATCATATGGAAAATAGGAAAACTCTTGTATTTATGGACAAATGTTGATGAAAATTTGTAGAAATTGTCTAAATAAAAATCGTTTATGCTATAAATACCTACTTTCAGTGTACCTCACAACGGCGAACCTGCATACTCTTTCCCATGTTAATCTTATGAAGAATAGGCAAAAAATAACTCATACATTTATCGACAGATATTGATAACACCTGACATATAATATTATTATTATATTATAGATTTGTAAATTCGCTAAATATGCAGGTATGCTGCAACGGGTGTATTTTTGTACCAACCTCTATTCAGTTGCATGTCCTTTTAAAAAAGGAAAAAAGTAAAATAATGTCACAAATCGTATGTATCAAATTATGTGAAGTGATGTAATATTATTAGCTGTGAACCACTATTACTATTGTTTTATTAAAAAACTGTTTTTACCATAACTTTTGATTAACTATTAATCATAGTTAGGTTTAATAATTCATGGCATTTGTTTTATTATTTACTGCCACCTTTTAAATCTAAATATATAAAACAAAGTCGTGTTAGTTACACGCATTATATCTCGCGAACGGCTGGACCGATTTTAATGATCTTTGATTTTTCGGATTCGTCTTGGCTCCGGTCATGCTTTAGGCATATTCAGTTTCCATAAATTCAATTAGTTTCCTTTTTATAGCGTTTTAAATTTCTAATGTTAAACTTATGGGGAATAAGTTTGTTTACAAATTTTCTAAAATCAAAACATTTGATTTCTTAAAACAGCTGTCGGTTTACAATATGCGTTAGCAATATGCTTTACTATCCAATGCCATCTGAATCATTCATTAATGTAAAACTATGAAGTAAATATGTGCACTGTACAAAATGAACAGCTTTATTCGCCACGTTAATAGTTTACAGTTTTTGGTGATTATGTATTTATATTTTTTATTTTCTGTCTGATTAAAAGTCACGTGTTTATAATTATGTCGGCCAAATAAAAAATAATAACGGTGTTGATACATATTACGTTTGTTATAATAATCAGCTGTTGTATATCATTCCTATAAAAGCCGTATTATAGTTAGGTTTTGTTTGGTTTTAGGTTGGATTAGAAAAATCGTGAATCAATCCACTCAGATTTATTTGTTTAGTGGGAATGTTATTAATATGTCTCACCGTTTCAGTATTGTTATTAACTATGCCACACCCCAGAATATCTAATTTTTCACAATGAAGTCGAAGTAATGCTATTCGACTTTAGAACATGGCCAATCTGAAAGTTAACACGTATTTACTGTTAGGCGTTACGAAGTTCGCCGGGTCAGCTAGTTTCTTTAATAATTGAATGATATTTTTTAAATAAATATCTTACTTCCCTTTACATTATATTATAAAATTAGTTATAGCTAATGTTGTGTACGTCACTATTTGAAAAAAAAACTAACCGCAACAAGCCCTACTCAGGGGTGCGTGGGCTAGTGGCTTACTACTTCAACGTTTTGTATACAAAGTTACAGGTTAGTCTGCTGATGCTTCTGAGTCTAACGTCTGTCAATCTGAACACGGTTAGCGTTTAAAAACGTGTTTGGGTAAGTGGTTACAAAAACATTAAAAAAGGTTACGTTAATACTACGCTATTATTTATTTAATATTTTTATAGTTTAATTTTAAACTAGCCAAAGTACCCGTTCTTCGCACGGGTAAAAAAGGCTGAGAGGTGTAGGCTCTACAGATACATTTAAGTTATTGATAATTAATTCTTTATTGTTTACAAAATGAAAAAACACGTGTCTAAGTATATATCTAAACATGACAAAGTAACATATGTCAAATATTGGGAGAGGATAAGCATTAACGTAATAGAGGCAGGCATCGGGAGAAAATCTACCATTCCACTATTTCGAACTAATAATTCACTAATTTCGATCCAGCAGTTTATGTGTAAAAATTAACTTTATTTCTTTTTCTTCCCGAACTGTCCAAATGTAAAGTAAACGGATGTTGACATTAAAAACTGTAAACATTGAATCCCAGGGTATTTACAGCAACCATGTCTTCTGCTTCTCGAACTGTCAAATTTTAGTGTTCACAGCTGTTGACATTCAAGTAATTTTATGTTTTCATTTTCTAAAAATGTAAACATTGAAACTTAGAACGTTCACAGGGCGTAGCCCGAGAGGATTTTAAGGAAATGAGTATGCCTATGTGTTGCATGAGTTTAAGATCTATCTTTGTGTAAAATTTCAAACTGTTTGGTTCAGTATTTTTTGCGTTCACTTGCCACAACAAACCCACAAACACACAAACACACAAACCCACAAACACACAAACCCACAAACAAACATACAGAAACCACCTCTTCTTTATAATATTATAGATTACCATGTGAGTTAATTATTATCCTATGCATATTTTGTTATTGTCACGCTGTTTCTTATCATTATTGTTTTAAGCACAAATTGTGGATACCATAAAAATAGATAAAACTATACAAAAAGTATTTTTTCAACTTCACATTATCCGACCGTTGTGTTTACTACAAAAAATTAGATATTTAATTATCAATTAAATTTTATTTAATTAAATCCGTAGCCTTGCATTAGATATCTGAAACAACAAATCTAGTCACTTTCATTTTATCCGGGTTTTTTTGTAAGTATTGGATTAGATCAACAATTATTGTAAACAATTCTCGCTAAATACACTGAACCAATTACTAGGACTATCACACTATACTTGATGAGTAACGCGTTGTCTTGAGCTATGAGGATATAAACATTTAATGAATATGATAATGAAAAATAAGTAATACACAATATTCAGAAGGCAATTATAAAGTTACTCTATCCGTAAATTGCATTTTATGGAAGTTAACTTTTATGATTAATCCCATTTTCATATAGTAATTTAATATAAGTAAAAAATATTTACTGTAAATATCAAAAATTATTTAAGGTATCTAACGATTTAGAGTCGTAAAAAATTGGTATTATAAGTGAAATCGCGACCCAATAATATCAGGTCTGTTATAAAACACTCGGCAAAAACGTTCTCCTTTATAAAATTAACTTCATAATTTTTTCTGTACTTATTACGTGAACTTAAAATATTATGGTCCATTTTAAATGGCTATAAGAGGATTTTACCACATAAATTTCACACTTTCACTTACAACAAACTTTGAAGGGATTGAATATCATGTTTAACGTGACCTATTAGCAAAAAGAAGTTTTAAAATGTTACGGAGTTCTATTCTATTCCAAATTTAATTTATTTTGATTATGAAATCAATTAGAAATAAAATTTACGATTATTAATTTTTGGTAAAAAGACATTTATAAACTTTAGGTTCTAAATGTCATTTTTACTAGAAGTATACAGAAAAATACATTTTTGCTGCAAATATAAAATTTTGATATCCTCTGAAACCATTTTTGTCATCGACTACCAAATGCCTTAAAGCCCCTTTAGATTGTATATTACATTTGACGGAAGAAAGCGCTATGAGGGGGTTTAATGCACCAAGAACTACAGTACAGACAGAAGATATGGGAGACGGTAGTGACTAATGTATGTACTGTATAGGCCTACCAGAAGTAAGCGCTATGAGGGGGTTTAATGCACCAAGAACTACAGTTCAGACAGAGGATATGGGAGACGGTAGTGACTAATGTATGCATTGTATAGGCCTACCAGAAGTAAGCGCTATGAGGGGGTTTAATGCACCAATAACTACAGTACAGACAGAGGATATAGACGGTAGTGACTAATGTATGAACTGTATAGGCCTACCAGAAGTAAGCGCTATGGGGGTTTAATGCACCAAGAACTACAGTACAGACAGAGGATATGGGAGACGGTAGTGACTAATGTATGCACTGTATACCTACCAGAAGTAGCGCTATGAGGACGTTTAATGCACCAATAACTACAGTACAGACAGAGGATATGGGAGACGGTAGTGACTAATGTATGCACTGTATAGGCCTACCAGAAGTAAGCGCTATGAGGAGGTTTAATGCACCAATAACTACAGTACAGACAGAGGATATGGGAGACGGTAGTGACTAATGTATGCACTGTATAGGCCTACCAGAAGTAAGCGCTATGAGGGGGTTTAATGCACCAAGAACTACAGTACAGACAGAGGATATGGGAGACGGTAGTGACTAATGTATGCACTGTATAGGCCTACCAGAAGTAAGCGCTATGAGGAGGTTTAATGCACCAATAACTACAGTACAGACAGAGGATATGGGAGACGGTAGTGACTAATGTATGCACTGTATAGGCCTACCAGAAGTAAGCGCTATGAGGAGGTTTAATGCACCAATAACTACAGTACAGACAGAGGATATGGGAGACGGTAGTGACTAATGTATGCACTGTATAGGCCTACCAGAAGTAAGCGCTATGAGGAGGTTTAATGCACCAATAACTACAGTACAGACAGAGGATATGGGAGACGGTAGTGACTAATGTATGTACTGTATAGGCCTACCAGAAGTAAGCGCTATGAGGGGGTTTAATGCACCAATAACTACAGTACAGACAGAGGATATGGGAGACGGTAGTGACTAATGTATGCACTGTATAGGCCTACCAGAAGTAAGCGCTATGAGGAGGTTTAATGCACCAATAACTACAGTACAGACAGAGGATATGGGAGACGGTAGTGACTAATGTATGCACTGTATAGGCCTACCAGAAGTAAGCGCTATGAGGAGGTTTAATGCACCAATAACTACAGTACAGACAGAGGATATGGGAGACGGTAGTGACTAATGTATGCACTGTATAGGCCTACCAGAAGTAAGCGCTATGAGGGGGTTTAATGCACCAATAACTACAGTACAGACAGAGGATATGGGAGACGGTAGTGACTAATGTATGCACTGTATAGGCCTACCAGAAGAAAGTGCTATGAGGGGGTTTAATGCACCAATAACTACAGTACAGACAGAGGATATGGGAGACGGTAGTGACTAATGTATGCACTGTATAGGCCTACCAGAAGAAAGTGCTATGAGGGGGTTTAATGCACCAATAACTACAGTACAGACAGAGGATATGGGAGACGGTAGTGACTAATGTATGCACTGTATAGGCCTACCAGAAGTAAGCGCTATGAGGAGGTTTAATGCACCAATAACTACAGTACAGACAGAGGATATGGGAGACGGTAGTGACTAATGTATGCACTGTATAGGCCTACCAGAAGTAAGCGCTATGAGGGGGTTTAATGCACCAATAACTACAGTACAGACAGAGGATATGGGAGACGGTAGTGACTAATGTATGTACTGTATAGGCCTACCAGAAGTAAGCGCTATGAGGGGGTTTAATGCACCAATAACTACAGTACAGACAGAGGATATGGGAGACGGTAGTGACTAATGTATGCACTGTATAGGCCTACCAGAAGTAAGCGCTATGAGGAGGTTTAATGCACCAATAACTACAGTACAGACAGAGGATATGGGAGACGGTAGTGACTAATGTATGCACTGTATAGGCCTACCAGAAGTAAGCGCTATGAGGAGGTTTAATGCACCAATAACTACAGTACAGACAGAGGATATGGGAGACGGTAGTGACTAATGTATGCACTGTATAGGCCTACCAGAAGTAAGCGCTATGAGGAGGTTTAATGCACCAATAACTACAGTACAGACAGAGGATATGGGAGACGGTAGTGACTAATGTATGTACTGTATAGGCCTACCAGAAGTAAGCGCTATGAGGAGGTTTAATGCACCAATAACTACAGTACAGACAGAGGATATGGGAGACGGTAGTGACTAATGTATGTACTGTATAGGCCTACCAGAAGTAAGCGCTATGAGGAGGTTTAATGCACCAATAACTACAGTACAGACAGAGGATATGGGAGACGGTAGTGACTAATGTATGCACTGTATAGGCCTACCAGAAGTAAGCGCTATGAGGAGGTTTAATGCACCAATAACTACAGTACAGACAGAGGATATGGGAGACGGTAGTGACTAATGTATGCACTGTATAGGCCTACCAGAAGTAAGCGCTATGAGGAGGTTTAATGCACCAATAACTACAGTACAGACAGAGGATATGGGAGACGGTAGTGACTAATGTATGTACTGTATAGGCCTACCAGAAGTAAGCGCTATGAGGAGGTTTAATGCACCAAGAACTACAGTACAGACAGAGGATATGGGAGACGGTAGTGACTAATGTATGCACTGTATAGGCCTACCAGAAGTAAGCGCTATGAGGGGGTTTAATGCACCAATAACTACAGTACAGACAGAGGATATGGGAGACGGTAGTGACTAATGTATGTACTGTATAGGCCTACCAGAAGTAAGCGCTATGAGGGGGTTTAATGCACCAAGAACTACAGTACAGACAGAGGA
This sequence comes from Nephotettix cincticeps, assembly GCA_023375725.1. Taxonomy (NCBI): domain Eukaryota; kingdom Metazoa; phylum Arthropoda; class Insecta; order Hemiptera; family Cicadellidae; genus Nephotettix; species Nephotettix cincticeps. The sequence continues at coordinate 49,225,404 of CM041791.1, forward strand.
TATGGGAGACGGTAGTGACTAATGTATGTACTGTATAGGCCTACCAGAAGTAAGCGCTATGAGGGGGTTTAATGCACCAATAACTACAGTACAGACAGAGGATATGGGAGACGGTAGTGACTAATGTATGTACTGTATAGAGCAAATATGGGTAGGGACATTCTTCAGCCCTTTCTGGATACAGGTGAACATATAAAGTATAGCTTATGGCTTATGATTAATTAAACTACAAAACTGCTACAATCTTCAAAATTCAAATCGTACTTCTTTTGCAAGTGTACCTCAAAATTTTAAAGAATAAAGCCCACCCATAAAGTTTAACAATCAAACGAAAATTACAACCACAATTATAGTACTAAATCATAGCCGGAAGTCCTAGATAAACCAGCCTATAACTCGTGTCCGAAACAGTTGGTTTTCCTTATTCCACAATGGCTGAGCGTGGCTCGTCGCCCCAGTACCGCGCTATATAAGGCCCACTCTGCCGTTCTATTCCTATCTCTCCATTGTACACTTCTGACGCCAGCACCTCTGGCCAAAAATAATATATTAATTAAAATCAGATACGACCTTTAATTCAGAAATAACATGTTTACGATAACCACAGTTCCCTTCATAACTGTAGGTGAATCCTTGATGTTGTCGAAAGTTACACAAACCTTTGATGTTTGTAAGTTTTCATCTCTTTTCACTTATCACAAAGGTTTTGTTATGTGAGATGAAATGTCCCCAAAATGTATTCAATATTTTACAGGGTAACTACGTAAGTTCTAAGATTAATTATAATTCTGTATGTGGTTTGTTGAGGTTTAACAAAACCTTTATAACCTACAAATTATATAATAATAATATTCTTTGAAATAAACTATATGTCTGACTTTATCATCAACTCATCAAAACAATGCTAAATCTTAGAATCTAGTTTTCAAGCAAAAAATTTTTTATAATATTGACCTATTTTTATTCAATAAAAATTCAATAAACGGACGATATATGTTTGTTTTCACAATCATCCAATCACTGCCAATAGGCTAAATATATTTCCAGGTTAACAGTCTGGATAAATAATTATTGCTCCCCCAAGCAGCTGATAAACAGATGGACTAATTGTACACATAGGAAGCTCATAGACGAGAGTAGCCTAGTTTGGTGTAAAGGATAATTTGCAGTTTTATGTTTAACAAAAAACAAGGTATATCGCTCTATTCAAGGGGGTGGGTTTGTAGGCCTACCCCAAAATTGGGGTTTGTAAATTTTTACAGATCATTTTTTTAATATGGAGTTTTTTAGCACCATTCAAATTAGCTCTAGAACAAAACAAGTTAGTAATTTGAATTTATACTCTATTCCAAACAGTTACTTAGATATACAGTGTTAGACAAAACTGTACCATAACGGTTGAATGGGTAAAGTGGGAAATGACCAAACACAGTATACCAGCAAAATAATTAAAACAGACTTCTTAGTATGTATCCCTTTTTTCATCTGCCCCCATAATAAGGATTTTTGGAGCAAATCAAAATTGTTAAATGTTCCCCTTGTTGAGTGATGCCTCATTAAGAGACGTTTTAAAAAAGGAATTTAGAAATGAATTTCCTTATCTCAACTTGGGACGGCTGGCGGTTGTAATCGAGCTACGTGGAGGTCACGAATAGTGGATAGTTGTGAGCGATGATCGGTGGGTGTAGTGTTCTCGTGTGTGTATTAACGTCCGTACTATTGAATACTACGTTAATCCGCAAAGACCATCCATATAATTAGACCAATTCGTAATTCAGAAACCGTTGTTCGGATTCCACGTTAAACTGTAGATCTCTTAGTTGTTGCCATTGGCTGTTGGGCTATTAATTAACACTCCTGTCTAAAAAACATGCCAGCCTTAGTCAGTAACAAGACTACAAGATCGCGCCACAATAATCTTACACTCAATCCTCATTCATACTTGGCTTATACTGTAATACCTACCTTGTGGTATGGTCGCCATTTCAATAATCTAATCTAATCTAATCTGAACCCAGTGTGTGTCACGATGGAGCGAAACACTTTAAATATAAGTCTTAAATTATTTATAAAAGTTATTATTAAAGATACAATAAGGCTATTTAAATTCGTTTAGGGTACAGGTCTGCTACGATAGATGTTTACCTTATAATGTGCACTTTTATTCATCGTTTCTTAGTAAAAAATAGCTTTAAAACAATACAATTCTACATAAATAACCAAAGTTTTAAAATAGGCCCGTCAATATTATTTTATTTTCGTTAAGAGAGATAGAAAGCCTTGGAAGGCGTAGCAAAATGTGCCTCTCGGCTAGGAAAGGCGAGACAGATTTTCTCTCTTGTTGAAAACACAATGTTACACAGAATTACTTTTAACTGATTTAAAAATGTTTTGTTTAATTTTTCCTTATAGCACATAATCACTGAAAATATAGCTAGTCATCCACAATATGTCCTATTATTTAACATGGCTATATGTGAAATAGTGTGTTTACACTGTATACCATTATTATTAATGTATATTATAGTAGTTTGTGTAACGATTGTACTATGAATGTCTTAAAGCCACTCGTGAGATATTTTTATAGATATTACATCTCGCTCGTGGCTTTAAGGCTATTATTTATCTACGACCGACAATATTCAAACTTTTAGAAACAAGTTTTTTATATTTCATTTATCAACGACCATATTCAGGGTACCAAAAATATTTGGTGTGTACCATTCTTGGAGTAATGTGCAAAATGCGTTATTTTTGATTTTTGAATGGTTCAAAACTCACATTTGAGGTTAGCCACTAAAATACACTATCTTTATTGAAAATCAGCTGATTTTCAGCTGATTTATTGTATCCATAATGGCATTATTTTCCTCAAGTACTGAGCTCTGATTGGTCTATAACTTGTCATTATGAAAAATCTTTATCGCTATGAACTCATAATACAACGTTTACCGTTTAATAACAAGCCTCTTAATGATGCTAATTTTAATATATTTATTGGTACTTTTTGCAATGGTCGTAGATAAACATTATGAACAAATCCTGATAGACACGCAAAGGTGCGTCTTCACTTTCACTCGATCGAACTTACGCGTTTGCCAAACTACCTTACCCTTCAGAGGATTCGAATTTTTAGGTATTATATTGTTATTGTTATATAGGTATATTTTTAAGTATTTTTAGAGACAGTGTGTGGATGTAAAAAAACAGAGAGTATTTTTGAAAATTTTCATTGAAGGAAAGAGACTATCAGAGACGAGCATACAAATTTATTTAAAACAAACAAGAACAAAATCTAAAAGCCGGATGTCATAAATTTTATAACCAATTTTAGAACTATCAAACTAAAAAATCTATGTCTAAGTGCGGTTCGATATAATTTTGTAAAAATTTGAAAATTGCGATATAAAACTGTTTTGACTTCTTGGTCTTTATATATATGGGTTACTGGTAACGTTAAGGTTTATTCCAATAAACAATATTATAATATTATTACATAATAGATTATATCGGTGTCGCCAGACGATGGCTGACAGAGCCAGAACAGGCGTCACCGAACATTAATGCGATCATTGACTTTCGTTATGTAATGCGGAAGAACATTGGTCCAACAATAGAGGGAAGGAATGAGGATGTTACATAACGATGATACCTTGCAAACTTAGGCCTAATGCTAGCTCATTACTTTTGTCAGGACAAGTCAATAACAAAACCACAAATTTTATTATTTCACTAACTTATCACACAAAAAATAATTAACTATCCTAATTTAACTAACATCCACAATTTCATATCATGCATTTGATGTATCTCTATGCCAAATGTCTTTTCCCAAAAAAACTGTAGATTTTTTCAATTACAATACAATACAATATTGTATCAGTAAACTGACACGTACTATCTTCCTCTAATGGTAAATTAAAAAATTACTTACCTTTCACATGATTATCATATTCCTCAACTTACCAGCATAACAATTTTTTCCAATAATACTCATTAAATTAATTTCTTTCACAAACTCTCAATAAATTTTTTTAACAGAAGCTCACCCTACCTCCCCTCCATAGGTAAATACAAGTATATTTGTATGGGGTTTCTCTGGTACTGTTAATTGAGTACTAAAGAATCAAAATACTAATTTGTTTTCCTTTTTAAGCTAGTTAGACACAGTTATATATTATTGGCAGGAGGACGTAAAAATGAAAGTTGAATAATCAAATAACTTTTTATTTTAACAAACAGGAATTATTTTTAAGATTAAATTTTAAAACTATTTTAATAAATAACCTGTAATCATAAAATTTTTCATCAGTAATTGAGGTCTCAACTGCATCATGGACTTAATTACTATTATTATATGAACACTCCACATTTTGGTTTGGTGGTTTAATTCAAGTGGTAACCTTTAAATCAAAATATAAAAAGGTGAAACATGTCCAATTAATTATATTACTTAATTTATTTATTTATAATTTAATTTTCCAATTATTTTATCATGGACTAACCTATAGTCATTCTTCAAGCTACTTTCCCATATTTTCATTATAAATAAAACTGCGCCACTGAAAACCTTGGTAGAAGGTAAATCTGTCGTCATAGCCCAAGTAACACATAGACCACATTTATTTATTGGCTCAGCACATCTAACTGCTCACAGTGCTCATTACTAGAAAAAAACGGCCAACTCACCGCCACCGGCAACTGTCAACACTGAATCAGCTTACCCTTCTGCGACCTTGGATTGGCAGTCTCAGCGGCATCGGTAACTGTCAACCCTGAATCAGCTGACTCATCCCTGGCCTTGTAGTGGCCGTCTCAGAGTGACCGGCAACTGTCAACCCTGAATCAGCTGACTCATCCCTGGCCTTGTAGTGGCCGTCTCAGAGTGACCGGCAACTGTCAACCCTGAATCAGCTGACTCATCCCTGGCCTTGTAGTGGCCGTCTCAGAGTGACCGGCAACTGTTAACACTGAATCAGCTGACTTCTGCGCCTTGGATTGGCAGTCTTCGGTAACTGTTAACACTGAATCAGCTGACTCATCCCTGGCCTTGTAGTGGCCGTCTCAGAGTGACCGGCAACTGTTAACACTGAATCAGCTTACCCTTCTGCGACCTTGTAGTGGCCGTCTCAGAGTGACCGGCAACTGTTAACACTGAATCAGCTGACTCATCCCTGGCCTTGTAGTGGCCGTCTCAGAGCGACCGGCAACTGTCAACACTGAATCAGCTTACCCTTCTGCGACCTTGGATTGGCAGTCTCAGCGGCATCGGTAACTGTCAACCCTGAATCAGCTGACTCATCCCTGGCCTTGTAGTGGCCGTCTCAGAGTGACCGGCAACTGTCAACACTGAATCAGCTTACCCTTCTGCGACCTTGGATTGGCAGTCTCAGCGGCATCGGTAACTGTCAACCCTGAATCAGCTGACTCATCCCTGGCCTTGTAGTGGCCGTCTCAGAGTGACCGGCAACTGTTAACACTGAATCAGCTGACTCATCCCTGGCCTTGTAGTGGCCGTCTCAGAGTGACCGGCAACTGTTAACACTGAATCAGCTGACTCATCCCTGGCCTTGTAGTGGCCGTCTCAGAGTGACCGGCAACTGTTAACACTGAATCAGCTGACTCATCCCTGGCCTTGTAGTGGCCGTCTCAGAGTGACCGGCAACTGTCAACCCTGAATCAGCTGACTCATCCCTGGCCTTGTAGTGGCCGTCTCAGAGCGACCGGCAACTGTTAACACTGAATCAGCTTACCCATCTCCGTCCTTGGATTGGCAGTCTCAGCACCATCGGTAACTGTCAACTGAATCAGCTGACTCATCCCTGGCCTTGTAGTGGCCGTCTCAGAGCGACCGGCAACTGTCAACCCTGAATCAGCTGACTCATCCCTGGCCTTGTAGTGGCCGTCTCAGAGTGACCGGCAACTGTCAACCCTGAATCACCTGACTCATCCCTGGCCTTGTAGTGGCCGTCTCAGAGCGACCGGCAACTGTCAACACCGAATCAGTTTACCATCCTGCGACCTTGGATTGGCAGTCTCAGCACCATCGGAAACTGTCAACCCTGAATCAGCTGACTCATCTCTGGCCTTGTAGTGGCCGTCTCAAAGCGACCGGCAACTGTCAACACCGAATCAGTTTACCATCCTGCGACCTTGGATTGGCAGTCTCAGCACCATCGGTAACTGTCAACCCTGAATCAGCTGACTCATCCCTGGCCTTGTAGTGGCCGTCTCAGAGTGACCGGCAACTGTTAACACTGAATCAGCTGACTCATCCCTGGCCTTGTAGTGGCCGTCTCAGAGTGACCGGCAACTGTCAACCCTGAATCAGCTGACTCATCCCTGGCCTTGTAGTGGCCGTCTCAGAGCGACCGGCAACTGTTAACACTGAATCAGCTTACCCTTCTGCGACCTTGGATTGGCAGTCTCAGCACCACCGGTAACTGTCAACCCTGAATCAGCTGACTCATCCCTGGCCTTGTAGTGGCCGTCTCAGAGCGACCGGCAACTGTTAACACTGAATCAGCTTACCCATCTCCGACCTTGGATTGGCAGTCTCAGCACCATCGGTAACTGTCAACCCTGAATCAGCTGACTCATCCCTGGCCTTGTAGTGGCCGTCTCAGAGCGACCGGCAACTGTTAACACTGAATCAGCTTACCCATCTCCGACCTTGGATTGGCAGTCTCAGCACCATCGGTAACTGTCAACCCTGAATCAGCTGACTCATCCCTGGCCTTGTAGTGGCCGTCTCAGAGCGACCGGCAACTGTCAACACCGAATCAGTTTACCATCCTGCGACCTTGGATTGACAGTCTCAGCACCATCGGTAACTGTCAACCCTGAATCAGCTGACTCATCCCTGGCCTTGTAGTGGCCGTCTCAGAGCGACCGGCAACTGTCAACACCGAATCAGCTTACCCATCTCCGTCCTTGGATTGGCAGTCTCAGCACCATCGGTAACTGTCAACCCTGAATCAGCTGACTCATCCCTGGCCTTGTAGTGGCCGTCTCAGAGCGACCGGCAACTGTTAACACTGAATCAGCTTACCCATCTCCGACCTTGGATTGGCAGTCTCAGCACCATCGGTAACTGTCAACCCTGAATCAGCTGACTCATCCCTGGCCTTGTAGTGGCCGTCTCAAAGCGTCCGGCAACTGTCAACACCGAATCAGTTTACCATCCTGCGACCTTGGATTGGCAGTCTCAGCACCATCGGTAACTGTCAACCCTGAATCAGCTGACTCATCCCTGGCCTTGTAGTGGCCGTCTCAGAGCGACCGGCAACTGTCAACACCGAATCAGTTTACCATCCTGCGACCTTGGATTGGCAGTCTCAGCACCATCGGTAACTGTCAACCCTGAATCAGCTGACTCATCTCTGGCCTTGTAGTGGCCGTCTCAAAGCGACCGGCAACTGTCAACACCGAATCAGTTTACCATCCTGCGACCTTGGATTGGCAGTCTCAGCACCATTGGTAACTGTCAACCTTGAATCAGCTGACTCATCTCTGGCCTTGTAGTGGCCGTCTCAAAGCGACCGGCAACTGTTAACACTGAATCAGCTTACCCATCTCCGACCTTGGATTGGCAGTCTCATCACCATCGGTAACTGTCAACCTTGAATCAGCTGACTCATCTCTGGCCTTGTAGTGGCCGTCTCAAAGCGACCGGAAACTGTTAACACTGAATCAGCTTACCCATCTCCGACCTTGGATTGGCAGTCTCAGCACCATCGGTAACTGTCAACCCTGAATCAGCTGACTCATCCCTGGCCTTGTAGTGGCCGTCTCAGAGCGACCGGCAACTGTTAACACTGAATCAGCTTACCCATCTCCGACCTTGGATTGGCAGTCTCAGCACCATCGGTAACTGTCAACCCTGAATCAGCTGACTCATCCCTGGCCTTGTAGTGGCCGTCTCAGAGCGACCGGCAACTGTTAACACTGAATCAGCTTACCCATCTCCGACCTTGGATTGGCAGTCTCAGCACCATCGGTAACTGTCAACCCTGAATCAGCTGACTCATCCCTGGCCTTGTAGTGGCCGTCTCAGAGCGACCGGCAACTGTTAACACTGAATCAGCTTACCCATCTCCGACCTTGGATTGGCAGTCTCAGCACCATCGGTAACTGTCAACCCTGAATCAGCTGACTCATCCCTGGCCTTGTAGTGGCCGTCTCAGAGCGACCGGCAACTGTCAACACTGAATCAGTGGCCGTCTCAGCACCATCGGTAACTGTCAACCCTGAATCAGCTGACTCATCCCTGGCCTTGTAGTGGCCGTCTCAGAGCGACCGGCAACTGTTAACACTGAATCAGCTTACCCATCTCCGACCTTGGATTGGCAGTCTCAGCACCATCGGTAACTGTCAACCCTGAATCAGCTGACTCATCCCTGGCCTTGTAGTGGCCGTCTCAGAGCGACCGGCAACTGTTAACACTGAATCAGCTTACCCATCTCCGACCTTGGATTGGCAGTCTCAGCACCATCGGTAACTGTCAACCCTGAATCAGCTGACTCATCCCTGGCCTTGTAGTGGCAGTCTCAACGCGACCAGTTACTGTCAATCCTGAATCAACTGACTCATCCCTGACCTAGTAGTGGCAGTCTCAACGCGACCAGTTACTGTCAACCCTGAATCAGCTGACTCATGCCTGACCTAGTGGCAGTCTCAACGCGACCATTAACTGTCAACCCTGAATCAGCTGACTCATCCCTGGCCTTGTAGTGGCAGTCTCAACGCGACCAGTTACTGTCAACCCTGAATCAGCTGACTCATCCCTGGCCTTGTAGTGGCAGTCTCAACGCGACCATTAACTGTCAACCCTGAATCAGCTGACTCATCCCTGGCCTTGTAGTGGCAGTCTCAACGCGACCAGTTACTGTCAACCCTGAATCAGCTGACTCATCCTTGACCTTGTAGTGGTAGTTTTAACGCGACTGGTAACTGTCAATGCTAAATGTGCTTATACTCATTTCCCACCTCGTAGTAGGCCTAGCAGTTGCAACGTGACCGGTGTCTGTAACGTTTAATCAATTGTTATTCCACACCTTGTAGTGTAGGTTTAACCTAACTAATCTACGCTAATCTAGGTTAATCTACGCATTTTAACGCTGAATCAATTGACGAAAGACTAGACTATTTAGTTTAGTTATCCATTATGTTTTAATATTTTAATACTACGAGTTTCATTTTTGAGGTATAAATTATAAGATCCTATGTCTATTATTACAGTACCTATTATTATCATTACCTTTCAGAAATGGTTACCTACTTAAATGAGTGTAAGATGTTTGTAGTCTTATCACAGACATAAGCTGTCATGTTTCTTGGTCAGGACTTTTAATTGATAGCCCAACTAACAACTGTTTACCGTGGGATTCGAACCACTTTTGCCTCTGAATAACTTGTATATTATACCAATACCTCTAGCTAAATTATAACCTTTTTACTTTTTTTAGCTCTCTTTTTGTTTTAATAGTTCAAATCATTAACTTTTAACTAATTGTGATGTTCAGTTTCTTTTATGTTTTTAGAGCCCAAGAACACCGTACCATCCATGAACATTTTACTATACTAACCTCTAGACTACCACTATAATCATTCTTATACGATACACTATACTTGATTTGTTCTTCATCTGCAGAATTTCACTAGTTTATTGTGTGAATTGCCCAGCTGAATATCTGTTACACCAAAGGGAAGGGTCGTTAAGAATAGTCGTTGGCCGCGGCAAGAGACAATAGCCGAAGGTTAGAGCACCAAAACCGTCTACAGAGGGCGAGGAAACTTATCCGTCGGAATGTTGGCAGCAATGTCCGTGGTGGCTTGATATAACACGGCGGCTGGCGGACACAAGCAGTGGCACAAGTGGCACTAGTGGCAGCAGTGGCAGGTTGGCGAGCTGAGGGGCCGCATGAGGGGACTCTGCATCCAACAATATTAAACAGTTTATAAATAGGATCTTCTTTTAATTACCACCATTCCGTATGCTAAATGTAGATTAAAGAATTTGTTCAAAACATACCAAGTGTTCGGTATTGATGGAAGTAATGGGTGAATAGAACGAGAATGTAATAAGAAAGAATTTATTTTTAATACATGCGTTTAGATCGAGCCTACAATGCATACTGGACATACAATATGCTCATAGACTCTAAATTACTTAAGTAAACAAGATACTTTAACATTTATTATTAAATCAGCCAATTCACTAACCATTGATTAAAAAATATATAGTGCAGTTATAAATATATACAGTATACATCGTAATACATTTTTACTGTCTGAGTTATTATATTAACACTTCTTCCATAAATAAGGTAAAATTATCTATTTATTTAAAAAATTATAATTTAACACAGGTCTTCAAATCATTTTTAGTGACAAATGTTGGTACCCCTGTACTTTCAAAATTAGTAGGTATTTAATGTGCATCAACTTACGATCTCCAGGTTATTGGCTTAACATTATGCAATCTAGTTGCAATAGATAAGCTAACGCTAAGGTGAACCTTCGTAATTTTCTTTTAAATCTGCATACTAACCGAATTTATATTGGTTTATGAATTAATTATAATTCCTAAACCAATGATTAGCTAATTGTAGGTTTAAAATATAAGGACCTTCAATACATTTACTTATTCTGTCTAAAAAATGTACTTAATTACTTACTTGGGAAAAGAGTATTAGTACAAGGAATTGTTGTGCGAGTACGAGAATTACTTGGAGTTAAGTACGAGAGAAAGTAGAAAACTAGTTTTTCTGCTACGAGGATTATAATTTCGCTTTTTCAACATACAGTAATAAACCTTCACTAAATGTAGGTGTATCGCAAGATTAACAATATTCTAAAAAATATTGAAGCTCTATCAATTTTCTAATTCTCTATAAGAATAACAAAAGGCATAATTGAGTAGGTTTGCTGCCACAAAAAACAATTCATTTTGATTTTTCAGTATAATGCTTTAGCTCCCAGCTATATGACGCTGTATATAAAGTATTATTACAATATTTTAAAATAAGCGACATAAATTTTAACCGTTTCCTGTAAGATTAAGATTTTATCTCCAAATGACAACCTATCATGTTAATCAGTTTCTATATAAGAAACCACTTCATATAGACCAAACGTTCAAAATACTGACTCGTTTGTTATTTTGAGCTGATCCCAATGGTGGCCAATGAAATAGAACCTGTAAAAAATCCACTTTGTGTTACAGAACCCCCTGAGAGACGGATTTGCTTGTTTCAAACTCATTTGAATAAATGTAAGATTACATATCCCTAAGAAATTTGATCTCGATGAAAGTTTTTTCACGAGTTGTGTTCACACACACACTCACACATATAGGCCTATGTTATTACATAGGCCTATGTTATTACATAGGCCTATATGTTTATATGTGTGTGCAAGTAAGACAAGTAAGTAGAAAGTAAAACTATTGTTTTACTTGCAGGCGCATATTAGCAAGTTTTACTTGCTAAAATGGGTGTTTCTGAATACATTGGACACACATCTTCTCCCAACAACACCCGTTACACTCTCAAAAAATTTGATTTTTAGTGAAGCAAACTATAGGTAGTGCATGACTCATTTTAGCAAGTGACTATCGTATAAAAACTTAATAGAGAATGTTCAAACCAACTTGGCACCAGCTTCGTTTTTGACAATCACGAATATTCAACACCAAGATCCTGGGTCTTGCAGTATAAAATTGCCCATAGCAGCAGATCTATACACTAAGCGAATTTCCAATGATTTATACATGGGGAACTCTTTCCTCATGTTTTTAGTTGGGTATGCTGCCACGAGAATCTATGGAATTTAGATTTTTAAACAAATAATAATTACTAGATAAAGCTGTTTTCCAATTTTTATCACAATATTTAAAATACTTCAAATATTTCAAATACAAGACTGGGTGTAGATCTTGTCATGACGACTAAAATAATAAAGCAAGCATTTCTCAGAGTATTTATTATAAAAAAATACTAAAACGTGTTGAAAATCTTTTTCTCCGGCCGCACTGAGACACCGCCCTTAGAATTATAACGTCAGGAGATGCCAATTGCCAAGGGGCATCGGAGTCGTGCCAGGCCCGTCATCGGTGAACGGAAGTCTTCCAAGTATAAATAGTTATGTAAATATCGAGTGGGCCATGGCTACGTCACCAGAGGTAATTGGTACAGCTGTTGGGAGTCTTAATGAGACCTCGAGAGGGTGTGACTGTAAACCGATGATGGATGTGAGAAGTATGTGAGAAATGGCTGCAGCTAGGGCGAGGTAAACTACTGCTCCAATGTTCAGTAGTTAAAAGTGAAGAGTGTGCAAAGTAATACACTTAATTGACTTGGAGAAGTTTATTTTGATAATAATAATAATAATCTCTATATATGTAAATGAATGAATGTATGTATGTATGTATAACTCATCCGATCGCCATGACCGCCATGTCCGGGAAGGTTATAGCGAAAGGTTTTGCGAAAACTCCATAAGTTCCCATCTTTTGCGGGTTTTAAATGTCTAATGTTAACATTATGAAGAGTAAATTTGTTTATACATTTTCTACAATCAAAAAAATTGATTTCTTTAAATTTTGGAAATAACTAATTTCCGAGTAGAAAATAAGTTCTAGATACTACGAGCAAGGTTTGTATATATATTTGCACACGGATCTCGAAAACGGCACCGAGGATTTTCTTTAAATTTTGGAAATAACTAATTTCCGAGTAAAAAATAAGTTCTAGATAGGTCTAATGTCCAGGAAAATTCGTGTTTTCTTGTAATATTAAGCTTAAAATCTAAAAATTTAACATTACGCTTATGGAGAATCAAATGTAAACAATACAAACCAAAACAGCTGTTTATAACCGTTTGACAGTTCTTGATTGAAGACTGCGGGGAACAATATAGAGGTTATGCATTAATATTTATTTTATGAATTAAATAAATGCAAAATTATCAGGTTACTAAACAATTTGTAAAAACTTAAGGATAACATAGCTGTGCGAAATAAAAGCAGAAAAAAGTATTTCCAAAATCTTCCGTGTTTTGATAGAAAATGTATTCGTTGTATTGCTTGAAGCCACTGTAACAAACCAATTAATTGATGTAAATTACATTTCTCTTTTGCTTTTCAATCCTCATTCCATTTATAACAAAATCAGTTGATCACAGGCTAATAATAACGGTATGGATAATTAAACAATAAATGATCGGCTTTAGCTAAAAGATGTTAAACGGCATCGCTCAATTGACTAACGTCGTAGCCGAGTTGTAGCGTGTCAGCCTCAAGAACTATAAGCCGCGAGTTCCATCCCCGCCAGGGGCGATACTTTTAGTTCAGTGCTATATTAATTATGGTGTATTAAATCGGTTTTATTTCAACCACATAAATGTTTTCATTGAGTAATAAATGTGTTTTAATTTTTCTAATTAATTTTTATAATACATGTCTTATTCTATACGAGCAAAGCTCGGTCACCAGGTACTTGTTATTAACTATCCCGTGACCCAGAATATCTTATCTTTCACAACGAAGCCGTAATGCTATTCGATTTCAGGACATGACCAATACGCAACTGTATGGCGTTACGAAGTTCGCCGGGTCAGCTAGTAGTAATATATTCTTTATTTTGTTTAACAAGGTAACGTTGCATAGAATACGTCAATTTACAAAAAATGTTTACACAATTAAAATAATGAGAACAGTCAGGGGACAATGAAAAATAAGAAAAAATCTGTCCAAAAAATGAAAAAATGGTTCACCGCACACCGAGTAAAAAGCTTCAGACACCAGAAGACACTTCAGCCTTGTTTTGAGCAAGTTTGGATTTGCAGCGCGGCAATTGTTTACAAAGTGAACACCTCCCTGTGAAGACAATCGCTCATGCACTACCGTCCGGTGTCTCCCTGTTCGGTGGGTTTCCCTGCCTCTCGTGTTATACCTTTTATAAGGGGATGTCACCCCTTGTCAGAGCTTAGTTTGATAAAGAGAACAAAGAAGTCTCCATAATATAAAGGCGGGACAAGGAAAGCAAACAAGACTACTTAAAGGCCTCCTTGTTCGACTCTCTGCTCGAATTTGCCATAATTCGAATGACTTTATTCTGAAGTTTGAACAGCCGAATGAAATGTTGATTTATACAGCCACCCCTCACAAATATGTCATAGGTGAGATAGGGATAAATGAGGCCGTAGTAAGCCGTCAGAAGTACAAGACGAGGGCAGAGAGAATATCACCCATGACCCAATTCCTTTCCGGTCACTGATATTTCCACTTCTATCTGCATAATATGAGCAAAGTCGGCATATGCACATGTCTGTACTGTCCCGGCATCGCTGATACGCCACATCACACTTTCTTTGAGTGTGACAGATGGATTGTACAACGAATGTCACTCTCTGCGGAGATCGGCGAAGCGGTCCATCCTGACAACATCGTCGGACCGAGGGAGATGACATCTGGAACTCCATTAAGCATTATTTCCATTCCATACTTTGGGCAAAAAGGTCCATCTCGATCGAACATAGTTCTGTGATCATCCCAACGCGGAAAGTCCAAGTGGCGTATTAATCAAAGATCTGATTATTATGAGTACCTGGTGACCGAGCTTTGCTCGTATAGAATAAGACATGTATTATAAAAATTAATTAGAAAAATTAAAACACATTTATTACTCAATGAAAACATTTATGTGGTTGAAATAAAACCGATTTAATACACCATAATTAATATAGCACTGAACAAAACGTATCGCCCCTGGTGGGGATGGAACTCGCGGCCTATAGTTCTTGAGGCCGACACAATACCACTCGGCTACAGCGTTAGTCAATTGAGCGATGCCGTTTAACGTCTTTTAGCCAAAGACGATCATTTACTGTTTAATTATCCATACCGTTATTATTAGCCTGTGATCAACTGATATTGTTAAAAACGGAATGAGGATTGAAAAGCGAAAGAGAAATTTAATTTACATCAATTAATTGGTTTGTTACATCAAGCACGAACATCAAGCAATACAACGAATACTTTTTCTATCAAAACACGGAAGATTTTGAAAATACTTTTTTCTGCTTTTATTTCGCACAGCTATGTTATCCTTAAGTTTTTACAAATTGTTTAGTAACCTGATAATTTTGCATTTATTTAATTCATAAAATAAATATTAATGCATAACCTCTATATTGTTCCCCGCAGTCTTCAATCAAGAACTGTCAAATGGTTATAAACAGCTGTTTTGGTTTGTATTGTTTACATTTTATTCTCCATAAGCGTAATGTTAAATTTTTAGATTTTAAATTTAATATTACAGTAAAACACGAATTTTCCTGGACATTAGACCTATCTAGAACTTATTTTCTACTCGGAAATTAGTTATATCCAAAATTTAAAGAAATTCCTCGGTGCCGTTTTCAAGATCCGTGTGCAAATATATATACAAACCTTGCTCGTATTTTAGTATTGGATAAAAGCAGGATGTATAAATATTATAATTATTTTTTTGTCCATATGACTTTTAATTGGACAGAAAATAAAAATTTAAAATACATACTGTAATCCCCATAAACTGTAAAATTTTTACGTTGAGAATAAATCTGTTCATTTTTTACAATAGGCCAAAGGACTAACTGACATACATACAGTTTTATACACAGAGATTATTACGTATTTCTGTGTAAGAATCGTGTGTGTCTGTACCTAAAATGTTAAATATTTTCTTCTTCTTTCGTTACACGCACACATAATTTTAATTGCTGAAAATATGTACAAAAATAAATTATCAGTTGTAAAATTTTCTTGTATGTCATCATGTTTTGTACAAAAAGTTGAGATAAAAATAATGTTAATAGTCAAAATGTTGGCTGTGATAATCCTGTGAAATAAATGACCCTGTTATATGGTCAAAAATAACTAAACTATATTGTTTGGGCTGTGGACGTTTTCTGGATGTTTTCCATGAACCTTGGCAAACACTATAGACCTTCGCTAAATTTATTGACAGGGACATTATTAAACCACTTACAATTTTCTTTTCGTCTTTCTCCTTGAAAGGAACAGCAACCAAGATTTATCGCCCCTTTCACTCAGCACGGTTTCGGTATGTACGGCGGACATAGCAATAATGCCATAAAGAAACGGTGCCGTATCAGTGTACAATGACCAATGCGATTCTTTGAGCCACTATTGGAATGTCCGCTGATGGTGTTTTCGCCGTAAGGTCGAAACCGTACTGTGTGTAAGGAGCGTATAGCTCCCATCTACCAGTACACTGGGTGTCCCAAACCACCTATCATCAAATCATAAGAGTGGTGTGACTCTTCAACTCTTCAATCACACTGTAAGTAGCATACTCTGATCACAAGTCAATATTTTTAAATACAAACGCTTGACACTTTTTGACTCCAGAATCGGATCCTACGCAAAAAAGTAGCATTTGCTTTTACGGGGTTTCCTGAGGTCGTAGCCAATTATCTGAAAATGTGATGGAAAATTAATATTTTCTAATTGTTTGACTTTAGGTGTGCAGGTCTTTTTAGACCCGGAAAAAGACATCTTATATAAAAACAACTGATAATTCTTAGAGCATAAAGTAAAAAGTGAAAATTATTGCTGCAATACAACATATGTTTAAATTATTATTGTTACCATCGTATCGTCGGCATTATAACAAAAGGGTGCATCTCATTTTTGCCAATTTTTCAGGAGAGCAGTTAAAAAAATTGTTTTTACTTTAATTCGCCTTCAATGAGCACAGGATGTTTGAATATCTTGATTTCTAACGTAGTAAGCTAAAGAATTACTTTTATGTTTACAGTTATAGAATTTACAGTTTTTTTCTTAGTTTACAGGAAACTTGGTTTTTTTAGATATGAGCTTTTGACAAAATATTTTAGATTATGCTGATATATTTTTACTGATTTTTATCCTTTATTTTAGAATAGGAAATGTCTAAAGACTTTTTAATCTATTCATTACCAAATGATGAGTTATTGCTTTTTATACTAAAAAGCAAATAAATACTCTAACCATAATTTTATACTAAAACAAATAACTTACTATATTATAGTTAAAACACTTTTGTTTATACTTGTTTTATGTGTAGACAACCATCTGTCAATGAACAAAACTACTGGATTAAACCTATATAAATTAAATTGCAAATTAACAAGCCACATAAATAACATCTCCTCAAATAAAAGATTTGCCTTTAAAATATTCCCTCACTGTTCGTTAAATATAAAAAATGTTAACTGTCCTTGCCAAATAAAAAATATACATCTTTGGAGGGTAAAATAATAGGCTATAATTAACAATATACACCACAATGATTTCTATAGTGAATTTACTGTATTCTTCAGTGTCTTTAGGGAAATACTATTGTATGTGTCGTTATTAACATAATTTTTAAATTGACTAGTGTCAAAAAAGCCTTTTTAACAATAGTCGTTATAGCCCAGTCAAATGACTAGACAGAGTTGTTTCACTCTCGAATTTCTAATATCCTCAATTGCTTTAAAAGCTCTTTTAAAGCGATTTTAAGGCGATTTTTACATCCCTTCGTAAGTAAAATGAACGAAATCACATTTCACGTCGTAATGAACCTGGTCCGAGAGGACCGAGCGCAGCGAGTAGCCCTCCTGTTTACTGGACGAGGTTGTAAAATCACATTAATATTGTCCTGTAAAACGATCGGCGTTAGAGTATTATATATATATATATATATATATATATATATATATATATATATATATATATATATAAGTGTATATATGCCCTTTATGCATTGCCAAACTATCCATCCGATCGCTATGAAATTTTTGGTAGTTTCTCTTTATGTGTCCGGGAAGGTTTTAGTGAAAAATTTCGAAAATTCCATAACTTTACATTTTATGGCGTTTAAATTTCTTATGTTAACCTTATGAGGAACTAGCCAAAGTACCCGTTCTTCGCACGGGTTAAAAAGGCTGAAAGGTGTAGACTCTACTGATACATTTAAGTTATTGTTAATTAATTTTTCATTGTTTACAAAATTACAAAACACGAATGTCTACAACATTTCAAAGTAACATCTGTCAAATATTGGGAGAGGATAAGGATTAATGTAATAGAGACAGACGTCGGAAAAGCTTAAAATCTTCCATTCCACTATTTCAAATAATTCACTAATTTCGATCCAGCAGTTTATCTGAAAAATCAACTTTATTTCTTCTTCTTCCCGAACTGTCAAAATGTAAAGTAAACGGACGTTGATATTAAAAACTGTAAACATTGAATCCCAGGGTATTTACAGCAACCATGTCTTCTGCTTCTCGAACTGTCAAATTTTAGTGTTCACAGCTGTTGACATTCAAGTAATTTTATGTTTTCATTCTCTAAAAATGTAAACATTGAAACTTAGGACGTTCACAGGGCGTAGCCTGAGAGGATTTTAAGGAAATGAGTATGCCTATGTGTTGCATGAGTTTAAGATCTACCTTTGTGTAAAATTTCAAATCGGTCGGTTCAGTATTTTTCGCAGTTACTTGCCACAACAAACCCACAACAAAAAACCGACAAACAAACATACAGAAACCACCTCTTCTTTATAATATTATAGATAAGTTTGTTCACAAATTTTCTACAATCAAAACATTTGATTTATTAAGCTACAGCTGTTGATTTACCTTCCATTAGCATTATGCTTTACGATCCAATGCCATCTGAATCATTCGTTAATGTAAAACTAAGAAGTAAATATGTGCTGTACAAAATTAACAACTTTATTCTGTACTACAACAACTTCTTCGTCTATTATTTCTTTATTCTTATTCTTTATTCTATTAATTGACAACTGTTAATAGTTAACGGTTTTGGAGGATTATGTATTTATATTTTTTCTTTTCCATCTTATTAAAAGTCACGTGTTTATATGTTGGCCAGATATAAAATAATTAATTCAAATGTTTACACATATTATATTTATTATAACAATCAGCTGTTGTATACCTATGTGAGTTTATAACTCGAGAACGGCTGGACAGATTTTAGTGATCATTGATTCGAGTATTCAATTTTGGATGTTACATTACGCGAGTATTATTCTAAAAAATGCCGCGATTCTGAAAATTTAATAGATTTTATAAACTCCGTATTACAGTAGTTAGGTTTGGTTTGGGTTTGGGTTGGATTTGATAACTGTGAATCAATCCACTCAGATTTATTTGTTTTGTGGGGATTTTATGAGTATGTCTTATTGTTTCAGTATTGTTATTAACTATGCCACGACACGGAATATCTAATCTTTCACGACGAAGCCGTAATGCTATTTGACTTCAGAACATGGTCAATTTTAAAGTTAACATGTATTTACTGTTAGGCGTTACGAAGTTCGACGGGCCACCTAGTATCATATAAATCAATCTGACTCGTTGACAGATCAACTAGTAGCCGCTCGGCTCCCACGCATGGTAAATGTCACGGCCACATGGTCAATCCGTGTTTGTGACTTTTTTTATAAATAATATTTATTTGATTTAACAAAATAAATAAATTGTATTGACTCTTCTCCTCTGAAAATATGACCAAATGTTTCATTAGTAACTAAAGTGACCTTGATCCCCCATGTATGATTTGTAACATTGAGAGTTTTAGCCTTAGAGTGCCAGACCAGGCGCGGAGGTACTACACCTAGTACAGAAGTTGATTAAATATGTTGAAAACATTTTGACATTGATATGTCTTAGCTCTGGGGGGAGGGGGGGTTGTCGGCAATATGCGAGACCAAAATTTGACACAGTAACGTCACTTGGTTTGTGACTTCATGTCGTAAAGACGTCATAGTTTGGTTATAAGAATAGCCGTTTCAATTAACGTAAAACATTCCCTTTAGACATATCCACGATCCAACCTATTGTCCACAGGGAAGTAAATATATAACATAATAAATAACATTTTTTCTATATACAATCCATGATTTGTAACTTTGAGAGTTGTGAACCTCAGAGTGCCGGACCAGTCGCGGAGGTACTAGTATAGAAGTGGTCCTCGACCGGCTTTGTAGTACGCATTCTTGGCAGCGCAGTCGTCTGAGTGGACTAATTTTATCGCCAGATCTGCATTGTACATGTGACTCAGGCCGGCCAATCATCCACACTCCAATTATTACACGTTAACAAACAGTAACATCTACGTAGGGTGTTTTAAATTTGATCTTTCTAAAGGAAATAAATTAACTTAAATACAAAGTGTGTAGACTAGGACCGTGGCTTGTCCTGTAATCCAGCTTAGATATCACGGATTGTGTTTAGTTGTGAGCGATGATCGGTGGGTATAGTGTTCTCTTGATTGGATTAACGCCCGGGATATCGAATACCACGTTAATCCGCAAAGACCACTCTCATAATTAACTAAAACTACAGAAAACATTCATTTTCATAGGTAGAATATATGTGTTATTTTTACAAATTTGGCCTACTCACAATCCCTATTTTCCACCTTCAACGTTAATGACGTCCGTAATTCAGAGGCAAAAGGGGTTCGGATCCCACGTTAACCAGTAGGTCCCCTAGATACCATTGGTTGTTGGGCTATTGTACAGTGTTACAGACTACAGTGTAGAGTGTTGCTATGTTACAGACTACAGTGTAAAGTGTTACTGTTACATACTACAGTGTACAGTGTTGCTATGTTACAGACTACAGTTTGCAGTGTTGCTGTTACAGACTGCAGTGTACAGTGTTGCTATGTTACAGACTACAGTGTACAGTGTTGCTATGTTACAGACTACAGTGTACAGTGTTGCTATGTTACAGACTACAGTGTACAGTGTTGCTGTGTTACATACTACCGTGTACAGTGTTGCTATGTTACAGACTACAGTGTACAGTGTTGCTATGTTACAGACTACAGTGTACAGTGTTGCTGTGTTACATACTACCGTGTACAGTGTTGCTATGTTACAGACTACAGTGTACAGTGTTGCTGTGTTACAGACTACAGTGTACAGTGTTGCTGTGTTACAGACTACAGTGTACAGTGTTGCTATGTTACAGACTACAGTGTACAGTGTTGCTATGTTACAGACTACAGTGTACAGTGTTGCTATGTTACAGACTACAGTGTACAGTGTTGCTGTGTTACATACTACCGTGTACAGTGTTGCTATGTTACAGACTACAGTGTACAGTGTTACTGTGTTACAGACTACAGTGTACAGTTTTGCTATGTTACAGACTACAGTGTACAGTGTTGCTGTGTTACATACTACCGTGTACAGTGTTGCTATGTTACAGACTACAGTGTACAGTGTTGCTATGTTACAGACTACAGTGTACAGTGTTGCTATGTTACAGACTACAGTGTACAGTGTTGCTATGTTACAGACTACAGTGTACAGTGTTGCTATGTTACAGACTACAGTGTACAGTGTTGCTATGTTACAGACTATACGATCTATAATACTACTACTACTACGATTAATACAGTGTACGTTATATACAGTGTACAGTGTTGCTATGTTACAGACTATACGATCTATAATACTACTACTACTACGATTAATACGAATAATAATAATAATAATAGCATCTTTATTACAGTAGACAATTTCATTGCAAATGAATACAACATTAAATGTATTGCAAAAGTCATTTGTTTTTGTACATAGTTTAAACTAAAATGTTCCATTCATTCAGCCAGTCAAACATGCAGATTCTTTCATTCATTCACCAACTACTCGCCAATTAATCCCCCTCAAGGCCGGGTGTTAATTTTGATCTGAAATGGTGGTCTCCCAGTCATAAGACAAGTACTCTTCATGCTATAGAAAGCTTTTGAGACAAGGAATTTTTTGAGGTGGCATAAGTGTATTTTCGAATGAGTCTGGCAATGTGTTGACACAATGTACAACTGCTTGTGATGGTAGGTGTTCAAAGACGTTCATTATCATCTTACACTCATTTCTCATTCATATTTGGCGTGACATAACTACCTGGGTAGGTTATCATTTCAAAAGGTAGTAATTGGGAAAGTACACATTGAGACTGGCAAAACTAAAAAAGCTATGTACTTTTTTTTTAATTAAAATACAGCGGTTGGAGTTAAAATATAGTTTTAACTAACATTGTCTCTAAATTATATGGTTCCTTTCTGGCACAAATATTTAGTGGTTATTTTAGTGTTTACACAGTCAGCCTATCACTGCCATTAAATTTTTTCGATCAGTTTACTGTTTAAAAACATCGGTAAACATCTGTTTTCAGGACTGAATACAAGCACGAGAAGTTTATTAAACAGTGTAGTTAGGCGTAAATATCCTTGCTGTTTTAAATTGTTAAAATGTTCGAATGTTACGAAGATTTTTCACATGGATATGTCTAAGCTCTGGGGGGTGTTAATAACGCAAAAAGTGCAAAGGAAATGGTTAGATCCCGTTTTCATAGAAATGAACCATACATTTTGTATGTAGGAACTACCAAATAATTTATTGTATTGATTTTTTTGCTATAGGAACAGCTGTTTAGATAAACTAAACACATTCCCTTAAGACATATTCATGATCTAACTTATTTCCCGCAGGGAAGTAAATACAAACATTTTATTTGAATCTAGCTGACCCGGCGAACTTCGTAACGCCTAACAGTAAATTAAATACATGTTAACTTTAAAATTGGCCTTGTTCTGAAGTCGAATAGCATTACGACTTCTTTGTTTAGATATTATAGGCTGGGGCATAGTACTGTAAATAGTACAAATACTGAAATGACAAGACATATTAATAACATTACCTCAAAACAAATAAATGTGAGTGGATTGATTCACTATTTTCTAATCCAAACTAAACCCAAACCTAACCTAACTGTAATACGGCTTATATAGGAAAGATATACAACAGCTCAATATTATAATAAACATCATATGTATAAATATTGTAATTATTTCTATTTGGCCAACATATAAACACGTGACTTTTAATCAGACAGAAAATAAAAAATATATAAAAACATAATCCCCAAAAACGGTAAACTATTAACGTGGAGAATTAAGTTGTTCTTTTTATAATACATCACATATTTACTTCAGTATATAACTGAAAGCGGTCTTGATTCCAATTAATATTGAGATCATCCCAGTAGACGCTCTTAATTTACTAGTGAATAACATAAAATTAAAGATTCTTCATGTTTCAAGACTAATTTCTTCATCTAGGGGAAAATTTATAAATAATAAAAAAATAATAAAGTAAATAATATTTTAATTATAAATTAATTACGTCAACCCCATAATATTAATAATCTGTTATTTATGGTATTTTATGCTATTCTATTTTATTCTTTTTAATTAAGAGGGTGCAAGCCAATTATTTAGACTATTATTTGGCCGTCCACACATACAAGATCAAAGAATATCTCAACATGAATAATATTAGAATAATTAGTTAATATTAGATAATCAATAGGTGGCCATGGCTGCAACGGAAACATTTTTTAATTTTGTCCATTTTTCACTTAGAGAGAAAGAGTTGTCCTCCTGAACACCTTGATGTTGCTGTAAATTTGTAATTGCATGAAGAAGTATCAATGTGAACATATGCCTTCACAATTTTGCTTTTACAGTTTATTTTTTACAAAATTTTTATCAAAAGCTTCATCGCAATAAACGGTAACAGTAAAATGTTACATACATTCATTCTCCCTTTAAAAGTAAATTTAAATAATACCTCCCGCCCTGGGGCGATAGCAAATATATGTGTGGGTTTTATGTGGTGATCTGACTGTAAACTACAAACCACGTTTTAGAAACGGTCGAAGAATAAGAAATTCATTTTTAATATTCTTCATGAGAAAACATTGGCCGCCCTCTGGCGTCTCTGGCAACGTAAAGCGTTTACCACGAACAGTAAATTTATTTTTTTCTGGAACCATTACTCGTTAACTAATGATTGAAAAGACTTCGGTAAGTTTCTTATATTTTTGGCTGGTTCTAGTGGAGGCAGTCAAGTGATTTTAATATTTTATTTGTAAAGGTTTATTTCGTTGCATTTAATAGCCTATGACTTCTAAACAGAAATTTTTACAGACATACAGGTGGTGACATGCTATTTGGGACTCCAAGCACTATAAACCATAACATTTTAATCAAATTTGTTAGCACAATTTTTATAACATTTATATTTTTCACGTTTTTTGGTTTTAAGGGTGAACCACTATAAGTAAAAAGAAGTAGAAGTAGAATTAAAAAACTACTAAAAGATGTAGTACTAGTATATAAGAATGGGTCTTATTAGGCATTGTAATAAAAATCTAAAATTGTTTTAGTGATTATTTAATGAAGGAAGATACATTTTTGTTATAATTTACTTTTTCAGCTTTTTTAACCTTGATTTGAGAGATAAACGGACGCCACCATAACAAGTCACGTCTCTAGGTTCTGTACATTGGGTCATGTTCTAAACACGGGAAGTGACACATCTATGAGGGGCTTGGCGTGCTGCAGGCACAAACTCGTCAAAATTGGAACTGACCGTCAGTGTCCACTTGCAATGACGGTTACAAGTACTAAAGGAACTTGTCATTTGAGAATTTGTATACTTAATTCAAAATTTAGCATACGAATTCCTAGTTCCAAATTTCCTGTTTTGGAAACCAGTCAGATTCTGTTTATAACGAATCCTGTAGAAATAAAAAACTCCATATCGTAGCTGAATTTTCACCATAAAATATTAATCAATTTACATTATTACCTGAGAAGTTCAACAATAATAAGATACCACTATGACAAGTGTAGACCACGAAAGACCCATTCTCAAATACAGTAGCTCCACCCATAACCGACCATGACGGGACCGGGTCATGGTCGAAACGGCCAAAAAGTCGGATATCGGGAGGCTGAGCAAATTAAATACCTTCCCCAGGAAGAAAAATAGCTATGCATCAATGTGATAAACCTTAACGTACCTATATTACATCAATAATTAAAACATGAAGTCATGTATAATAACTGAAAAATAAAAATATTTATACACAATAGAAGAATAAGTGTTTCATGTTTAGTCACACTTGGCAACGACAGGAGCATGGGAAACATAGATAAACGGACATAGACGGAACGGTCGGATGTGGGAGGTTCTACTGTGGCACCTGCATGTCCTGGTGCATGTCTGGAGGTTACATAATCTAGTTAAGGTCTAATAATGTATTTAAAAACACTAGTTTTGATATTTCTCATGGTAGTAAACCTACTTACTCGTTGTCATGTTATTCTTATGGAGTGTACGAAAGTTTATATAACTTACTTATTTCTTAACAATCCGTAGTAACTTTTGGCATATTGCTTAAGCTATAATCCATCTTAGTTTCTATCATCTCCAAACTCTAAAATAAAATTAGAGTTTTGTCTGTACATTGATTGAAATTATGATATTTTTATTATTTTTACGTTTTACACCCCACAAAAGACGAAATGGGTCTTATCTCCATTTTTGTCTGTCTATTTTCCTGTAACGCTGACCAGGTATTATCTTAACGCTTGTCCTTGAATATGAGAGACCCCCTTTGATGAGTTTCATTATTCTATACATTTTGGAGACGCTTTTTGTCTATCTCATATTGACTCACAAACTATTAAACCAACGTATCCAATCTCAAAACTCAAATTTTGAGCGATATAAGCAACATTTACTAATATACGTGTTTTAATTCCTAATATAATCCAACAATTCCAAAACAAAATTCTCCGAGGTTTGTACGTAACAACCATATTCACCAAGAACTTGTAGTTAGACCAGTTGGAGATTTTATAAAACATAGCAAAGATTCATGAACACACTGCATCTTGTACCCAGTATTGTTATAAGACTGTTATAAGGTAAATATTATTCAGTCATAATAATAAGTATATTTTCTTCTTAACACAGAATCATAAGACCCGTACAAAGGACGAGCTAGCTGCTCCTATTTTATAAATTAATGAAATTCGCAAAGTTCGATGGTCAGCTGTTACGAGGGTATTTTATCATTTACGTTAGTTAACCATTTGGCGTTAATCATGTAAAACCAAATAATGCAATGCACGAATGAACGTATACAATTTTGTAATATCACTCGTTAAAATGGCGTCACTCGTTAAATTGTTAATAAAGTTACATTTAACGTTTATCAGCCGGTCAGCTGGCCTGGAATTTAGTCATGGAAACAGTCTGAACTTAATGGACATATTCACAAAGCGATACTAATCCAATACTATAATACGAGCAAGGTTTGTATATTTGCACACGGATCTCAAAAACGGCACTAAGGATTTTCTTTAAATTTTGGAAATAACCAATTTCAGAGTAGAAAATAAGTTCTAGATAGGTCTAATGTCCAGGAAAATTATTGTTTTCTTGTAATATTAAGTTTAAAATCTAAACATTTAACATTACGCTTATGGAGAATCAAATGTAAACAATAAAAATCAAAACAGCTGTTTATAACCGTTTGACAGTTGTTGATTGAAGATGGTGGCAAACAATATGTGAATAGAGGTTTTGCATTAATATTTATTTTATGTATGTAATAAATGAAAAATTATCAAATTACTAAACAATTTGTAAAAACTAAAGGGTAAAATAACTGTGCGAAATAAAAGCAGAGAAAACTATTTCCAAAATCTTTTGTGTTTTGAAAGAAAACGTATTCATTCTATTGCTTGAAGCCACTGTAACAAACCAATTAACTGGTGTAAATTAAATTTATCTTTTGCTTTTCAATCCTCATTCCTTTTCTAGCAAAATCAGTTATTCACAGGATAATAATAACAAACTGTATGGACATTTAAATTCAGTATAAGATTAGCTAAAACAATTAGGTTGGCCAAAGGTCTTAAACGACGATGACAACTCGGCCGACGCTGTAGCTCAGTTAGTAGCGCTCAGGTCTCACGTATGGAAGATCGCATGATCGATCCCTACCCGAGGGCTATATTTTTGTACAGTATTTATGCCATATTAATTAAGGGGTATGAAAACGGTTTTATTTAAACCACATAAATGTTTTCATTGAGCAGTAAATTTGTTTTAATTTTGCTAATTAACTTGTAAAAACATGTCTTATTCTATCCGAGCAAAGCTCGGTCACCAGGTACTTCAACTAATTCTGTTAATTTGGTTTGATTGGCATTATATGTTTAAACGACGAAAGTTACGTGGTTTCGGTAGTCTGGAATAAAACTAATAACGACACTTTAGTTATGTTTCAATAATCGTTGAAAAAAATTTCAACAGAAATAAACTATCCATTTCTTCGAGTTTTTTGTATAATGGTATGATAAAAATATTTTTTATCATCTACCATTCTAATTAACAGCCTTGAAATAAGGTTAAAAGACTCGGTCATTATGCATAAAATGTTCATAGCCTGGTGGGTGTTTCCATTTGTGTAACTTGAAAATTAAATATCATAGTCCATGTAGTTGGAAAGCAACCAGCTTGGAATGTCTGAAGAAACTTTTTGAAATGTATATAAATCACTCCAACACCTCAAGACTGGTGGCGAAAAACTCGAGCAGTGATTCACGCTGTGGCTTCTAAATATAACAACTGTGCCACCCCAGAATAACTCTTTTACTTCCACTCAAAACACATAAACATCTGGCCTTAATCAACCATTAAACTACATACTATGATATACCAATATTTTCTGAAAACCTTTTACTTCTGATATCATGAATATTTGAGATTTAAAAATTGGCCTCCTTGACTAGGTAGTAATTTTGTAGTTTCTAAAATACATAAAATTAGCTCCTGCTTCGATGTTTCATGCACACAGAAGTCGCGAAGTCATAAAGAGAACTATGATCCAGTCGCTTACAATAATCAATTTTCCTTCCACTACACTCATATAATTTTATATTAAGCAATTTTACGTAACAATTAATTGTTAACAGCCCAAGTGTTAGATCAAATTGAAAAAATGGTTTTAAAATATTGAGATGAAGTTTTCTTGTTATTCTTTTATTTTATGTTATTTTATTTTAAGTTAATATTTTGTCGTAGAAACTGTGGTATCCGTACCAAGTACAGCTATTAAAGATAAATTTAGAATGTTTAAAAATATCTTAATATATAAAATTCAAAGCCCTCACTCACTCACTCATCACTAATTCTCCCACTTCCCGATTACCTAGGAGGCTGAAATTTGGTATACTGGTTGTTTAGGCCTAAATTAGGAAAGTCTGATAGTTTTTGTGATGATTTTCCCATAAATATCTACCCTATAAGCCTTCAAAGTTTCCATGTTAATCTTATGGGGAAATAATTTTGTTTTGGATTCCAACATATGTATCTTACCTTTTAAGATATAAACAGCAGCTGTTTTTATTTGAATCATTGAGCAAGCCAAAGAAGCAAGCTTAAAATATTAAGTACTCGCTTTGCTCGCTGGGGGTTCCGCCCCCAGGCCCCCGTTCTAGTTTGTAATAAAATTGTTTTCAAAATATAATTTGTATGAGTAAACTTTAATAATAATTTTTTTTGTTGCCTTCATCGTATGGGGGTGTTAGGGTATGTATTGCCTATTTTTTATTTGTGTACGAAAATAATTATTTTTTGTTATTTTTATAAGGGGTAACGTAAATTGATTTAAATTTGTGAACAAAATAAATAAAGAAACTGACTTAGTTATTTATGGCGTGGTGATCTCAAGCTGGTTTGACTGTATGGGAAATTAGGTAACAGTGTCGTCTTCAGCTCCCTAAAGTGACGCTTGTAGTACGGTAATGAAAGTCACACTTTCATCTTAGGGTCAATCATTAAAAATTTTTTGGCTTGTTTAATTCAAATGCCTTCCCATGATCACTCATAATTTACTGCAATTGGTAGAGTTGATTTCTGCCCACTTTGGCCCAACTTGCATTTTGTTATTTCACTTTAAAAGTGTTTTGTTTTTTTTTATAAATGTACTAGCAGGTTCCCATCGTGGCTTCATCCACGATAATGAATTTTACAATATTATTGGTTTCCTAAATAAATTATCTGTCAATCAATAAAATAAATATTTATTTATAATCATATTTGTTAGTGTATCAATTTTTGCCATGAAATATTTTACCACTGAAGAACCTCTTCATACACAACATTGGCTATTTGTCTATCCGGTGCAAAAATTTTTAGGTTGTCTGGTGAACTGACCCTGGAGTGGGCTACGTAAAGTTGACCATGGGAGAAACAGTGTTTCTGCAAATCCACCCCAGCTACCTTTAAGTTTGCCCCTGTTCTTTGTTGATGGTCATAGCAAAGCAAACTTTAACTGGGAACTGCAGATGTTTGAAGGTGAAGTGGTAGTCTGATGATATTAATGGCAATGATCTAATGGGATGAACACTGTTTCTCCTTCATCTGTTCTAGTAATAACGATGGCTTCAATGACGTTCTTGTAGAAACTTCACCTGAAGTCTCTTACCATTACAGAACTTAAGAGGTTGGATGTTACAGCAAGATTGGAGCTCCCACTCTAAGTCGGAGGCTGTGAAGTGGCAAACCTGGGGGATTCAGAGTGTGGAGGAATTCCACAGTATAATGCACAGCATCGTCTGATTTCAAAACACAGTCGACCGATTCGTACTTCATCTCGTCTCCTGAAACATGGTCTAAGAAAATTTTGTTCACGTTATTGGCGCAATCATTTGTAAAAGTAAAAATTGCCCTTTCTCTTAGCCAGCTCGGATCGATAACAGTCGTAGCATTCAATTTAGGGTAAATACTTTCTGTAAATTCTCTGACCGTTGCCGATCTGTAAAAGTAGGTTGGAAAAAATCTTTGCCTTTGAATAGCCTAACACATGCACTCTCATGTTAGTAGTCAGTTTTAGAGTTCTAACAACTAATTGGTCATAAATATGATGATCTTATACATGTCTTGATCTAATTCGCTCTGGTTCCTCAGGGAACTACAGGCAAGGTCTGTCTAAAGTCTCTGGCCAACGACACAGTTACTCCACCCATAAGTAATGGTGGCAATAACTAGTAACTTTGTAACTAAGTATACCTAAGTAACTTTGGTGGCAATAGAAATTGCCACCAAAGTCCTGCAAAGTTCTATCAAGAGACTTTTATGGGCCATAGTATTTTCATCCCAAACAATCAGCTTGCATTTTTGTAGAATCTCAGCCATGTCACTTTGTTTGGAAATGTTTCACAATTAAGTTTCATTGCGGTTTAGGTCTAAAGGAAGCTGAATGGGTGGTTTTTCCTCCAGAAAGTAGAGTAGCTGCGATTCTGGGCGAAGCCACAGCCAGTGCAATATGTCTATCTTTCCTGTAGCCAACAGTAAATTAATAAGAAAGGTTTCCCCAGTTCCTACTGGTGTGTCTAGAGGGAATAAACGTCTTTCTCCACAGTTTATGCTGTCCGTCAATTTATTGTGCACCTGTGTTTGATCGCTATTAAGGCTCGTGTTTTTAATGTACTCAGACAATTAGTTGTTGCACATCAAAAGAGACCTCTCCCACTAATTCCCGGTTGACTGGATCATTGGATTAGCCTAATAATGGTATTGGCGTACCATATTAATCTGCAAAGACCATCCTCATGATTAGACAGATTCATAATTCAGAGGTAGTGATCCAGATTCCATGTTAAACTGTAGGTCATTTAGTTGCCATCGGCTATTAATTAACAGTCCTGTCTAAGGAACGTGTCAGCCTTAGTCAGTAACAAGACTACAAGATCGCCCCACTATCATCATACACTCAATCCTCATTCCATACTTGGCTTAAAATACCTACCTTTTTATATGGTCGCCATTTCAATAATCTAATCCAATCTTTAACCAGACATTGCATTGATCAAATCCTATAATATACTTAAGGTTTTGTTGAATACAATATTAATATCTACATAAGATTCTTCTGGGGATTCTCTTAAGAGAGTTCTTTTAACGTCGTCTGACATGCTATCCTTAAGCTCTTCCAAAGATTGACTGCGTCAGCCACCTTACAGAACAACAACATTATTGAATAGCTCCCAGATTTGATGAGGTAATCTTGAGAATGAGGCTTCTTCGAGATTTTTATGCCAGTGGCTGATATCTTCCAAAATACCCAGAGATCTGCATGTTGATTGAAAAGATGAACAACACCATCAACTTCTTACAAATCATAGAAGCTAGTAGGCCCCCGGACCTCATGAAGTAAGAGACGAAGGTAGTAGCATTCAGTCTTGTTTTACACCAGGATGTATTGGAACACGCTTTCCGTTCTTTCGCCTGCAAAACCTATTATTTTTCCATACGTAGTATGCAGGAATCTCACTGTACAGCAGACCTAGAGCAAAAGAATCTACTTTGCATAGATCAAAGAAAGTGGTCATAGGAGGATTTTTAATTTTATCTTGAGTATTCCCTGGATTGAAATAGAATCTTTGCCCGTTTTCCAAGTGAACTGAAAGGTGCATAACAGGTTACACCTTTCGTGGATTGAGAAACTAAAAATCCGCCAACCAGCCTCAGAGCTGCTAATGTAGTGATCCGACTCGTATCACGTCACATCGTCCAATTCAATCTGAAGACCAAACGACGATGCCTGATCACTGCCCTTGTTTACGTACTTGCACATGTACTTGATAGATTTAACTCAGTTGCAAAGCTGTGCCTGATTTGTGCCTGAAAAGTATGTAAAAGAATGTTTTTAGTTTTATAATACTATATCACTAAATTATTCGGCCTACATAATTAGTTATTTCATGGTGATCGTGAATACAGCCGGAATTTAGCACATATCTTCAGCGGAGTCAGTGTGTTGTGGTGGAGGGTGGAAGCAAGGGTAGATGTGGCTGATTGTCGAGGCATAAAACACGGTTCTTTTTCTTTACAGGGAGGCCAAAATAGCAGCCCTTAAACTTACCACCCGCAGTCAATTGATTAAAGCAACTGTAATGAGGAATTTATGAATCAGATGAAACTGTATATTGTTCTTGTTGTGTGTTTTGGAACTCACTTCAACAATGTATTCCCATTTTTCATCAATCCGCCATTTTAAAGAATTGTCGATTTATGTTGTCTACAAGAACACAAACGTAGTTATCGGACCTCTCAAAGTATAAGGGTCTGTCTGTACACATAAGAGCGTTACACACGTGATCCAACGCACTATGTTGAAATACAGAATAGCAATGGTTGTGTACACGAGCAACGCTTGTTTAAAAAGTGTGCGCTTTGGGTTCTCTTCCTAGAACGCGTCTCTGGTCGCGCTTCCAATTCCACAAAAATCAGAACTCAATTTAGGGGTTTTTAAAACAGAGAGTTTTTGAGTAAGCATTGAGAATTAAAGAGGCAGCAATGCAAAGTTTCTCATTCATTAAATGTTAGAGTAGATGAATTGAAGAGGATTAAACACACAACAGTTTTACAGATTCTGCATTGAAAACCTTATTTCAAATTATAAGTACCTGTAGATTTGGATTTTCATAATCAGGTCTTTTCATAGTCTAATTTGGGCGGGTGAATGTAAAAAACAAAAATATTGTATTCGTTAACTTTTTAACTAGGCAAAAAACTAACAACATTGGTTAAAACTGTTACAAATAAAACTATCTGTAACACACTTGACCTATACCATACTAACGACGTATTACGTTCAAGTTTGTCATTCAACTATAAAATCTTATGAGCATGTTTTTATCCCTATAAATTGCCTCGTGTCCGAGTTTTCAATGTGATGGGTTAAAATAAAAATCGTGTGGAAAAATCAAATCAAAGGCATACATTGATCAAAAGAAGAAACCCCTCTCATAAATGTTATTTTTTAATTACTTTAACCATTTTTTAATTATTTTTAATTTACCATTTACAACTTAACTATGTATCTGAAGAAGCACAGTAGGAATTATCACTCCTAGATACGCTGTATATATATATAATTAAATTCTCTGGGTAAGAGTTTTGTAGAGCGGCAGAATGGTGCCCAAGCAGTAGTTTTGTTTGAAATCGGTTTGGTTGAGACCAGTTCCTGTGGCCGGCATTAAGAGAGATTTTTGCTGCATCAGAACCACCTCGTAGGTGATCAGGGTGCTCACAACCTGATTACATACAACAAACAACAATTAACTAGGTGACAATTTATCAGAACGAACATGTTTCAGTAAAAGGACGAGTAAAAGATGACTAGATAATAATGAAAATGGCCAATCAGGATCCACCCTTTAATCCAACAGAGAGTTTGTGTCCCCTCCATTCTACTCGTATGCAAGACAAGGTGAATTCACTTGGTTCTCCAAGAGTTAAGACAAGTCTAAGTCTCCAGCCTCTACCGAGAAAGCTTCCAGCTTCCCACAGAGACGAGCAAGAAGCTGAGGAATGGAATGCATTTGTCAATATATTATATAGTTTGCCGAAAGACTTGCCACACCAATGCCTAACATCTTTGAATCTGTGAATTAAAAAATGTTTATATTTACTTCCCTGTGGGAAATAGGTTAGATCATTGATATGTTTAAAGATAATGTTTTCACTTTATCTAAACAGCTGTTCTTATTCTTTTGTACTAAAAATTCAATACAATAGATGGTGGTTCTATGGAAACCTGTTACATATTTTCCATCTTACAAATTGCCAACACCCCCCCCCAGAACAGACATATCCATGTCAAAATATGCCAGTGGAAAGCCATCCAGCATGGTTATGTAATCGAATAGACAATTCTGTCATAACACTGATTATAAAACTCTATATCAAGACGTATGAACAGGGTCTAAATTTGATATGAAATGTAAGGATTTTTCAGGATGTTTCCAGAGACTGGTTCCTTGGTTCGAAACTACATACTACGAGCAAATTGAATCCAACCTTTACATTTTAAATTTTAAGAAATACAGTCATCGGAAATGTTTAATATCCTTAAAATTAGTTTAAATTAAGAAAACACAAAATTGATACAACTCCATTATTTTATAACCAAAGTGTTTTTATTTCAATCAAATTGAAAGATTGACTCACTTTTACCATGAAGGATCGGGAAACATCAAAGAGTTTTCCACCAGTCAACGCTAGATTACTGAATATTACTTGATCATAAAAACGACTAACCTAAAACAATAAATTGTATTAAACTTTAATAAAAGGTAACACATTACCTCAGCTTTATCATAATTTATTACTACAATTATTATATTATTATTTGATTATATGATTTTAATTCTAAGACAATTTATTATGAAGCAAGCTAAGACATTCACATACCTCTTGGGCTGTTGGCTCACCCTACCTTAAATATTAAAATTAAAATTTCTGATCATACTTTTGAATGAATATGTTTTGAAATGTTATTATAGAATAATTTTGTGCTACAATGTAAGAAGTTTATTTATGAAAAGGAAAACTTCAATTCTCGAATGGTTGTACTTTTGTAACTAATGTAGTTTGACTCTCTGTCAATAAACATTCTGATTAATTACTCACAGAAAATGCATTATCGTTTGTTGTCCCTTCGTAGTGAGATCTTCAACTTGGTAAGGAATCTCCAAATCACTCTGGAGTATTATCAAATAACATGAAAATTCTTAGATAAAAACAACGGAAAAGTTATTAGTTTTCATGTAAATATTATAATCATTTGGCATCATTTCCAAACCCCATCTGCTTACAGTTTAAGGTCATTTATACTGACATTGATGACACACAGGAAATTCTGTATCTTTTGGTGTCCCTTCATGGCTAAAAGAGTGACCAGTTTTATTTTTATGTAATTAATTAGTGGCCAGGCCATTCTCGCCTTCAAACACGATAAAAATCCTTTTACCAGAAAAGATTCATAGAAGTTTCCTAGCACAAACCGGCTTGTGACAATATTAAAAAAGGAATGTAATCATTTAGAAGTGGCTAGTCATTACACTCTGGCTAGGTGAGGGGTCGTTTGCTGAGCTCAGCCATATCGGTCATGGAGAACAACATCTGTACAGTGACGTAGGAGTGGTAGACAAGACCAACACTCACTACAATACCAGTTGCTTACCTCTTGGTTGTATACAACTGTTGGTACAGAGGTGAGAACAGTGAGGGGTCGTTTGCTGAGCTCAGCCACACCGGACATGGACAACAACATCTGTAGAGTGACGTAGGAGTGGTAGACAAGACCAACACTCACTACAATACCAGTTGCTTACCTCTTGGTTGTATACGACTGTTGGTACAGAGGTGAGAACAGCGAGGGGTCGTTTGCTGAGCTCAGCCATATCGGTCATGGAGAACAACATCTGTAGAGTGACGTAGGAGTGGTAGACAAGAGCAACACTCACTACAATACCAGTTGCTTACCTCTTGGTTGTATACGACTGTTGGTACGGACGTGAGAACAGTGAGGGGTCGTTTGCTGAGCTCAGCCATATCGGTCATGCAGAACAACATCTGTAGAGTGACGTAGGAGTGGTAGACAAGACCAACACTCACTACAATACCAGTTGCTTACCTCTTGGTTGTATACGACTGTTGGTACAGAGGTGAGAACAGTGAGGGGTCGTTTGCTGAGCTCAGCCACACCGGACATGGACAACAACATCTGTAGAGTGACGTAGGAGTGGTAGACAAGACCAACACTCACTACAATACCAGTTGCTTACCTCTTGGTTGTATACGACTGTTGGTACGGACGTGAGAACAGTGAGGGGTCGTTTGCTGAGCTCAGCCACACCGGACATGGAGAACAACATCTGTAGAGTGACGTAGGAGTGGTAGACAAGAGCAACACTCACTACAATAAACGTTTTACTTCCAGATAATAATCTGTAAATATTTTTAGATATAATTATTTTTGTTTAGGATTTATATTAATGACAAATAATATTTAAAGTTTTAAATCACACAACCAATGTCTCATTTAATATACAGGAATCTCTTTAATTGATGTTATTCAGTCTATACCAGCAACTACAGAATGCGGAGATAATGACTTAAATTATAATCAACGCACTTAGAAGAGCTTTTTCTTATTAAATAAGTTTTGTATACAATGAAAGGAATAAAATAATAGTTCAATAATTAATAGTTATTACAGTTTTTACTTGTAATTAATTAAATTCACATAATTGAATATCTAAAATAAACTATAGGTCACTTATTATCGATACTTTAGTTTTTCCTTAGTTTTTCAACTATCCTACGCCAATAACAAGATGTCATGCGATATTAATCTTCCTCAATATGTCCATTTAAGGTAAACCCGTTCTTAAGTAATGCCCATTCGTACCCCAGTCGGTACATGGCCATCAACACAGCCTCTTCAGTAAATTCGGTCTAGAGCATCCTCCTGGTCAAGCCTCAGTTTCCTCATGTCTCTCCGAACCTGATTCCAAAATTTACTTTTGGTCTCCCGGATCATCTTCAGCATTCAGAATCATTTCTGAATATGCAGTTAAGTAATGTGAGGTTTCTTCTTTCTCAAGAGGTCTCCAGTCTACCTGCTACTTTTAATCTCTTCAACTATATTAGGGTCTTTGTAAATGTATCTGAATTCGTGATTGTGTTAGATTCTCCAAGCAACATGTTGAAAAGTAGAGCCTAAGATCTTTCTAAGGACCTTGTTTTCAAAGACAAGGACCTTCTTCTCTTCCTTTTTGGTCAGTATCCAGGTTTCTGAACCATACCATACCACTATACCAGTACTGGTATAGTGATAGTTTTGTACAATCTCACTCTTGAAGAGTGTGAGAGGATTTTCGAGGCGAGTAGTTCATTGCATACCAAGAAACTTTTATTTTCTTTTTTATTCTGTTGGTAACTTCCAGTTATTCTGAGTTGTTGCCAGGAAGTTTTACTCATAGATATGTAAAATGTTCCACTTTTTCAAAGCTATAGTTGGTATTGTAGAGTACAGTTATTGTCCCTGTCTGGGTTCTAAGGCATATTTTGTGTCCATAGATGTAAGGTGTAAAAAACTATTATCTTACAGATCTACAATTCATTCTTTCAAAATTCAACTGCACTTAATTCCTTTGCCAAATAAATTTAACAAAAACTCTTAAAGGTGTCCAAAAATATGAATACTCCTGAAGGAAAAACAGGAGAATCCATAACCGGGGAAAGAATCTATTCAAGAAAGTCAATCAATGCCATGGAAGCTTGTATTAGAGGTGACCTAAACATTGAATTTATCAATCTAATTCATCTGAGAATGTATCTTCCCTTTATAAGATTAAAAAGGAAAGGTAAATTAAAGGATGTAATTTACCTTTGATTAACATTATTTACCTAATTAATTAATCTGTAATTAATTATAGGTTAATTAATTAAAGGTAAATTAAAGGTTTTATTTGTTTTGATTTCAGGTAAATATTTTATTATGATAATAAGTACCTTACTTCCTGACACTGAGTCATACAACCCGCACAAAGGACGGGTCAACTTTTTTTTTCAAAAAAAGTTTTGCGAATCAAATTTGGTTGGCTAAACCCCCCCCCCATTAGCTGGTTACGTCTGAGTTGGCTAATAATTGAGAAATATGAAACGGCAATTAAATGAAAGAGCCTCATATGAGACTCTTCTTAAACTATTAAGGTATCTTGTGAACTCAACCACAATATACACAAGTTATACACTTGTTCCTCTATATACAGTAATGAACTGTTAACTGTAGCGTATTGCAAAGTTATATTCATACGTGATGGCCATGTAGACGAGGAGGATGCTACACAGAGTCTCCGAGAGACAACAGGCCAGGACGGCTGGATGTAGCAAGTCGTCAGCGACGCGTCCCAAGCGGACTATGTTGTTGTATCGCTCCCGCATCGTCTGCCAGTATTGTGTCGGCATTACCTGTAAAATACAAACTGCAAAAGCTACCGTAACCGTTCCTCGGACATCAGATGTATGGCTTAAATACAATACAATAAATAATAGGGACTCGAAAATTTTCTCATGGTAGCCCACACTGTTACGATTTTATATCAAAGCTATTATTATTATTTTGTCCGAATTGTGTTATGAAATAAAAATGGTATGTACTGCGCAACGATGAGGGTAGTATGTCTGTCTCAAAACGGAAACACAATTTATCGAACAAAGCGATAACGATGATCTGAGACTGAGATTCTTTGAATGCAAAATACAACATTTTCAACTTGGATAGTTTAGAATCAGTTTATGTTGATACTATTCAGAGCTAATGAATAGATATTAGTTTTTACATTACGTTATTTGTATAACAAACGTTGGTTTTTAAACTTACTCGATACAGTATAATAAATATGTTATTAATTTGGACCTTACTTCCAATTCTAAAAGTTACTTTTACTTTTTTTCAGACATATTAACAAACAAATAACTTTATTCATCACAGTTTACAATATACAACATTTGTTGGTCTTAGTAATAATTTATATAAGGCACTAGGTGGCCCGGCGAACTTCGTAACGCCCTACAGTAAATATGTGTTAACTTTAATAGATTGGCCATGTTCTGAAATCGAATAGTATTACGGCTTAGTTGTGAAATATTAGATATTCAGAGCCACGGGCTAGTTAGTAACAATACTGAAACGATAAGACATATTAATAAGATTCTCACAAAACAAATAAATCTGAGTGGATTGATTCACAATTTTCTAATCCAACCTAAAACAAAAAAAAACTGTAATATGGCTTTTATAGGAAAGATATACAATAGCTGATTATTATAATAAATGTAATATGTATAAACATTGTAACTATTTTTATTGGGCCAACATATAAACACGTGACTTTTTAAGACAGAAAATAAAAAATATAAATACATACTCCCCCAAAACCGTAAACTATTTACGTGGTGAATAAAGCTGTTCATTTTGTACAGCACATATTCACTTAAAAGTTTTAAATTAATGAATGATTCAGATGGCATTGGATAGTAAAGCATATTGCTAATGGAAAGTAAACCAAACAGCTCTAGCTTGAGAAATCAATTGTTTTGAATGTAGAGAATTTGTAAACAAACTTACTCCCCATAAGGTTTTTCGCTAAAACCTTCCCGAACACGTATAGAGCAACGTCCTAAAATTTCATGGCGATCGGATGAGTATTTTGGCAATGCATACACACATTCATTTTTATATATAGAGACTATATATAGTCTCGTACTCTTAGGTCGTGTTGTTTTGTGTCTTGTCTTTCTCCACCTCCCGGCATTTTGAAAATTGAACGTTTTGATGGGGTTCCAACCCCTGCATTATTACTACCTAACGGCAACCTGTGGTTAGGAAACATCGTTAATTAATAAACCAAATGATGAAATGGCAACTGGGACCAGATTCGACCTTTGATTCCTATTTCCTATTTGATTCGGCGATCTTTAGAAGGCAGGCACTGTTACCACTCAGCCACCTAGCCAGTTAATTAATTTTGAAAAATCCAATACTATAATACGAGCAAGGTTTATATATATATATATATATATATACATATATATGCACACGGATCTCGAAAACGGTTCTAAGGAATTTCTTTGAATTTTGGAAATAAATAATTTCCGAGTAGAAAATAAGTTCTAGATAGGTCTCCAGGAAAATTCTTGTTTTCTTGTAATATTAAGTTTAAAATCTAAAAATTTAACATTACGCTCATGGAGAATCAAATGTAAACAATACAAACCAAAACATCTGTTTATAACCGTTTGACAGTGCTTGATTGAAGATGGTGGGAAACAATATGTGAATAAAGGTTTTGCATTAATATTTATTTTATGTATGTAATAAATGCAAAATGATCAGGTTACTAAACAATTTGTAAAAACTTAAGGGAAACATAACTGTGCGAAATAAAAGCAGAAAAAAGTATTTCCAAAATCTTCCGTGTTTTGATAGAACACATATTCATTGTATTGCTTGAAGCCACTGTAACAAACCAATTAATTGGTGTAAATTAAAGTTCTCTTTTGCTTTTCAATCCTCATTCCGTTTCTAACAAAATCAGTTGATCACAGGCTAATAGTAACTGTATAGATAATTAAACAGTAAATGATCGGCTAAAACAATTGAGGTTGGCTAAAAGACCTTAAACGGCGCAAGTCATTTGACAGACGCTGTGGTCCAGCGGTAGCGCGTTGACCTCGGAACCCGGAGGTCGCGAATTCCATCCCCATCAGGGGCAATACTTTTTGTTCAGTGCTTTATTAATTATAGTGTACTTAATCGGATTTATTTAAACCACATAAATGTTTTCATTGAGTAATAAATGTGTTTTAATTTTTCTAATTAATTTGTATAATACGTGTCTTATTCTATACGAGCAAAGCTCGGTCACCAGGTACTTTAATTTTAATTAATTAATTTACCTATATGATAATTTTGTAGTCTATTTTAAATCAAACAAATGTCTGCCAAGCGGCTCTAATTAAAGTTATTTTAAACTTTAAAGTGCTGTATTAATCATATAATAGATGTTTACAATAATTGACCTGATGTATATTTTGTTCAAGAGTAGAGTTGAGTGAACGGAGCCAGTAGTCCAGGGTCATGGACACAGTGACGATTAACAGAGGCCCACAAGTCCACTGTAGGTCCATCATCAGTTGATAGACCAGTGACATTGCAACTCTGTCCAGATCCGGGAAGGAGGCGTCGCTAAAGATGAACGCATATGTCATGCTGTAGTGGAGGTGGAGAGTTTCTTTCAGGGAAGATTTCACACAGTCATATTTAAATTCAATTTCTGATACATCCAAGACTAAGTGTTGAACTGAAAATTAATATTTCAATCATCATAATCAAACATAAATTAGTCATAGTCATAGTTTCAGTCATGGTCATGTTTATTTATTCATTTTTATGTACAAATGGTACAAGTAATAATGTCAGCGTATAGGTTTCAAATATAGACCTACCATAAAAGAAACAAAATCAAAACAGAACATAAAATGTGAATCCTGTATCACATCCACATAAAATAATGTTAAAAATAATACAAAATGTTTATTTTGATGGATGAAAGTACATTGAATCAATTACCATAAAGAAAATAAACTGTATCAGTGGACTGACACATACTCTCTCCTTTAAGTAAATTTAAGAATTAAAATCTATAATAAACAATCATATCTTTATAGTTTATCTAAATATTTATTCTTTCAAAAATAATCATCGAATTTCTGAAAATAACAACAAGAGAAACAAAGTTAAATTAATTGTTTGAATTTTATAGGGGGCCCCCCTTCGGTAATACCAAGCTTTTTTGAGTGGGTTTTGTTAGGTGATTTTACCTCACGCTTCATACCAAGTTTAATGGAAAACAGTTAGAAAATAAGGAAGAAATTGATTTTTTTTAATATTCTCCGTAAGAATAACATTGGGCACTCTCAGACAACATACTGTGTTTTTAGTGTACAGTAAAATTAACTTTTATCTGGAACCGTTAGTCTTAGACAAATAATTCAAAATACTAATTTATTTAGTTTTTGAAGCTGGTTTCAATGGTGATAAGCAAATTATACCTTGACTTAAATGTTTTCGCAGAAAATTAAAAAAAAATTTATTTTATAAAACCATCATTTTTACGGACATTCGGGTGGTGTCATATTATTTAGTACTCTGTGCACTATAAACTATCAAATTTTAATCAAAATCATTAGAGCCATTTTTGAGAAATTTTAATTTTTCAGGATTTTTGGTGTTTTAGAGGTGAACTACCCTTAAAAATCAAAAATTCCAAAAAAAATGAAAAAAATGCCTGAAGATACGATGAATAAATACATATATGCCAAATTTCATCTAAATCGGACAAAGGGCTAGGCTGTGACTCTGTACAGACACACGGACGGACAGACATCTCGTCGAATCCCACTTTTTGGATTCAGGGGACCCCAAAACGGATATATCTTCTCTAAACACAAATTCGAAAATTCTGACGAAAACAACACTTCCTCCATATACTATGTATAAGGGGAGAAAGTAAAATTATTAAATGAAAAAAACATTTACCTTTATTTATACCCATTTTTACCTTCTCGCCTTATACATAAATGGAGAAAGTATTGTTTTCGTCAAAATTTTCAAATTTGAATTGAGGGTGGATATATCCATTTTGGGGTCCCCTAAATCCAAAAAAGTGGGTTTTGACGTGATGTCTGTCCGTCCGTGTGTCTGTCTGTGTGTGTGTTTGTCTGGATGTGTACAGATCAACAGCTTTGCCCGTTGGTCTGATTTAGATGCAATTTGGCATGTATGTGTGTATATTCACCGTATCTCCAGGCGTTTTTTTTTTCATTTTTTTATTTTTAAAGGTAGTTCAACCCTAAAAACCCTTAAGAAACATAAAAATTCAGAATTTCTAAAAAACGGCTCTAACAATTTTTATTAAAATTTAACAGGTTATAGTGCACAGAGTACTAAATAATTTTACACCACCCGCACGTCTGTAAAATGACAGTTCAAAAAGTTATAAGCTTTTAAATGTCAATAAATCAAATTTTTAATTTTTCAGCGAAAAAAAATAAAAGTAAAGTATAACTTGACTGGCACCATTGAAACCAGCCTAAACATCTAAACAAAAATAGTATTTTGAATTATTTGTCTACGTCTAACGGTTCCAGAGAAAAGTTAAATTTACTGTCCATGATTATTCTTATGGAGAATATAAAAAATCAATTTCTTCATTATTTACCGACCATTTTCC
This sequence comes from Nephotettix cincticeps, assembly GCA_023375725.1. NCBI lineage: Eukaryota > Metazoa > Arthropoda > Insecta > Hemiptera > Cicadellidae > Nephotettix > Nephotettix cincticeps. The sequence continues at coordinate 49,267,996 of CM041791.1, forward strand.
ATGAATCTTGGTATGTAGCGTAAAATCAAATCACTTAACAAAACCAACTCAAAAAAGCTTGGTATTACCGTTGGGGGGGGTTTGTTTCCCCCCATAAAATTTGAACAATTAATTTAACTTTGTCTCTCTTGTTTTTATTTTCAGAAATGGGATGATTATTTTTTAAACAATAAATTATCAAATTATATTTAGATAAACTTTGAAGAACATGATAGTTTTATTAATACTTGATACTTGATAAAATCTAGGGGAAAGATTGCACCGCGACCTATGAGATCTATTGTGCCCCCCAGACTAGTCTCTAGTTCTTGCCTAGAGAACCCCCTCTAGTCCTAATGCCTTAATAAAGTTTAGTATAACGAGGGGTTCTAACTTTGGAAAATCCTCCACCGCCACCTGGTGTGTTCCCAAGCTTCTGGCTCTCTTCTGACCTATCGCGTCACACTCAGCCAATAGGTGTCTAGGTGTTTCCTCCCCAGATTGGCAGAAGCGGCATTCACCCTCTTGGACAATGCCCATCTTGCTCAGATGACCCCTGAGCCTACAGTGTCCGGTTAGAAATCCCGTCAGTATCCTTAAATTGTTTTTCTTAAGCCTGATCATGGTCTCAGACCTTCTTATATTATGCACTCCAAGCATTTCCTTAGCCTGTCGGCATCCCGGATGAACGGTCCAGGCTTTCCCTCTGGCTTCCTTCTCTTCCCTCTAGCTAGGGAAATATCTGTCCGCCTGAACAGAGCCCCGCATGTCCAGGTAAGGCTACTTACTGCAGGAGGTCGCCCGGTATCCTGCAGGTACCGTTCTAGACACCATATATAAGGCCTGGTGCCATCCACTCCTCGGCACAGTCCACGTGACACCTTGAGTTGGCCTGAAACAAAGCGGAAAAGCAGGGGAGAAGGTGGGAGAAGAAGAAGAGAATGGGTTTGTACAGATAGATGAAGACAGTCTATCCACGCATTGGAGGGGAGAAGAAACGTGGGTAGATAGAAAAGACCCTGCTCAAGAGGAGAGTAGAGAGTCAGGGAGGCTGATTGCAGTGACAGCGCCACTGGGCGGTGGGATCGCCAACCCCTACGCCCTAGGGCCCTAGGATAGTTTTATTACGGATTGTCGTTTTTAAATTTAGTTAAGGGAGAAAGTATGGTTTTAATTTCTAAATTATTCTTATAGCTCTTGTTTAGCTTTAAGATTTTATCCATATTAGTTTTTTTTGTTCACCTGTACAATCCTATACAATATGAAATGTGTGAATGTACATGAGCAAAGTAAATGTTTCTTAATTACAGTAATGTCTCATTTGAGACAAGGCATAGATTTCAGAATTTAATTTTATTACAATACCATGTGTATGGTTATCCCAATTCAAATAATGGTTTATCTTCAGTCCCAAGAAATTGTGCTTGTTTTTTGTAATATGCTGTGAATTATAAATTAAAAGAGGATCTCTCAGAATTAATAATGTAATTAATATTTTAAATTGAATAGAATACTTCAGGCTTATTTTAAGAATAGCTTTATTTAATTCTTGACTAGGGTTTTTTCAAATATTCCACCTTCTCATCCCAAGACTTTTAACTAGATCATTGCCCAGAACCATTTTATACATTACTTCAGGCTAGACCTAGTGGGTTGCGGCATTATCACATAGCGAAAACCCATTGGTGATTGGCGGGATTTGAATCCGGGACCTTGGGCATCAAAGCCCTGCACTCTACCCATAGTCCAGCGCGCTCCCCTGGTCATAAATAAAAATGTTTAATTACTATATTGTATGTAAATTAACTATGGAAACAAATATGTATTTTTTAGCCGAAATAGATAGAAATATTCTGTTTGTGCCAATGACTGGGTTCTAAGATTTTTTTACTAAAAAAAGTTTAATACCCCTAACTGGGTAAAGAGTAGAGGGTAACTTATTTTTTTCAAATAGCAACCCTTATTAAGTGACCCCTCATTTTGAGGAATTATCAAGATAAATTCAATGACACAGGCTTCCTCAAACCTCAACCACAAAGAAGTCTACAGATGAAGAGAAGAAGGGACGTGAACATTAAGGGGGCACTCAAATTGGAACACATGTTTTGGGTTCTGGCGAAGGGTTGAACTGGAACACTCATTAGGAAGGATTAAGAAGGGTCAACTGGTACAGCGAGACAAAAAAGGAATTTTGAATTCCCAGGCAACCAATGAATATAAGATTTCAGGAAATAAGATGTTATGGATTTGTAAGCTCAGAACGATTTAAGAGCTATATAAAATTAATGTCATGAAATTTTAGGTCAACAAAATGAATGTATATATTATATTAGTACCGGGTGACTGAACGTTGCTCAGGGAAATATATAGGGACTAAACATCCAAGCTCAATGTAATTTTTTTTTAGATTTTATACTTAAATACAAGAAACCCTAGATTTTCCAATCTAGACTAATCTAGAAATTATTTTGACATGGATATTGCTCTGGGGGAGGGTGTTAGCAATTTGAACGACCAAAATTTGATTCATAAGAACAGCTGTTTAGATGAACTGAAAACATTCCCTTTATACATATCCATGATATAACCTATTACCCACAGCTAAGTAAATACTAAAATTTTTTATCCAGAAATTAGTTTTTCCCAAAATAGACAGTAAAAAATAGTTATGTAAAGTATTAGTTTTTTTGCCAAAAAAGAAAAGAAATCAGAATGCTACTATAAGTGTTAGATGGGTTAGAATAAATTGCTAAAGGGACTGCATGAATATCTAGAACTTCAAGGTTAGGCGCGGGGACAAAATAATTTCCATTCTCCCCTTAAAGGACACAACCTGATTGCTCCTACCTATCCGGGTAGCTGTACCAGATGGTTGACCCTTCTGGATCCTCACTAATGAGTGTTCCAGTTCATCCCTTCATCAGAACCCAAAAAATGTGTTCCAATTTTCGGTTAAGCCGAAAATTAAGATATATGAGAAGTGAGGAAAAATCTTAGGTCCTCATTCATAGAAAAAATTAAGTTTTCGTGTAACCTTCTGTAATAACCATTATTACAAAAGGTTAGAAACTACCTAGAGAAGCTTATTGAGATCTAACCTATTTGCCCAATGACAATTATTTTAGCTATGAGCTTTAGCCTGTTGAGCAGCTTTGGAGAGAGGGGAGGCAGGGACCCCTCGATCTCATCCCACAACTTGAGGCTGTAGACACAACGAACAGTGATGTAAAGGAATGCTGGTTTGAACAGAAGTGGTGCACTCATCTGGATCAACAATTTCCCTAGACATGTAAAACCAAGCATTAGGCTTCAAGTAAAAATTTCTCACCATGGGTTCCACTATAATATCCAATTTATATTGACAAAAAATAACATAGTGTTTCCAAAATTAAACTCATAAAATTTTTAAATTTTCCAACCTTTTCTGAATAATTCACTGACGTACTGTAACACATCAGTGGCAGAATCTTTGTCAATAATACAATTATGTATATCAAGGATTAAACTATCCAATCAGTATGAAAAAATGTGTTTTAAATTCCATTCTGAATAAAATCAGATATTTTCCCAAAGTTCTCCACAGTTTTTTATGAAGCTTAAGGTGACAAAAATGACTGTTGCAGTCATAGCCTGACCCGGGTTCTGGATTTGATTCTTGGTCATTACACATGTGAAGATTGTATCTCAGACTGTCACCGTGTTTCGGCACAGGCATGTTAGTTAATATGGACATTAGTCGGGGTCGATGGTCCCAGCTACATAAGTAGTCGTTAGGTCACATTAGAGGCAGCAATGCGACCTGAGAGCTAGACTTAGAAGGTTACACAAAACTTACTCCTTTTTAGGTCACATCATTCAATAAAACCAACTTTCAGCAAACTTCCCGTAGGAAAGAAGCTATTACGTAGGTCTCATGGTAATATTTAAGATCAGGACCATGTTACATTTTCGTTTTGAGGTGCGTGCGTGCGAGCGAGTGTGCGTGGGTGGGTGGGTGTGTGTGTGTGTGTGTGTGTGTGTACACAATAACTCGTAAAATGGTCCGATCAAGACCAGACTTTGTAGAGATGTGTATTTCTACATTTACTCGAACGACTTCGTAATCCAGACATATCGGTCATTTAACGGGCAGATTAGGGGGTTTTTTATTTTTCATTTGTGACTTTTAAAGTTTGAAATTTTATTTTTTATCACTAGAATCTTCAATTTAAAAAAATTAATTAAGTAGACACTCTTTCAAAAGTTAACATTTTAAAATGATTTGACTATCTCCATTGATCCCAGCTCAAAACACGTGACAAAATTGATATCCTTTCATGGTATCCTGAATTATTAGTCTATAACAAACAGTTGCAGAGAAGATTTTTAATTACTGTACGTTTATTATACCTTTAATTACCTCACACCCCTAAAACTTTGACCTTGTAGTAAGGGAAATTAAATTAAATGAGTCTTAAAGAAATTATATCACTATTTTTGAAATAATTTTGTCAAATGTTATTTTAACACAATCTAATTTTAGATGGAAGAAGTATGGTTCAGTCCAGTGGTACAGTTAATTTAACTTGCAATTTATTACAACATTTCAAATTTTCTCAATTATCTTAAGAACTAAAAGAGTGTGCAAGGTATCATTAAGATATATCTAGCTTATACTTATGAGTGATTCACTTACATAAAGCCACTGAAGTTACAGAACCTACGTCCACTACAATTATGAAGTAAGCAGCCCAACCCAATACATACATTGAGATCACCCAGAGGAGTAACCAATAGCAGGTTAAAAAACTGATCCATTTAAACCTGTAAATTAATATAAAATCTTCTCAGGATGATTTATTTGATTTTAAAGAAATTTATGAAATCGGGTATAGATACTTAACTCATCTTCATAGAATGCCTAAAATTAAATCCATGGTGTTTGTCAATTATGCCACCATTGGGATATTTGCAAAATAAACATCTGAAAGTAAACGTTTAGTGCAGATTATTCCCTTGTTTTTGTAGAGGTTTAATACTATGAAATTAAAACTTTTGTAAATGGCCAACATTTTCCCATATGGTGGTCAACCTATAGTTTTCTTATAGAACATTCTGTATTTTATGGTAATTACAAATAGTAACATAATTTTAAGACTTTTTATGATTGAATAATTTTGTATGTACTCAAACATTGGTATCTTTTAAACTATTCTTCTAACATAAATCTTGAATGATGAAACATCTCTTTGTTTTGGAGCTGTTTAATAATATAGTTAAGACTTAACTCACCATTTTCCAATATTGAGGCAAACGTAATTTTTTCTTATAGGGCAACTTATCTTTTTTCCCATTGTAAATATAGTTTTAAGACTTTTTCCTACAACCGCAAGATAAAAGGCACATTTCGCACTGTTGGCAGAACATATAAGTAGTACATTTCTGCACTAGGGTTGATATGAACTCATAACCACCCTTGTGCGGATAAGTAACCAGCCAATTACATGCTCAGAACGCTCCAAATCTAATTGAAACTAATCAATAGCATGCGTTAAGCACTCAGTCAGCTGATAGACGGTCGGCGTAACTACAACACTAACTTCCTGTTTTTTGCAACGAAACTGAGGTTAGAAAAGTGAATTTAATACCTGTAAATAATATTAAAATCAGGATGATTTATTTTTTGAAATTTGATCGGGATATTAATAATATAGAAATTAAATTATTAATTGCATGATATTTGATAATTAAGAAAAGTAATTTGTTTAACTTTTAGTTAAAACATATTTTAACAAACTTTTAGCTATATGATATTCTATAAAATTTTTATAGTTAATTACTTATCTTTTTTATTGAGGTTTTAATTGTATATTTGTAAACCTAAAACATGTTTAATAGAACATTTTATGTTTAATATTATATAATTCTATTATTTTAGATTATATGAAAACGTAATTTTCTATAGGGCAACATATTTTTTCCCTGTAATATATTAGATTACATAAAAGCTGTACATTTTTCGCACTGTTGTTTAACATAAAATCCTGCACTATTAGGATATTTTATTGACAAAACACCCTTTTTAATGTAAACATGACCAACGCACTTTGCTAAAAAGTAAAGCAATAGTGCAGAAGTTATTAATTAAATAATAAATTATGCTGTTTAATTTACACAAACTAACATGAACAAAAGTTGTAAAATTAATTTTAATTCCTAGGGAACAAACAAAAGCTGAATTTGTTGTATTTGTGTGTCTTGTGTGTAATACTGTTATATATATATTAATAATAATAATAATAATTTTATAATAGTAATTTTGTGTGTAACTGTCATGGCGCCCACGAAGATCTGGCATGGTTTGCTATGCTGTATACTCTCGTATATGAAACATGTATCGTTTGCGCTCTTGTTAAAAAATAACTTTTTTTAAGTAAATGATTTAAATTATTAATTTATGTTAATTTCAACATTTTAAACCTCTATAAAAACAAAGGAATGTTTCCCATTTTAAATTTACTGAAATGTGTTTAGATTAAAAGATCAATGATGGTTCAGTTTTGTGTAGATTTTTTACCTACCTGTATATATAATATATTTATTTAATATTTAACATATATTAAATACCGTATATATTTCATATTTATACTGATTCTTACAACTGATAGCTTATACAGTTAGTCTAATTCTTAATAAGACATTTATTATATATTTTTAAATGTTGAAAAACATAAAAATCCTTTACTAAATACATGATGGCTTATCTCTTCTTAAAGTGGATGGACAAAGAACAAGGGGGTTATAATAAGAGAGTGGATAGCAAGAAGACATTTTTTTAACCATTTTTTTAAATCCGGGACCTGTTAATAGATTGAAAATAGTTCTTAACAATCATAAATCATAAAAAACACAAGTATAACTACGCAACAGTATGTATAGAGACCCCAAACTCACAACTCAACTTCTGCTTTCTGCTCTATGAATACTTATATATTAGATTATTACAAATCTGTTTGAAGTCGGATGGATTGGAGTTTCGTCGAAAATAAATTTATCGCATCCAATTTAATAGTTTAATATAAGTTATACAATTTGGCACAAAAATATTTTGTCTTTTAAGTTTTTGAGCCCAGATTTAGAGCTTAGGCCCCTTCCCATTGGTTTCATTTATTTAATAATAATTGTTTTGTACAATAAAATAACCTACACTAGACACTGTAAGGTACTTCAAAAACTCTTAATACAGAATCAAGTGACAAATATTATTGTTACAGCTTTTATAGCTAACTGTTAATTTAAAACAAACTGACCTCATTTTTATGAAGGTCCCTTTCTCTATGTTATGCAATGGAAGTAGCCCACAGATTTGAGACAAAAGTAAAAAAGGTTGAATGTTTGAATATAGACCATTTATTACCATCATCAATCAATAAAGAGGCAAAATTCACTTCTTCTAGTAACTAATTTACTAGTAGCAACGTTACTAGTAGTATGTTACTAGTAGTAACATATGCTGACCTACCAATAATATACTAATTCCCTTTCTTTCAGTAAACTATCACTAGTATTATTTTCACTATTTTCAAGGCTTTTAGACCACTGAGGGAAACAAAATGAGATTCAAATTTTTTTCCTTTTACGATCCAGAACAATGTGTTATGGTAAATAGTTAAAATTTAATAACCAATAATATTTAACTGCCATAGTACTACCTAAAACCATCATAACAATATTGTAGTTTTTGGAATGGTAGTAAAATTAATGCATGGAAGAGGAAGAGTGCTTTCTGTGTTGTCTTCTGGGATAGTTAGTAAATCAATAAAATCACTATAACAAAAAATGCCAACAGTAAAAATAAATACTGGAAGCCAACCACTCAAGCCATTAGGTGCTAATATTGGTCTAAGTGCTGAAACAAAACTACCTAGAAGTTACAAAATTACTCACCAAGAACACAGCAGCTATACGGTATAGTTAGTTTTATTTGAAAAACTACAAAATGCCACTGGTGTAAAACTGTCAAACTTTACTGCATGATTACACCATTTACTTTGACCCCTACATCAAGCTAATCAATCAGATACAGTATTACATTTGCCAATCTTCATAGTTTAAAAATAAATATGTACAAGTGATGTACAGTGTCACAAAAAATGTCACACTTAAAACAGCTGTATTTACAAAACTATATATATTACGTAAAAGAGATTTACATAAGCTTAGAGAGCACAAAAATCATTTTGGTGAGGTTTATTAGAATTCAACATAAGCACCAAGAAGTCTGAAAATTTCAACTTCTCCTGACCATTTTGAGAAAAATATGGTGTAACTATTTCAATCTCTGCTCTGATTATTTGATTCAGGTGATCTATATTTAACATTTTCTCATTTTAAACCTTTGTTTTAACATAATCCTACAAATAAAACCTAATGGGGTACGGTATGGTTCTGCGAGCATGAAGGCCAAGCCTTCCATCGATCATTAACCATAATCAATCAATTTAATGGTCAACATTTAATGGTCAAACTATTTACATATAATGTCATGTAATTTGAGACACCCAAGAGAACTTAGCGGAGATTTTCATCCAAACATCCTTAAAAAAACATCCTTCTAAAATCTCTTCAAAACCTAAACAATTTTTGATGTCTTCATTGTGTTGGGAGGTAAAGTTTTCATTCTAATTTTTTTGGAACAACACAGAGCTCCACCATGTCTTAGTTAAATAACCTATTAAAAGTGTTATCTGCCAAGAAAATAGTCCGGCTTATGTCTCAACACAATGTCATTGATATTTTTAAAATTGTTTTAAAGTTCTAAAAACGCATATTAGGATTTTTATTTTTCCGATTTGAAATTATAGAGATTTAAAAATCCCAATGTGTGGAGTGACCTTCACTGACTAAAGGGATTCAATTTTGAATCAGATAAATTAAAGACACATACTTTGAAATTCAGAGCATACTGAATCTATGTTTCAAAAATTCCCATAGTTACTTTTTGTGAAAAATATTCAAAAAACACTAAAATAACAGCAACCATGAGTACCAAGCGACAACAGACAAAACTTTATAACCAGCTTTTTTTCTGGTATGCGTTTCATTGTTATGCAATCATCACAAGATTAAAATTGAGAAATTAAGGTTGACATTATTTTGGCAATATTATATTATATTTTCACAGTACTACCCTGAAAAAGGGAAAATATTAGATCTAAAAAACCATTTCTTGATAAAAAATGCAAATTATAAAAAAATAGTCTCAACTTCTGTTAAGACTATTTTAAAAGATGTATGTATTTTAAAGATTATATTATGATTATATAATAATTAGTTGTATACTATAAGTATAAATAAAGTTTTGGTATGTTAGGAAAATTCAATTCTATAACAAGCAATATTTATTTGTGGTTCCATGAAAACAGGTACAATATTGAGACATAAAACAAAAGTATAAAAATAATATAACTACAGCTAACAAAGGAATAATATTTTTCAAATGTTAATTAAATACATTAGTGAAAAATAGACTATAACTAAGAATCTGAGAAATGATTAAATAAAAGTACCAGGAACAATTTTAAAAAGTCAAAACTTGTTTTTCTGATGATTGGGAGACAAATGATAAAAAATAAGAGGGACATTAAATGCACAAATGTCAATATACTCCTACCAAAACCAAAATAAGGATGTAAAAATATAATTTGCTAGCTAAAATGTATTTTTGCCAATCACATTTTGTTTCACATTAAACATGTGCTTTAATAATGATAAAACACATAATTTAAGAGAAACAAGATTATTATTATTATCATAAACAGTCTAAAACATTGATTGTTTGTTGGTTAAGTTATCTTATGTTATCTTATGTTCATACTTTCCAACATCTAAAAAATAATGAATAAACATTCTAAAACTATTTTGTTTTTATGAACTGAATAAAAACATTATAATATATTTCAAATGTTTCACAATAGTACCGGGTGTTTCAAAAAGGACGCACATCGAAGTTTGAGGGAATATATTTTCTGTATAGGGAATATTTTGTTCCCCCAAATTGTGAAACATTGTTGAACTGGCATGCACTATTTTACATTTACTTGTGCTTGTTAGTATTCATTTGTAATCTGTAGTGTCTGTGTATGTTCAACTATGATTTTTTCAAAGGATGAACGTGTGTTTATTATTGAAAGTTATTTCGCATATAAATCTTACGAACGAGTGAAAGACGAATTCAGGTTGAAATTTCCCAATTCTGCAGTACCTAATAACGCCACAATAACGCGTCTGATCGATAAATTTCGTGAGAGTGGAAGTGTACAGGATCGGAAAAGCACAGGTCGACCGTCAGTGTTAACAGAACAAGTTCTGGACAATGTGAAACAACGTTTGACTACCTCACCCAGGAAATCACTTAGAAAGTTATCTGTACAGGCTGGATTGTCACTATCTTCCACTTTCAGGGCTACTGAAAAATTGAATCCGCATCGGAGTCGTTCATGAACAGAAGGATGTTGACCATGGGAAACGTATACAGTATTGTCGTTGGATACGTTCTCTTGTTAATGACAACGGTATTGAAATATTGGATCGTGTTTATTTCAGTGACAAAGGGTGGTTCCACTTAGATGGTTACGTCAACAGCCAAAACTGCCGAATATGGAACACTGAAAATCCTCACGCATTTCAAGAACGATCATTACATGCATGTAAAATTGGTGTTTGGTGTGCGATCTCCCGGCGTCGTATTGTAGGGCCTTTATTTTTTGACAAATCTGTAGATGGTGTTGTGTATCGCAACCTTATTGAGCAATTTATAGCGTTGTTAGAATTAGACGATCGATATTGTTGGTTTCAGCAGGATAATGCAAAATGCCATACTTCTGCTGAAACGATGAATATGTTACGAGAATTTTTTGACCATCGTGTGATATCAAAAGGATTGTGGCCGCCAAGATCCCCAGATCTTACTCCAGCTGAATTTTTTCTTTGGGGGAATTTAAAAAGTAAGGTTTTTAATAACAATCCTCATACACTTGACGGATTGAAGGCTAATATTGAAAGTGAGATTAAAATCATTTCTGAGCAAACACTACGAAAAGTGGCTGCAAATGTTATGAAACCTGTTCGAACCTGCATTACTAGTGGAGGAAGCCATTTTGAACATTTATTGTGAAGTTTTAAAGGTAATTTGAATATAATAAAGGTAATAATTTCATGCAGCATAACTTATAATTACTTTAATAACTTAATGTAATAAATTCACATTCTCAAACTTCCATGTGCGTCCTTTTTGAAACACCTGTTACCATACATTATATCATACACTTAAGGGTACCTACATTATACCGATGATGATAAAAATGAATAGTTTTAATTTACAAATATTGAGTTGAAGATAAAATGAAAACAGTCTTATAAACTTAAAACTATTCTAAAAGTCAATGCATACTCATGCCAACCAATCATATCATGGATATTCTATTTGATAGAAAAAGTATTAACTAATTAAAAATAAACTTTTCCTCCATCTACTACGTAAAGCCGTACTTTATTCTCTGGAATAGGGTACCAAAGTAATATTTTTAGTCCCGAGGGAGGAAAAGTATGTAGTTTTTGTCCCAAGGGAATAAAATTAATACCATAAAAATAAAATTGAAGAATTCTGGCACACCCTGTAATGAACTATCAGAAACAATAGCAGCTGAGAGTAGAAGTTTATTATTGAACATTATTATAGGTGAAGTAAAAATGTTGTATGCATCATGGGATTAGTCATTTTTGTCCCTCAGGAGATTGTTGCCAACATGAGCACCAAGAGACGCTTTACAGAGGTCTGAAAATTTTAACTCCTCCTGACCAATCACTGTCAAAATGTTAAAATACAACACATCCTTGTGAACAAAAAGTTTCACTTGATCTCTTGTTACACAAATAACAATTTCTTGTTGTTTCTTATGATTTAGAGGATTTTTTTAAATTTTCCATTTTAGCCTTATTGGTATTGGTTGGCTATAAATTTGATAAGTGAACTATATTTTAACTAACCCTTTAAAGAGTACCGTATTTTGCGTCAAAATAGGATTGACGTTTCAAAATGTCAATCCTATTTAATGGTTCCGTAAAAAGGAGTAGTGACATTTTAAAACGCTGACATAGATTGATTCTTAAGATATAAATCGATAATTAAAGACACGTAGGTACGCTGAACATGTACTTGTGTGTTTTCGGTAGGTTTTGGCTAATCTGCGGAGGGTTTCTTAGGCGGGGTGGTCACGGCGGGAAGTTTCGGCGGAAAAAGTGGCGGCGCAACATGAAGTTTTGTTAGACCTGTTATTTATTAGCACTGAATTAAAGTGAAAGCGTTCTACACTCTCCTATTATTGACGCCTGTATCTCTGTAGCTGAGAGTTGTTTGTTTGCTACACATCACTCGGTGCTTTCTTTAGATAATTTATTGAAGACTTAAAAATTTATTGAAAAAAGCTCTATCATGTTTATTTTAAGGAATTTTGAACCTTAAACACGTTTTTAACTATATTTACTCCATGTTGGAATGTATTAGTGAAAATTAAAAAAAAATACTTAAGGTGTGTTTTGAGTTTTCACCCTTACTCCTTAACAGCTCTTAAATAATGACATTTTAAAACGTCATTACTCCTTAAAGGGTTAATTATTAGGTACAAAAACCTAAGTGTAAAGATTTAAATTTGTTCTTCTCTTATCCAAACTATTTTTATAAGTGTTTCCAAATAAAATAAACCAAACTAAGTATGGACTGAATTAAAAAGCAAAATAGACAAGAACTCAGATAACAAATCAGATCACTCAATAAATACTTGAAAACTGCTTCCTTTAAATGACGTATCATTGTGATGTGATGTTCTACACTCCTTTGAGCAATCTGACTAGACTAATTGACATAGTAAATGAATATTCAGGTAAAAGATTATTACAGTTGTATTATCATTTTAAACGCTATCTTTGTGTTTACTAATTTACTAAGATTTTTTAAATTTAAATATTTTACATAAATCTTACATTTTAGACATATTTTTAATTGTTTTTATGATACATGACTAAACTAAACTTGTTTTGTACATTAGGCTGTTAATTAGTGACCTTGGTATATCAGTGATCAGATGGTCTTGGTCAGTGAAATTTATGTCATGAAACTCACAGTACTCACCAGACTATAACAACACTGGGGGCCTGTTTCATGAGGCTTACTAGTCTGTTAACACTAATGTAAATTACAAGAGTGTATTTCATAAACTTAAAAGAGTAGAATAATAGTTAACAGTGCAGGGGCCACTCATTACAATAACTAGCAATATTTAACAGTATATATTTAGTCCTCTTTTGTAAAACTCTACTCTTATAATTTACACTAATTAATACCAGCAAATTTCTACCAACCTTTATTCCCAAGTGTTAGACTTTTTTGCAAACTTGTATTTTTATCCTTAATTTTGCAACTAAACACCTTATAATTATAGTCAGTAACTTATTATAAAGCATAGAGCATGCCAAAAATAATAGCAAAATATAGAACCCCAGGCAGATTCGAATCCAAACCAGCACATTTGTTTAGTATTGCTTTTAAAACTGGATTTTTGAGAGCTAGTTACTTTATTTTAATAGGGTGTCAGTCATTTCAATTATGCACCTTCTCCAAAATGTATAGAATAACAAAATAAATTGTAATCGGTGCTTGTGTTTTCACGAAGATAAACACAAATGTCCTCTGTAGTGTTACAGACAGACAGCCAGAAATTGGTAAAAAATCATTTTATTTTTTCTTAAGTACAAAACATAAAAATGTCCGAAAATGTCATGATTCCACTTGTGTGTGCGTAAACACACATTTCTAATTTGTTTTAAGGCCTATAGATAATATGACATAACCAATTCCATTAATAAATACTCGTACATTATTTATGGGAATAAAACATTTTAAAAAGGATGAATAGAAAGGAGGGATAAATAAATAACCAGGTGAGGTATGACAGTAAACGGTAAGCTATGACAGTAAACGGATGTCTCTGTTTGGGCCTGAAGATGTCCGGTTTGACTGGACAAAATCGATCGACAATATAACACCTTTTATATATTTACAAAACAGCGTTTGTAAATATATTAAGTAGTTGTTGGAAGACGTGAGTTTTTTTTCATCCTAGAGTGTGTAATTAGTAATGTTGAAACAAATACCAGACTTTAATTTGTAAACTATTTACTTTAAGAAACAAGTCCCAGAACAAACTTCATAGTGGATGACAAATTTACAAATTTGTCTGTCCACTATTATATGGAATGAGCAAACATATTTAGGGCGAATTGGTTAATTTACAAAATTATTGTGTTAAGGTTACAATTTTTTTTAACAAGCAAAATATTAATTTGTTATAGTCATACCTTTATTGCACAAAACATATACAAAATGTACAGAGTATCAGATGCAGGTGCATTGTCATTTGTTATACCATCTCACAGCTATACAAACTTACAAACTATACAGCATTTTTTTAGATTACCATTTTTGCATATGAATAATTTGTCTTTGAAAATTCTATCTAAGTTATGATATGCTTTTTCAGACAGCATAATTTTAATTTTATTTAGAAGTTGCTTTCCATCAAAAAAGGACTAGGAGATTGGAACTATCAGTCTGTGAAGTGAACTATCATCACCAAATTTTGCTTGGGTAATTGAAACAACTTTGTAATTAAATGGAATATTCTAGTACTGTTATAGTTCAATATTCACTTAAAGATACCTAAACTAAAGGATGTATTACATAAGGAAGTGAGATAATAATCATCACTGATTAAAAACTTTATTTAAATTATTAACCTGTGAATGAATGAGGGTGACCCTTTTAATTATTATTGGTTAACCTGTCTATACTCAATTATGGGGAGTCCAAAACAATAGAGGCGGGATGTATCTTCTCAGAAGGGCCAGCCGGATCGGTTAACTAAGTGAAAAATCGGAAAACTAAGAGTTGCTGTGCCGTGTGCAGACACCCCGTCTTCGGAGAACATACCGTGACATACTGCGTGACTTGCCATGGCGAACAAGGACAACAAAGAGAGGAAGAATATGATGATTAAGATTATGAAATAATGATTGGTATGTATGTAAACTCGAAAGATTATTTAACCCTTTCAGTGCCAACTTCCGTATATACGGATGTCCTCAAAAAATTAAATTTTTTTCCAAAAAACTTTTTTATATTTGTGTTTAGGATATAAAAAACACAGTAGATATAATTATTTACGTTAAAATGTTATTCTAAGTATTCGGTTGCAGTCCGCATTAATGTCTGTTGTTTGTTTACTTGTTTAGTTAGCCGATAGACTAGAAATTTGAGGTTATTATTATTGTTTGTTGGGTTTCTTTTGTAATAATGAAGAGTATAGACTCACCTGTCAATAATAAAACAATTCTTAGAGTGTTAAAAAGGTTAGAGTAATTTTTCCATGAGTGATTTGAGTGGGAGTGATGAGTAGTCAAGTTTAGGCTTTGTCAACACGGATAGTGATCCAGATTTTGATCCTGATAATCCTAGAATAGTTTGAATAATTTTATTCATTTACACAGCAATAGACACAATTCAAATTTCATGTCTAATGTATACATATTTTGGAGTGTGTAGCGTTGAGTGTGTAGTGTGGAGTGTGTTTTGTGTGTGTGTGTGTGTGTGTGTGTGTGTGTGTGTGTGTGTGTGTGTGTGTGTGTGTGTGTGTGTGTGTGTGTGTGTGTGTGTGTGTGTGTGTGTGTGTGTGTGTGTGTGTGTGTGTGTGTGTGTGTGTGTGTGTGTGTGTATCTTTTCAGTAACTTATGCCAAAACTAAAACTCAAGATTTTTTCTAAATTAATCCCAAAAACTTTATTTTTGAAGAAAAATGTTTAAACCTTTTGCATATATGTACAAAACTAAGTATAGTTCAACAAAAATACTCAATTTTAATCGTGAGGAATTTTCTACTGGCAATTTTTTTATTTCAAACTGAAAAAATCATTATAAAATATTATTTTAAGTAATATTTTTTCATAACTTTTTTATGAATAAAAATATTAAGTACATTTATTTTATCTGTCAAATTTACCTAACTTATTTATGAACAAAACAAAACCAAAAGTATCCATTTTCATCTGTAAGTAATAAAATAATGAAAGTTTTTTCTCAAACAGCTAAAAACTGTTTATTTTAACCTGGCATTTCTTGCACACGCTATGGGAATAACATTTGGCATTGAAAGGGTTACAGTACAGTACAGTACAGTAATGATTTATAGGGATAAAATTAAAAAAAAAATGTCAATAACTTTTATTTTGAGTTTAATACAATTTTTTACTCATTTTATTATTATTTATTTTTTTAATAATTCATTTCTAACTATATTTTGATGAAAAAAAGTTTTATCAATATTAAAAAGGTATTTTAACTCAAGTAAGGTTGTTTTAGAGGGGGCGAGCTTAGTGATGGATAAGAGAATAGATCTAAGTAAATGCTGTTGACTCCCTTAAATCATCCTCTTGAACTATGTATAAAGTACTATATGAATAATCAATTTCATTTTTTAATAGTTTATAAGTTAAGTACAGAACAAGAACAGTATAACAGACCAAAACCACAAAATTACACCATTTTGTGTTACACGAATAAATGCAGTATCTACTTAAATAATATAAACAATCACATGTTAATTTAAAATTATACATTTTTTGTATGACAAAGAACTTTAGCACAAACATTTTTAAGTTTACACAATTTTAATTTTTACAATTTTAAAGAGAATATTTAAATTCCTTAGTTTTCCAAAACAATAATAGACTATTTAAAGTTCCTCTATATAGTTCATAGCTTTGGTTAAAAAATAAACATAAACATAAAACACCTTATTTAGATAGAAAAAAATTTTTTTAATAAGACAATTTATTTAGATAATCACAGAGTCAAAAAACTAACATTAACAATGAACTATGATAATACTTAGATACACTAATATTTATTAGGAGAAATATTGCAGCCACATTCCACCTACATAAGGCATCATCTAGATCGTGGGTGTTCAAGATGTCTGTGGTAGACATTTAAATATAATACAGAGTAAGAGCAATATTGTATACTCATAAATAAAATTAAGTAAAACTGTTCCAAGATAAATCATTGACGTCCTTAACTTGAACCTACAGTAAACTAGTTTTTAAGTGGATAGTAATTTATAGTTTTTTAAAAGTTATTTGAATTTGAAATTCATAAGGCTGGATTTTACCAAAAGTTGTTTTACCATCCATCTTCATAAAGGTTTCTTTTATTAATGGGGGAATCATAAAAAACAGAGTTATAGTATCAGCTGATAAAAATTTTTTATCTGGATGGTGAATTTTGATTTTCTTTAGTTTATACAGTAAAAAATATGCCCTCAAAATACAAGTTTTTGAAAAGAGTGGTATTGTAGATACAGTCGTTACTATTATATTTTGGTCTGTTACATTTGACAGAAGAAGAAATCAATATTTGTAATAAATACAATTGAATATATTTTCAATATATGAGTTAAGTAATTTTCAGAGATATTAAAATACTACAAATACATATAATTTTATTAAAAAAACTGTAAAGTGTATGTAACTGATAGTTTACAATTAATCAAGCAGTAAGGTGCAAAAATTATCCTAGCCGTATCAGGTAGTTTTTGCAAAAAAGGCTTTTTTTAGTTCCCTTGGTTTTACAAGTATGTTCGTTCAAGTTTGTTTGGTTTAAATATCTCGGAAAATTGGTTTTTACTGGGAACTTTTCCTCACAGAACAGTGAAGCTCACTAGCTAATACTTTAATGGCATTATAGTGCAAAAAAAATACTGTACTTTGACAACTCTGACCTTGCTGCGGTTAAGCTCTATTATTTGTTTCTGAAATACTACAAAATCAAAAAAGACTAAAGATAAAGTATTAGCTTTAGAAAGAACTCACCACATACTATACTTGTGATACATATAAAAAGTTAAAAATTAAGATTCAGATTGACCCCAACGATACCCAAACAAGAAATGAGGTTTTAGAGTTAAAAAAAGAGTGTAAAAATATAATCATAAACAGAAAAAAGGCAAAAATTACAGATGTGGGAAAAAATTTCACTAATCTACCAAGTTCACAGTTACATAAATATTTTATAATTTTGATACTTCCAGGTATAAGTTAATTAAAAATTAATGTGTAAATAAGTGTTTTCCATTTATGCCAAATATTTAACAAATTTTATGAAAATGCAATCTCTATCACATTAGTTGAAATTACTCTATCACATTAATTTCGGACTTTTCGGATGCTATTAAACACACTTCCTTACAAAATTAACACAAATTACTGTGAATCTCAACAGGTTGTAAATTTGTACTGTGCAAAAATGGATTATTGCACACTTTATATCCTGCAGTGACGTTAATCGTGTGGTTACTTTACTCTTACAACATTTACCGAAACAAATTTACAACTATTTAGTACATGAAATGAAAATTTTAGCTCCTATGACTGTTTTCAAGTTCGTGTCAATAAAAATAGTTTTCTTTTTCAGGATAAATGGCTATTTTGATCACGGTTTACTCAAAATATTTTTTTGACTCAAGTCGTTTTTGCACCCAATTTCTCAATTAATTCATCTGCATAGATGTATAGTAGTTGACACACAAGATACAAAATCCACAACAATTACAAAGTTTGGTGAAATCTGGCTTAAATATAACTGATTTTTAAAAAAATACCAGTGGTGAAAATCATTGTAATTTGTAAAACAATACTTAATTCATTCAATTTATAAACTACAAGGGGTGTTCAACATCAGACAAGGTTCCCTATACCACCAAGATAGAGTGTGATGTGCTGGAAGAAATCTAGCAACACTATCTAACTCGTCAGCTCTCCCTCTCTCTAGCCCCACCACCTGCGCCTTGCTATGTTGTACAGTACCGGTGTGACAGCCATCCATGATAGGCCCTGCGGTCGCTGTCACTGACAGGCTTACAATGTATGCAACTATCCAATTTTGTACGCTGGTAGGAGCTGAATAAGTTACCACTGACATTAATTTCGATTCCGGAATGATGTAATGACTCCAAAATTTCACCCCCGATAACAATGGAGTCTAGGAAATTGATATAATCTGACCATTTTCGAATAAACTCCTAGGCGTCATCTGCTTTGTGGGTTTACAAGGCAGATGCAGAACTATTACATCTTGTAAAAACCCTAACCTTTCCGTCAAAGTTTTGTTAATTAAATTTTCAAAAATCTCAGCAGCCAGTTCCCGAAGTGTTATCCTCTGATTCTTGAGCAGACAATGCTTAATCTTCGTCACTACTTCGATGGAGATCTATGGTTTCCACTTCTTTGCTCTTCATGCATATCGGTGCACCCTATAGAGAACTCCCTGCACCAATTGCAGACTTTTCAGGTGCTATTAAACACACTTCCTTATAAACTTGACACAATACTGTGAATCTCAACAGGTTGTAAATTTTTACTGAGCAAAATTGGATTAACCCATTCCTGTCTAATGACGCACACTGTACGTCCACGTACTTCGCTAGACAGATGTCTAATGACGAGCGCCGTGCGTCCCGTGGGGCGGTTACGAGCAAACAAAGTGCGTTGCCTGTAATAGATTTGACGAAACAACGGTACCTACTTGTTTCTAGGTCTACAGCTTGGAAATGGTGAAAATGTACAGTAATAATTTTTTCTTGCTAAAAGTGATTGTACATGCAGTTAAAGGGTATAAGGAACAGGACAAATAAATCAAAAGCTATAATTCATGAAGTAACTGTTAATTCTTTCACGCTAATAGTGATGCGCAGTCGTAGTAAACAAGGCTCGATTTTCGTTCAGTCCAGAGGGTTTGCCTCAGGCGTTGACCGTTCTACCCGACGGGAATGGGTACTTTATATCTTATACTTTATATCCCGCTGTGATGTCAATCGTGTGCTCCACCGTAGATGGCTGTCAGACGGCACTGTTTGTCGTAGCGAGGCAGGAGTGGTGGGAATAGAGAGAGGGAAAGCTGATAAGTAAGACAGTGTTGCCAAATTTCTCCCAGCTCATTGCATTCTGTCGCATTCTGGCATAGGGAACCTTATTTTATGCATTCCTCTTGTATTTATTCTTTATTCAATTATTCATAGTTTATTTATTAAATTTATTTATAATTTATTTTTTAAGTTTGAATAATTTATGGGTACTTTGTTTGGATTTTATCAATCAGGTTTGATCTAAAATGTTGATGTGAATGTTGGTTTAGAATTATATTTTATTTTTATTTCAAAAGACTCAAATACAAGTGATTATTTTTTGTCAAAATTTTAATCTATTTATGTGACTCCAGCAATGAAATAAAACTTTTAGGTATATGACAAATTGAATAATCAGTTCAGCATATTACAACAAATAATTGGTTGACAAACAACGGTAACATTACATAACATTGGCATTCTAAACTATGGATTACATATTAATCAATAGGACATTTACTCAGATCGTGTAAAAATATACCACAACCCTCATTTAAAAATATAACTTCACATATACATTTATCCTACAACTTTTACCTACTAAGCACAACACGAGGACATTATTAATTCTAAACCAGGAAGGTAACTATACCACGTATTGCTGATAAGGAAATAGGGTGATCTTTTCAAACCTATAACATAACTGAGGAAAATAATATTATTTAGTTTGAGCATTTTGTGTTTAGAGAAATCAAGAAAAACTACTTTACAAAAGTCGTAAATTAAAATAATAACTAAACAACATATTAAGTCCTGTGAGAAGCAAAAAAGTCGGTGAAATCCCAAAATCAGCTAGATCTCCAGAGGGCACTGACTGACTCTGAAATTACAAATTTTTTTCAAAGTAAGTACAGAAATCTAATAAAAAATAAATCAAAAAAATTAAAATATAATAACCATTGTTAGTTAATTTATAGAAATGGATAAAACTGAATTGAAAAATCAGGGTTACTTCAGAGATAAGTTCAACAGATTTTTAACAAATTTGTTATGTAATATTACATTAACATTATTTTGGTTAGAAACCTGTTTTTCACAATAACAACAATGTGAAAAAACTTTGTGATTGGTGTAAAAACAAGGATTTATTTCTAGAGATTTTACAAAAATACTATTTGGATAATTCCATGGATTACCGAAGGATGAACTGACAAATATGTTTATCAGATGGTTTGTAAAAAAAATAATTATATGCATGCTATTTAGACAGCTAAAACAAAATAATAAATTACTTACCGATATATTAAAACTTTGTCACTTTTACAAATAAATGTCTTGGAATATGTTAAATAAAATAACAAATGAATAATAAATATTTTGGCATATATTTTAAATCAAAAATAGTAATTTAGATTAATTGGTAGACTGAAACAAAAATGATAGGCCTATAGTGACTCAATTGCAAATCAAGCGAAGAAAACTATTTCAAAAACAATCAATTAGCAAAAGCAGCAAAGACAAGAAAGAGTTAGTTATACATGTTTGACAGTATCTATAAGGCAAATTTCTATGTAAAAAATATAGTGAGGTGCTGATTCCCATCACCTAACAAGCACTAGTGGGGGTTAGGTATGGTGCAAGTATCTCAATGTTATCGATCTCCATACAAATTACTTGAGTGTTCCTATACTGTAAATTAAAATTAATTTGATACATGCATTGGTCGAATAAATTATCAGCATATGAACAAAAAATACATATAAGACAACATAATGTGTGACAAATGTTTACAGATAAAGGTAGTCAATTTAGTTTAAATGGATCATTATTTTTTTAAATATATCTATGAAGACTTTTTATTTTAAGGTTTCTTGTAATAGTTCTGCAATCTAAAAACACTGTAACATCTTTATGATAAATTTATTTATTTATCAATTTACACAAAAATAATACTAAACAACAGACCAATATTAAAACCACAAATAAGTTTGTTTGTTGTATTGCATTGTGAAACAATCCACGTTGAAGAATCTGTTCATTAAAAATGTTAATTTTTATAATTGCACAACTTAGTGTCTAATTCCAAACCTATATTATAGAATTTTAAAATCTATTCAGCAACTATTACACTTGGTATTAAAATTCGTAGACATTTTTTATAGGAACATACAATAGGTAACGATAATTCACAGAAAAAAGATCAATTCCTCAGCTATGTTGGCACTCCACAACTGGCATTCCGTGAAATTGTTTTTAAAAAATCGGTAAAGCGATGTGATTAGGAGTATGTTGCTAGTGTAAAGCTTAAATAGTCAAGTTGAGTAGAGATTGTTGTGGAGAGCAACAGCATTTGATGCAGCCCGCTGGCATGCTTGCAGGGCGGAAGATGGGACAGGGAGTCTTCTTGTAACCTGTTAAAGTACATTTGTGTGAACAGCTGATCTTGCAAAAGGGAATGTGATCAAACTGCTGATTTTTTTAAGAGAAATGATTGAAAATTACTTCTGACCAATATTGTTACATAAATGAGTTTTTAGTAAACATTTATTTTACAGTTAACTGATTTGAAGGTTAGAATAATTATTGAAGTATAATGATGGTGTTTCTAAAATTTTAAATGTTCCAGTTGTGTCATAAATAAAAATGGAAATATGTTCAGGTTTATGGAAACTTTAATTTTATTCAATTATTGGTAGTAAAAATAACTTTCTATAAGGAGAAGTAATTTACAGTTTCTTTGGTGAAAAAGAATTTATTTTTAGTTGGAGCCCGAAAGAGATTTTTACATTTATTTATGGTTAGATATGGTGGCTGATAAACAAAAAATATGGCAATATAGAAATCCTTAAAATATCCATGGACTGTACATCACTATACCTACAATCTTTTCATCACCACAATCATTAATATTTTAGACAATATTAGGCAAACATGCAAGCAAAAATTAAAATAAAAACACCTTCAAAAATCATATTTTAAGAAACTAAATAGTACTACAGTATTTAGTTAGGTGTATTGCTAGAATAATCAGCAGTCATGCAGCTAAGTACCCATGCGAAAAAAAACAGATCGACCATGTTTAATGTATTTTAGAAGTTTCTTAGCAAATGCAATGCTGTTCCAACCATGTCACATCTGTGTTAACCATTCCGCTGTTGGTGTTAATTGACATTTTTCATCTGCCGCAAGGATGTGTTGTCATTGGAAAATCAACTAATTTCAAACTGTTAATTAGAAAATAAGTAGCTATTCAGTTTTTCTGTAACAAATTAAATTAATTAGGGAATGAAGAATATTTAAATATTTAAGCTTTTATGTTTGCTTGTAATTTTAAGTTCCAAAAAATAATATACTGGTTTCAAAACTTCTGCAAAAAAAAACATGATTTATCATGATGACTGTTTTAAAACATGAAAATATTCTATCCATTTTCTAGATTTTTTTTAACAAATGCTACTACTTTTCAGAATTCATAAGAATCTGAATTACTAAGAATTCAGATTTCTTAAAATTTTTATCCATGTGAAAATGTTGTTTAATTGTATGAAAATTTTTATCTCACCAAGGACCTTCACACAAAAACAGCAATTTGTTTCAAAAGATCCCCGATTTCCTTCTCACTCAACGATCCGCTAAAAATATATTACTGGTGTGTAACCAGCTCCTAGATGTAAACGAGGAAAAACAAGGATACTCCCTGTCACCAGTCAGTGAGTGAGCGTACCGTAGGAGTGCTGTTGGTTGTCACTCCAGGACGATGGATAGCACTGAATGGTGTTGACATTCCCAGCAAGCTGCTGGCACCGCGGGTGAAGTACAATAGCCGATACAATCCTGGTTCCCGGACAGAGGTTGGTGGGAACCTCAGGGTAACCTTGGTGCCTGACTGAGCGATGCGATCATCCCGTTGGTAAGGCAGGTAAATGTACGACACATAGTCTTGCAGGTTCGTTAGAGTATCCTGCCAAGCAAAAGGATACATTCAATATGGCTGTGAGTGTTGTAAAACACAAGAAACATTTTTTGGATGTATGTATATATATTTCAAGTATAATTAAAAAACGATAATAATTGGATAATTGAAAAACATTTATATTTACTTCCCTTTGGAAAATAGGTAAGATCATGGATATGTCTGAAGGTAATGTTTTCACATCATCTAACAGCTGTTTTTATTATTTAATCTTAAAAAATCAATACAAAAGCTCTGGTGGTTTCCATAGAAACCTGTTACATATTTTCCATCTTAAAAACCGCCAACTTCCCCCCAGAGCTAAGACATATCCATGTCAAAAATCAACCGAGTATTCTTAGATAACTTTTTTATGTTATCTAAGGATACTTAGTTGATTTTTTTTTAATAATACTTAAAATAAAACAATAGATAGTAGTCCTTAATAGTGAACACCATAGATCAAATATATATAATACAGGGTGTTAATTAAAGTCAGGGACAAACTTCAAGGGGTTATAGTACTCATCAAAGTAAACAAAAAATTTCCTATAAACATATGTGTTTCGTACCAGTAAAACTTATGAAAATTTCTTTCTTGATACGAAACATGTCAGTTAAATAAATTTAAAAAAAAGGGTGTGTTAAAGGGGGTGTTAATAGTGTGTGTGTGTGTGTGTGTGCGTGTGAGCGTGTGTGCGTGTGTGCGTGTGTGTGCGCGTGTGCGTGTGTGTGTGTGTGTGTGTGTGTGTGTGTGTGTGTGTGTGTGTGTATGAAATAACTAGACTTATTCAAAATTACACCTATAAAAAGGTTTTATTTAATATAAAACTACCGCATTACTTCTTGAATTAGATAGTTACAGTTTGAATGTAAACAAAAACATAATGTAAATAAAATAAAAAGGTTAACAAAAATAAAACGATAAAGAAGAGAGAATTAATATGACATTCTTCCACATTTAACAAATGTTTAAATGGTTGGAGATCAATTTGGTATGTTTCTCGGTCCAAATCCTTGTTTTCTTTTTTGGAAACTTAAATGGTTGGAGATCAATTTGGTATGTTTCTCGGTCCAAATCCTTGTTTTCTTTTTTGGAAACTTATCAGTAAGTCAGTGGGTTTTTCCTCTCTTTGTTTTACCTCAAATGATACAAAAGGGTATATTTTTCAAAATTTTTATTGTTTGTGCTAAGAAAAGTAGTTTTACGGGTAAAAAAAAAACATTTTAAGAAATCTATTTTAAGTGATAAAATTTGTGTCGAAAAACCGATAAACGCTGATAAAAAACATAATTATTAATTATAGGCATAGATTACAAAGAAAAACTCTAATGCATTTTAAAAGAACATATTGGCAGTTCATAAAAGCATAACCCTAAATAAACTAATAACATACAACATAAATACCCCCGTCGCAGCAGACCTGCGTACTCAGCGAATTTCCAAATCAATAATATAATAATTATAATATATGACAAGTTTGGTCAAAATCTGTCGATAAACATGGGAATTATTTGCCTATTCTCCATAAGATTAAAATGGGAAAGAGTGAGTAGGTTTGCTGCTGTGAGGAACACTGAAAGTATACCATCAAAAATTTTATTTTTAACATTTATACCAACTTTTATCAACATCTGTCCGTAATAAAGGAGTTTGCCTAATCTCCATATGATTAACATGGGAAAAGAGTATGCAGGTTTGCTGCCATGATAAACACATAAACTATGATTTTTTAGCACAAATGTATGGATCTCAACCACATGAAGCTAAATATCAAGTTTCATCAAAAAATTTTAGATAATAAGTGAAAAATTAATTTTTCCTAATCCTCCATAAGATTAACATTGGAGCCTTAAAATACAACGTACTGTGTTTAGATTTTTTTATATCTCGGTAACCGTTTAAGATAGAGAAAAACTTTAAGGAACTTAATGTGTAGTTTTTTAAGCTGATTCCAATGGTGAAATATAAAATTTGAAATTTTTAAAAATTACATGTGAAAAACGCAAAAAACCCCATTTTGGGGTACAAAACCCCCCCAAAGTACTTTCATTGACCGATATGTCTGGTTTACGAACTCGTCCGAGCAGTTGTAGGAATACACCTCTCTACCAAATTTGGTCTCGATCGGACCATTTTTACGAGAGTTATCGTGTTCACAGACACATTATATATATATATATATATATATATACATATATACATATATATATATATATATATAAAAATTTTAACGACTATTGTTTTTGGTCTCTGGGCACCTAAAGAAGAAAAAATAACATGGTCTCGGGCTTAAGTCTTACCATGAGACCTACGGTAATAGCTTCTTCCCTATGGGAAATTCGCTAAAAGGAAAAACCAAAAAAAATGATGATAAATAACCTTACCGATAACTAACCTTACCGATAAATAGCCTTATCGATAAATAACCTTACCGAAAATAACCTTGCTGGTCACTAAATCCAACTTCACTTGCTGGTCCACAGCTATTTCAATTTGTCTGTCACTTACAACAATAAAGGTGTAAAGAAACAGTTTATAAGTACGGTAAAATAATGAATTGAGACTATATCTTGCATCAGAGAAGAAAGAACATTGTTTTACCAAGGACCAATGTATTAGTGGCCCCTTTTTAGCTGATGTCATATGTCGGTAAAAACTATCATCAGGTTAGTTAGAATAAGAATAAAATTAGAATAAGAAATAATTTTATAGATATACTGTGGCAATGAAGCAGATGGATTCAGTATCTGAAAATATATTATTAGAAAGCTTAAAAAAAATTCATGGAGGTGTACAAAATGTGTTTTTGGAGCAGTCCGACTAAGATAACCCAATAATTTTGTTTAAATCCACTGAAATTGCTATCAACCTATTCTCAATTATTAAAACTGAAGGTACATGAAATGTAAAAAACCACACTTTGATAAAATGGTAATCTAAAACTATATGAAATATTTGTACCTGTTCATGAAGACTGCATCTATATAAATAAAATAAGAGTTTTGTCAATACATTGCTCAGAATTATTCATTTTTAAGTTATTCTTACTTTTTGTGCGTTAGAGAAGCCGAAACCGGTCTTATTTCAATTTTTGTCTGTTTGTCTGTGACGCTCAGGAGGCATTTTACGCCGTCTTCTCCGAAAAAACAGGAGAACTGATTACAATGAAACTTATTTCATCTATTCTCTTCATTCCAGAGAAAGTTTATAAATGTTTGAAATTGCCCGCCGTCTCTTTAAAAGTAAATAACGAGCATTTAAAAACCCACTTTTACGCGATATTACTCACATTTTGATCCTGTTTTCAATGAATAACCTACTGCTAATAATCAGCTTCTTTGTAGTTTAAACATTTCATAAAAATAAAAACAAACAGCTGTCAAATCAATATTAGTTAGTTTATATTGGTCATTGATTTTTAACCCATTTCGAAATCATACTATATTAAAAATTTATTTTAACGTATAACTAATTATAATAGTGGTATAAGTGTTCTAATCTATTTAATTGTAAAGTAATACTAAATAATAAAGCGGGATATTAATTTATTTTCTTTGTATAGATTTGTTTAGGATTTCAGGTTTACATTTTGGTATGATAATCTTTCTTCTTTAAACAGAATCCTGCAACCCGTACAATGGACTGGCTTACTGCTAATATATTATAAAATAATTAAAAGTGGGAAATATAGATCAAATACCTGAAATATTCCGACCCAGTCCCAAATAGATGGGTTGACATCCGATGGCAAGTGACAGACGACAGAGTTTTCTTCATCTAAATACCACGTGTCAATAGCAGCAAATGTGACTTCCCGGTCAGAATAATCGCTGAATACCTGTGAACAGAACGCAACCACCATGTGATGGAAATAAATTTATTTCATTTCATCAAACTTTCCTATTCATTTGACGTCCATTATAATTTTATACGGAAAAAATAACTTGGAAAAATTCATAAACTCAAAAAAACTTTAGGTGGTAATGGTTTTATATATACACAGCTCAGAACGGATGAGGCAATAACCTAGTAGATGCACCAGACTAATTTTGGCTACAGAGAATTGCCATTTGGTCATGAATTCATTGGTTTTTCCAGTGAAAAATTGCAATATATCGTCTCATTACCTATTCCAAAATCACTTTAACTGATTATGCCAGAACTCTGTTTGACATTAGGCACATCTAGTGAAGCTGCCACGGCATTTGTATGTGAGTTAATTCCTTCCAATGAAAACCTTACTCCTTGGACCATCTATTTGTGTGATATTAGAGGATTTAATGTTGGCCATTCATTTAGAGTCCCAAGATGATGAATATGCATGTTTAACTAACTATTCAATTTGTTGGCCGGTAAGGTAGCAGAAATATTCTGTCTGAACCTGAAAATCATCCGTAACAGGAGCTTGATAGTTCCTTCTGAAATGTTAACTCACTAAATTGGCCATTTCTTATTTCCCATCTACTTGCAAAAAGTTCCATCACGTTGGATACTTCTGGCTAGAAAAATTTCTTGTTAAAGCCAGATATGCCTATTGGTCGTATCAGAGCCTCTTTTTCCACTGATTAGATAATTGTTTTCACCCACTAACTAAGAGACCACATTGACAGCTAGCTATAAAGGTTTATTTTAATAGAACAATACCAACCTTGACGTTGAACTCAGCATATACAGGCTTGTGGTCACTGACTGTGTACGACTCCAAGCTGTTGTAACTTGTCTGTGACACATCCAATGTTACGTTTTGGTAAGCATCTTTATTAGCTTTGAACAGCACTCGATCCGTCCAAGCCGGCCGCCTGCTGTTAATAGATTGATGTTACACTATGCCTGTATGAGACTACAAAGAGATGTAATGATAAAAATTATTTTTATTCAAACCATTTAAACAGACTAAACTAGCCTTAACATAGCTTAACATCACATGACAGTCAAATCTAATAGGTTTTAAAATGTTCATAACAAATTAGTCATCACTCATAAAAACATGTAACTCATCAAAGAAGCTAAACAATTGATGAATAACTGCACTAACCTACTGCTGTACTTTGTCTTTCCGAACTCATGTTTATAGGTGGGGTTGAAAGTGGGTCGTTTTTCCATGAGCTCACTGAACGCCTCACCCGAAGCTCGCACCCGACTGAGCTCATCTCTCTCCCAGAGCTCGTCCAGCCTGCCACCAGCCACCGTGTCTGCAAGCTGCGACGGCGTGCTGTCTCCCTCCAGCCGGAAATTGAGGTCTCCATACCAGAATACATAGCTGTGAATATAATACAAAACTCAATCCTATTGAAATATCTTTGAAAGCTTAACCAAAGCCTAACAGGAATTTACTAAAAGGCTAAAAATTACTACCCTAAAAACTAAAAATTAAAACCTTTTAATTTTAACTGTATCCCTCTTATCAGTATTAAAAAGTTGTTGATTAAGAACTCTCTCCCATTACTTTTGTTGAATGACTGTCCTTTTTTTATTGGAAGGGGCGGATTACTCCTAAGGCACTTCAGCAGTAGCAGCTTTTTGCGCACCCCTGTGTGGGTTGCAGCATTGTCACATAGCGAAAAGCCATTGGTGATTGGCAGGATTTGAACCCGGTACCTTGGGCAGCAAAGCCCCGCGCTTTACTCCTAGACCAGCGCGCTCCCCCATGACTGTCCTTTAAGTCTTAAACCCATTTTTTTTTAATGAAAGAAAATCTTTTTTTTTAATCAGTACCTTAGTACTTCCTTAACCAAATACAAAACCTTATTAATAATAGGCTTTATTTCAATGTTACTAGATTAATATTTCATAAACTTTAGTTCTTTTTTAGTAAGGACTAAAAAAACGTTTTACAAATTTGGGTGAATCAAAAATATAATTTTTTACTATACTGGATTCTTTCATATACGAGTAGAATATAACACATTTTGCAGTAAATACAATCAGTACATGCATACTTAAAAAAAATATAGCAACTGTAATTTAAATAAGTGTTAAATGCTGAGTATTATAAATACATAGTAAACACAACCAAAACAATTTAAAGATCTTACATTTTTTTGATTCGTTTTATATTCATTTATTTTTTTTGATCAACATTGTATAGTAGTTAGTTTTTTTTCAATTAAGTATTAAACTCTATTTGAACTTTAACAGTGGAACTAAGTTTTAGGGAATAACTTCGTAATTGTCATGAGACAATGTGATAAATGCAAAATGTTATTGTAATCTCGTTGATACATCTTGGTGCAGGTAAATAAATGAGCTGATCTTTGACAGTAAGAGTTACATTTATGTTAACACACCCCACTCCCCATGACACTCTCACACACATCATACTGCATCTAATGTATTCCCTCACAATATCTCCCAGGGATATTTTGTGTTATTTTGAATTAATATTTCATGCAGTACCCGCAGCATAATATTACAGGATTTCTGGATGGTGTCTCTCATTGGACCTGAAGATTACCTAAATGGTCATGTAAACAGTTTAGATTGTGATCTATGTAAATAAAATTATAGTTTTGCCTGTGCATTGCTTGGAATTCATTTTTCAGTTTTATGTTCCATGAAAACCTAAAAGTCCCTTATCTCGATTTCTGTCTACTTGTATGTACAGTGGAACCTCTTTATAACGAACCTCAATGTAACGAATTACACGGTATAACGTATTATTTTCCATCCCCTTGAAAACGTGATTTAACTCGATAGAAATTTACCGCTGTTTGGTGATATGTATAAAAATACGTTTAGATACGTATAAAACCCTCTATATAGCAAATATTTAGTGTGTTTTTAGTAATTCTTTTACCCCTGTATAACGAGTATCCAAAGTAAGAAACATGAAGAACATAACCTCTAGATATCGCATTCCCACAGTCCAGACCCCTGTATTACATATTTTATTCTTATCTAGGCCATAACTTGAACAATTCTAGACTTAAAAGTTTACAATTTCTTTCCTTTCACCCGCCGCAGTCTAATATTCACAGAAGGTGCACATCTACCACAGTATTAAGACCGTGGAACATATTGTAGCAGTTTTTTGTGTGTGATTGAAGTTAGTATGTTTTTTTGTGTTGGTGCATCATGACAGAAAAAAAATAGTAGAAAGGCGCTTAGTATTGAATTCAAACGTTAAGTATTAAAACCCCTAGAATAAAATCCATATACGAAGAAAGAGGACATTAGAAAGGAGTTTAACACAATACCAACAGCTCTTGCTACAATCGTCAAAAATGAAAATAAATATGAAGACGAAGGAAGACTTTGTAGTCAGTGTAAAAAAGGCTAATTGCCCCGAGTTACAGGAGGTTGAAACTGCTGTCCTGTTCATGTTGTGGCTTAAACAATGACGGGACAAAAACATAATAACGTACGTATAAACGTACAATAATACTGTGTACATATTTACTTTCCACAAATAATATCATTAGCAAATCTAATAATATACATATAAAGTAATACATATACATATACAGTAAAATATACATATAACAAAAATAAAAAACTGTACGTCTAAATAGAGGTTGGACACGTTCAATATTCTTTATTAGGAGGTTATAACTAACTCCTATATTACGAATTTCGGCAGAATTTAACGAACCTAGTTTTTAAGAATACCCTTACATAAAAAATATATTTTTAAGTCTAAGAAAAACTTCAATTTTTTTATGGAGGTTCCACTGTATTTTGTATTAACAATAAAAGTTGAGGCTAAACAAGGTCTCCATGTAACCCTTTCTTTGAACACAAGAGCTTCCACTATGATGACATTTATTTTCTCTTTTCTATACTTATTGGAGAATGTTTTTGCATGAAGTACTTTAAACTGACCTAAAACCTTATTTTCTCTTTTCTATACTTATTGGAGAATGTTTTTGCATGAAGTACTTTAAACTGACCTAAAACCTATCAAAATTAATTATATACTGTAATTGGCTCAGAAAACACCAGGTTAGACATTTCATTTTAGGTTTTTTACTGATCTTCTGATCTATTAAAGTGATTTAACAGAGAGAAATAGCCAGATGTCAAATTAATCCCTTAATTTACATTGATCATTGATACTAACTTTTCTTAAATTACGCAATATTAAAATTTTATACAAACGTTTACAAATTTAACTGATACCATTTTTGTTATTTAATTTAAATTATCTCATTTAAAATCAACATTAAATAATTGACCTGCGAATTTATTATTTTCTTTTTATTTATTTATTTATGATTTACTTAGTAATAATAGTAAATATCTTGCTTCCAACACCGAGTTATATAACCTGTCAAACGAGCTTACTGCTAGTACTCTATATTTTAATTTATGTGGATTTTTTTAATGTTAAGAGTCGTAAATTAAATTTTAAGGCTAAAGAAAATAATTTTAATGTGAAAGTATCCAATGCTTACTAACTCACTCATGGAAAAATATATTTGTAGTTTCTTGGTTAAGTTTAAATTTTTGGTTTTCCACTATGGTGTTGTAGCTAGTAATTCGTTCACCAAGATGTCCATCGTGAGCAGCCAAGTGGGCGTTGACGAAGCAGACGGAGACGCCGTAAAGATCCATGCGGAACGTCACTGCTCCTTTATTGCCCTACAAGTAAAAGTATTTGAAAATTGAGGAATTATATCTATTAAAGTTTATTGACTCTATTAATAATAGTACCTGGTGTTCGAGCTTTGCTCAGATAGAATAAGACATGTTTTTACAAGTTAATTAGCAAAATTAAAACAAATTTACTGCTCAATGAAAACATTTATGTGGTTTAAATAAAACCGTTTTCATACCCCTTAATTGTTATGGCATAAATACTGAACAAAACTATAGCCCTCGGGTGGGGAGTCAAGAGTCAAGATCGTTTATTGCCATAGGACTGATTTATAGCATTGACAATTGTCATACATACAGGTACAATGGAATATTAAATAAAAGAAAATAAATATTCTCTAACTAAACAATATTTGTATCAGCTAAAAAAGTCCTGCACACTGTAGTACTCTTTGCTGACAAGAAATGTTCGCAATCTGCTTCTAAACCTTTTGATGTCTGTATCTTTTCTTATTGCTAAGGGCAATTTGTTATAAAACTTGATTATGTTATAAAAAGTTTGTTTTTTAAAAAAAGTTGTCTTGTGCTTAGGGATGGCTAGTGTACAGTTATTGTTCCTAAGATTATAACGATTGGAATTACGAAAGGGAAAAAGATGTTTATTTCTAATAAAAAAAGAAAGGCATTCATAAATGTATAAACTTGAAAAAGTGAGAAGATTAAATTTGGAAAATATACCCCGACAAGATTCAGATTTCTTTAGATCAACAACCAAACGAATTGCTTTTTTCTGAAGGCGAAAAATTGACTTTGTTTTTGTCGACTCAGAACCCTATATTACTATTCCATAGCTTATATGGGGATCGATCACGCGACCTTGCATACGTGAGACCTGAGCACTACTAACTGAGCTACGGCGTCAGCCAAGTTGTCGTCATCGTTTAAGAGATTTTGGACAACCTCAATTGTTTTAGCTAATCTTATACTGAATTTAAATGTCCATACAGTTTGTTATTATTATCCTGTGATCAACTGATTTTGCTAGAAAAGGAATGAGGATTGAAAAGCAAAAGAAAAATTTAATTTACACCAATTAATTGGTTTGTTACAGTGGCTTCAAGCAATACAATGAATACGTTTTCTATCAAAACACGGAAGATTTTGGAAATACTTTTTCTGCTTTTATTTCGCACAGTTATGTTATCATTTAGTTTTTACAAATTGTTTAGTAATTTGATAATTTTTCATTTATTACATACATAAAATAAATATTAATGCAAAACCTCTATTCACATATTGTTTGCCACCATCTTCAATCAACAACTGTCAAACGGTTATAAACAGCTGTTTTGATTTGTATTGTTTATATTTGATTCTCCATAAGCGTAATGTTAAATTTTTAGATTTTAAACTTAATATTACAAGAAAACAAGAATTTTCCTGGACATTAGACCTATCTAGAACTTATTTTCTACTCAGAAATTAGTTATTTCCAAAATTTAGAGAAAATCCTTAGTGCTGTACTCGAGATCCGTGTGCAAATATATATATATATATATACACAAACCTTGCTCGTGTTATAGTATTGGATGTATGTATATATGGTTTATATATATATATATATATAAACCTTGCTCGTATTATAGTATTGGATTATTCAAAATTAATGAACTGGCTAGGTGGTGAGTGGTAACGGTGCCTGCCTTCTAAAGATCGCCGAATCGAATCCCGCAAGGGTCGAATCTGGTCCCAGCTGCCATTTCGTCATTTGGTTTATTAATTAACGATGTTTCCTAACCACAGGTTGCCGTTAGGTAGTAATAATGCCGGGGTTGGGACCCCATCAAAACGTTCAAATTTCAAAATGTCGAGAGGCGTAGAAAGACAAGACACAAAACAAAACGATCTAAGAGTACAAGACTGTATATAGTCTCTATGTATAAAAATGAATGTGTGTATGCATGTATGCATTGCCAAACTACTCATCCGATCGCCATGAAATTTTAGGAAGTTGCTCTATACGTGTACAGGAAGGTTTTAGCGAAAAACCTTATGGGGAGTAAGTTTGTTTAAAAATTCTCTACATTCAAAACATTTGATTTCTTAAGCTACAGCTGTTTGGTTTACTTTCCATTAGCAAAACCTCTATTCACATATCGTTTCCCACCATCTTCAATCAAGAACTGTCAAACGGTTATAAACAGATGTTTTGGTTTGTATTGTTTACATTTGATTCTCCATAAGCGTAATGTTAAATTTTTAGATCTTAAACTTAATATTACAAGAAAACAAGAATTTTCCTGGAGATTAGACCTATCTATAACTTATTTTCTACTCAGAAATTAGTTATTTCCAAAATTTAAAGAAAATCCTTAGTGCCGTTTTCGAGATCCGTGTGCAAATATATATATATATATATATATATATATATATATATATATATATATATATATATATATATATTTACAAACCTTGCTCGTATTATAGTATTGGATACCTGAGCTGAATTCTTAAACTACTCTCAGAAAATAAAATTTTATCATCTTTTTTTCAAATAAACAAAGACTTTCGAACATCTGGATTCTCCAAAGCTAATCATAAGTCATCAGTCATCCAATAACTCCAACTTTTAACCATTAATTAGTAATAATACCAATGCCCCAAGCCGATAACCTAAAAATACTCTAATTCAACTTCAATATTGCGGTAACAAAATTATCAAATCGTGTTTTCCTAGTTTTTTCTTTTTTTATTATGAACCCTTTGAGGAACGACTGACGATATATCGTCAGTAGCTAGTACTGCAAAAAACCCGCTGAACAAATATCATCAGCTAGTAGTTTTTCATATTATTATACTCTCTGGCACATTTCAATCTAACTCGTTCTGTTTTAGATGGTTTTGGTTTTCTTTTTTAGTATTGTATCAACATTTTCTATAAAATTTTTATTCTTGGTAAAAATCCCATGAAATTTTGTACACACATTCTCTATTGCGTAATTAATAATTTAAATATGTTTCCATTAGTAAAATTATTCTTTATTTGTTATCTTTGAAAAGATAAATTTAAAAAAAATCCATTTCAATTATTATATTATTTGCAGTTCAGATATGACGTACATTCTAAAATCTAACATCAATATTATTAGTTGCTACGGGAATAATTTATAAGTATTAAGTATTTTAGTACAAAATCATTAAGATATATTAAAATTAGGTCTCAGATTTATTAAAAATATATAAAAACCTTTTTATTGTCCATTAAAATAATGCTGATTTCACACGGTCTTTTTCGCATGGCCTGCCTAAAATGGCTCTGATCCTCAAAGGGTTGAAAACCATTTTTGCCCTTATCCACATTTTTATCACCTACATTTATTGCACTCTAGTAACTAAAGGGTTGAGAATTGTTTTTAAACATGAAGAGCTCTCAAATATATAATGAATTATCTAATCCTTGGATAATGATTACTACACTAAATACTAAGACTAATGTTTACCATTCTTCAACAAGCTGTCATGAATCAAGTAATCAATATCCATCTGCTACAAATCAGTCTGTTTCATGACCAGTGCATAAAGTGCATGCCTTGAATTTTTGACATGGATATATATGTCATAGCTCTGGGGGGAATTGTTAATGATATATGTCTTAGCTCTGGGGGGGGAGTGTTGGCAATTTTTCATACCAAATTTTTGAAACAGTGACGTCATCTGGTTAGTGACATCATATGGTTAGTGACGTCATGATTTGGTTATAAGAACAGCAGTTTAGATGAACTGAAAATATTTCTTTTATACATATCCATGATCTAACCTATTTCCCACAAGGAAGTAAATACAAACCTATAATCTTCCCTTGTTCTTGGCGACGTCCTGTAATCCAGCTACTTGGAGGTCACAAATTGTGGCTAGTTGAGAGATGGTTGGTGGATATAGTGTTCTCTTGTGTGGATTAACGTACGCACTATTGAATACTACGTTAATCCACATAGACCATCCTCATAATTAGACCAATTCGTAATTCAGAGGCCGTGGTTCGGATTCCACGTTAAACTGTAGGTCCATTAGTTGCCATCGGCTGTTGGGCTATTAATTAACAGTCCTGTCTATGGAACATGTCAGCCTTAGTCAGTAACAAGACTACAAGATCGCGCCACAATCATCCTACATTCATTCCTCATTCATACTTGGCTTAAAATACCTACCTGGGTAGGTCGCCATTTCAGTTAAAAGTATAAAATATAATA
Source organism: Nephotettix cincticeps (assembly GCA_023375725.1). Lineage (NCBI taxonomy): Eukaryota > Metazoa > Arthropoda > Insecta > Hemiptera > Cicadellidae > Nephotettix > Nephotettix cincticeps. Next base: position 49,304,706 of record CM041791.1, read on the forward strand.
GTTTTTTAGTATAGTTCAGCAAATCTCCATTAATTTTATGTATTATTTAAGGTAGAAACTAAGCTTGATTATAGGTTAAGCTGCATACAAAATTGTATCCCAGTATATTTATAAATAAGGAAATCATATCAACTTAAGTATACTTACGTAATACATATTTTACATATAAGAATATGGGTTTGAGTTAGTAAGTTATCTGCCATGAGAAATATTAAAACTAGGAATTTTATATACATTAGTAGACATACGCTAGATAAAGGTATAACAAGTTTTACCACAATATTTCAAATAATAGCCGAGATATCAATTTTAAATTTTCCACCAACAGAATAAAGTTGGAGCTTCAAAAGACCGTGTACTTATTTACCTTTTTCTATATGTCAGTAAACACTTGGCATAGAGGAATGATTCAAAATACTTATTTATTTGTTTTTAACTAATTGCAAAAGTGGTAATAATAAACAGTATCAGTGGGCTGACACATACTCTCTCCCTCAAGTCAATTTAAATGACAATCTTTAATAAAATCATAATTTTCTATAACGTTTATATAAATATCATTAATAGTTTTAATAATTTTTTTGTTTCAAAGATAATTGTCCGATTTCTGAAAATAACAACAAGATAAACAAAATTAAATTGATTGTTAGAACTTCTGTGGAGGACTACCCCCTCCCCCCCTAGTATCAAGATTTTTTTGAGTGATGTGACCTTATGCTGCATACCAAGTTTCATGGAAAACGGTTGGAAAATAAGGAAGAAATTGATTTTTAAATATTATCTATAAGAATATTTTTTTTATACTTTTTAACTGAAATGGCGACCTACCCAGGTAGGTATTTTAAGCCAAGTATGAATGAATGAGGAATGAATGTAGGATGATTGTGGCGCGATCTTGTAGTCTTGTTACTGACTAAGGCTGACATGTTCCTTAGACAGGACTGTTAACTAATAGCCCTACAGCCGATGGCAACTATTGGACCTACAGTTTAACGTGGAATCCGAACCACGACCTCTGAACTACGAATTGGTCTAATTATGAGGATGGTCTTTGCGGATTAACGTAGTATTCAATAGTGCAGACGTCAATCCACACAAGAGAACACTACATCCACCGACCATCTCTCACAACTATCCACAATTCGTGACCTCCAAGTAGCTGGATTACAGGACGTCGCCACCATCCCAGTCATAACACTGGGCACTCCCAAACAATGTACTGAGTTTACCAAGGACATTCAATTTAACTTTTCTTTGGAACCGTTAGTCGTAGACTAATGATTAAAATTACTAATTGGTTTAGTTTTAAGCTGGATTGAATAATGGTAGTCAAATTATACTTTTCCTTTATTGTTTCACCAAAATATTTAGAAAAATGATTTTTTTTACTTTTAAAAGCCCATAGTTCTAAACCCCTGATGTTTTGAAAAATACGGGTGGTGTCATTTTGTTTACATAAAGGACTGACTATAAATCATATAATTGTCATCAAAATCGTTAGAGGCGTTTTTGAGAAATTTTCATTTTACGTGTTTTTTGGGGTTTTTAGGGGTAAAATACCATTAAAAATCAAAAAGTAAAAAAAAAACAACTATCATTAGACTATTACTATATTAAACTATTATAAGAAACAAAATCAAAATCAAACATAAAATTTTTCATCAATCCTGTATCACGTTCACATAAAATAATGTTAAAAATAATACAAAATAATTATTTTTATGTAAGAAAGTACATTGAATCTATTATCATTAAAAATAATAAAAATCTTATATTTTAATTTTTAGCCATTTGTATATTTTTTTACAACTTTTTATTTGTTTTTATTAGAGGGAGGTGAAAAGTTCTTCAAGAGAATAAAAAGCTTTATGTATTAAATAGTCTTTTAGACTTCTGGCACATTTTGTCTCACTGGGGATTAATTTGAAAGGTCCATATCTAAATAAATATGTATTTTTTAATCCTAACAAATAATGTTTAAGGTTAAGTTGCCTTTCTTATCCAACCAAAATTTAACCATTTTACCACGACCAAAACATTTTCTGTAACAAATTATCTTGTGTACCTCTTTTCTGATTAAATTTTGTAAATTCTATTTTTACCATATGTACAAAGTCTGTTCAAAAGTGTTCGACCTTACTTTCTTAAGTAAACTAAAGCACATGACTCGCTAGGTGACCTTGACTTCAGTTCGTTGACAGCTGCCAAACATGAAACAGTACATGAACTGTGTATGTGAAACTTATCATCATATTTGGATTCAGCAAGGCTTTGGAAAAGACGTGTTAGGATGAGATGCACAAAAAAATGAGTGGTCAAACAGATACAAAGATGGCCACACTTTGATGGATGGTGAACCTCATTCTGAGAGACTATCAATAAGTCGAAACGATGAAGTTATTGATCAAGTTTGAGTTTTAGTGATGTAGGATCAATATATTACTATTTGTGAACTAGCTACAAAAGTTGCAATCTGTATTGGTTTAGTTCATTCAATTTTAATGGAAGATTTGGCTATGCGCAGAGTTTCTGCAAAATTTGTTCAAAGGAACCAGAGTGATAAAAAAAGAATGTGGCTTCAATTTGCTCAAAATATGCTGGAATGAATTCCAGAATGACCCAAACATTCTCAAAATAGATATAACTTGTGATGAGTCATGGGTGTATGGGTATAATTCTGAACCTCAGTTATCTCAGCGGAAAAACTGAGATAACACTGAGATATCACCGTGGCCAAAAAAATACACCAAATTAGAGGGAAAATTGAAATCATGCTGATTGTTTTTTACTGAAATAGAGTAGTTTATCATAAGGGACTAAAGAATATCACTTAAAAGTTCTACCCAACAAGCGTGCATGCATTCCATACTACACCTTGCATTCCTATACTACGCCATTGGAAATGACACCAAGTGACTTCAGGCTGTTCCCTACCTTAAAGATGTAGCTAAAAGGGACTAGAAATGAGATGATGTTGATGTAAAACCTCATCTAAAGTTCATTAAAAAGAAATTATTCCAGGCTTGATTTCAAGTGGCAGAAGCGCTGTCATAAGTGTCACAAGGGAACTTTGAAGGAGACCACAGGTTAAAACAAATTATGCTATAGTAAAATAAAATATATTATGCTTTGCCTGAACAAGGTTGAATAGTTACTTTTTGAACAAACCTTGTAAATCAACATGCTCAAAAGAAAAGATGTATAAAACAATTTATAAGGTAGGACTAAATACCAACACAGGCACTCACAATAATGCCAAGCAAGCCTGTGGCTGTGGATCCTGTCTCCATGTTGCGGATCTTAGTTACGTGCTTCTCTTGGGCAAAGATGTACATTACAATCCCCAATAGACGAACATTGTTCATCTCAATGTAGTTGTATTGTTTCAGGGCATTCCTGTAAACACCAAAGTCATATTATACCTTAACAGTAGATTTTATTTATATAGGTCTACTAACACAATAGAAAATAATGCTTTTGCTCTTTTAACCAAGTTAAATACATTCTACCAGTAACAGGAATTACAGTAATAAGGCGTAATAAATCTGAGCGTAAAATATATCTAATATAAAAAGAAATTTTGTTTAGCAATGTTAAAATTATGAAGATCTACAGTAACTATATGGATAAGAAATTTAATTGGGAGTAATATGAGACCAGAAAGTAAAGAACCCTTTAGCATGGCTAAATCAAAACAAAGGATTTCATCACCAAACTTTATTTACAAACCCACAGTACCTTATTCTACTTTTCTACTTTTTTTGTGAGATGTTTGCTGTGATCAATGATCTCTCCGAACATGTCAAATGGTTCTGCTACGAATGTGAAGTAAAACGGGATATGATGTTCAAGAAATGTGACAAGGTAGATGAAAGTGGTTGTGACTGGCTTTTAATCCTTAATATTGTTCTAACAGAAATGTATGAACAGGGAAAGAATAATGTTCGTAAATGTGAAAGGCTTGACTGTTTATTTGATCAACATGAAGAGGTTAAATCGGAGTTATCTGAGCTTAGAGGATTATTTACTCAAAGTTGTACCTAATGATCCAAAACTTGCACATACTTTGAAATGTGAGGAAGCTGAGACTTTTAGATCCAGCGAGATTCTATGCATTACCCTGAATAAAGAAACGACAAATTCTAGCAGTCGTGAGTGTGGAAGCACTGGTTGTCGAGAATTTTGGTGCTGATTCTGTGAATGTGAATAGTGCAAATTAACTAACCTATTATCGTGTAGTGTCAACTAAAAATCTGAAAATGATAATCAGATGCAGGGTTACAGTAATTCATCCGACTTAACTTTCTCTCCTCCAATAAATGAGGTACTGCAGTCTAATAACACTTCGTATGACGTTTCCCTTGCAGCTGGATTTAAAACTGTTACCTACCGAAAGAACGGCAAAGGATTGAAATCCTTTGAAAATGTTAATTCTGAAAACAGCAAGGGTAAAATTTGGTCTCAAGAATATAAGAATAAGTCTACTCCCTTTTATGGATCTTGAGCTGTAACTGGTGATCCTAAACTTAAGGCAGCGGATGGAAATAGATTTTTTGTTTCATGTCTTGACACTCTTACATCAAAAGAAGATATTGAAACCTATCTTAAGGACAGAAGTATTTGCAGTTCAATGTGTGAACAATTCAAATCAAGATATGACACCAATGCATCTTTTAAGGTTGGTGTCAGAGAAGAAGTGTACAACCAGGTTTTATGCCCAGGTTTTTGGGAAGTGGGTCTTCTTTTAAAAGAATATGTTCACCAACGTAAGATTAGATTAGATTAGATTATTTGAAATGGCGACCATACTACATACAAGGTAGGTATTTTAAGCCGAGTATGAATGAGGATTGAGTGTAAGATGATTGTGGCGCGATCTTGTAGTCTTGTTACTGACTAAGGCTGACATATTCCTTAGACAGGACTGTTAATTAATAGCCCAACAGGCGATGACAATTCATGGACCTACAGTTTAACGTGGAATCCGAACCACGGCCTCTAAATTACAAATTGGTCTAATCATGAGGATGGTCTTTGCGGATTAATGTAGTATTCAATAGAACGACTCAATTAATTTTGTAGTGAACAAGAGAGAATAGATCTTACAAATCTTGGTATAACCTCGCTTAACATGTTATACCAAGTGTTATACCACCAGTGTTGTGGATCATATTGACTGCTTGAATGGTTCTTATGCTAAGCCTGCAGGTGCTAAGCTGTGGTGGTAATTCTCTGTCAATCATTTTTTCTGACCTACAACCCATGAGAAACAAAACCTTGCAATTGGATGTTTTACTGGAGGAGTTTGGTTGTCATCTACTACTGGTCAATGAATAAAACGCTGTCTGAGGACTACACTACTATTGGTGGTTGAGGTCTACACTCCAATGGGTTATGTTCTGGCAAGCGGCCTAATGCTGTCCTTATGGTCGTCATGGAGGTGCAGCTATCTTCGTGGACAGTGGCCTCGATTTCCAGGTGATAGTCATTCATCATCTGACGAATGCTAGAATGCAGCTTGTCTTAAAATGTATGAGTTTTTTTAACTATCAAATTAAATTATTGATTTGGAATAAGTTTTTAAATATTTTAAATATAATATGTAATTAAATATCAATTTGTAATGGAATTTCCAATTGTTGTGAACTCTGATAAATATGGCTGGATCTCACCAAATGTCTCCTATTCATCACCACTGGTTTATTTCTTCCTTCTCGGACCAAAAAAAAATGTATGTGTCTTGATTGTCCAGTCAGTTCTTCTTTATAGAAAGATTAATTTTTCTATCCACCACACTGATTCAAATAGTGAGTTTGTCAAGGATGATAATTTTTATTCTGGATATAAAATATCAACACTGTCCTATTCAACCTCCTCTCTAGTACTGTCCCGGAAGCTTTGTAAACAGTAGTAAAACTGCCAAAAGCTGTTGATATTTATTTAGTTTAGTCACTTTAGAAACTCTTAAAACTTGTAGTATACAAAATGAATTTAGTTTGTGGTAAATTAATTTTGATATAAATTAAGGTACTTATGTTCCCTTTGAAGCAGTTTTACATTGATTATTTCTTTATTTTACAAAATATTATTTAAAATCCATGAAATGTTGCAACATTAGATCCTTGGGTAAACATAATACACCACTATCTTAAAGATGACATGATGAAAACTTATCATATTTTTATCAAAAACATCTTTAATTTTCCAATAAATTCCAATGGACTTAACTTTTTGAGCTTTCAAAAAGCGGAATATACTAAAATACCCCCGTCGCAGCAGACCTGCGTACTCAGCGAATTTCCAAATCAATAATATATGACAAGTTTTATAAAAATATGTCCATAAACATGAGAATTATTTGCCTATTCTCCTTAAGATTAACATGGGAAAGAGTGTGCAGGTTAGCTGCTGTGAGGAACACTGAAAGAAGTCATTTCTACCATGAATAATTTTTATCTTAACATTTATACAAACTTTCATCAACATCTGTCCATAAATAAAGGAGTTTGCCTATTCCCTATATGATTAATATGGGAAAAGAGTATGCAGGTTTGCTGCCATGATAAAACACATAAACTATGTTTTTAAGCATAAAAGGATAGATCTCAACCACATGAAGCTAAATATCAAGTTTTATCCAAAAATATTGATTAATATGGGAAATATTAATTTTTCCCTATCCTCCATAAGATTAACATGGGAGCCCCACAATACAATGTACTGTGTTTCGATTTTTTAATATCTCGGTAACCGTTGGAGATAGAGAAAAACTTAAAGGAACTTAATTGTGTAGTTTTTTAAGCTGATTCCAATGGCGAAATATAAAATTAGAAATTTTTAAAAATTACACGTGAAAAAAGCTAAAAACCCCATTTTGGGGTACAAAACCCCCCTAAACTACCCGTTTCCATTGACCGATATGTCTGGTTTACGAACTCGTCCGAACATTTGTAGGAATACACGTCTCTACCAAATTTAATCTCGATCGGACCATTTTTACGAGAGTTATCGTGCTAACAGACACATATATACATATATATATAAAATACCCCCGTCGCAGCAGACCTGCGTACTCAGCGAATTTCCAAATCAATAACATAATAATAATAATATATGACAAGTCTTATAAAAATCTGCCCATAAACATGAGAATTATTTGCCTATTCTCCATAACATTGACATGGGAAAGAGAGTGTGCAGGTTTGCTGCTGTGAGGAATACTGAAAGTAGGTGTTTCTACCATAAGTTATTTTTATTTTTAACATTTATACCAACTTTCATGAACATCTGTCCATAAATAAAGGAGTTTGCCTATTCCCTATATGAATAACATGGGAAAAGAGTATGCAGGTTTGCTGCCATGATAAACATATAAACTATGATTTTTAAGCATAAATGGATAGACCTCAACCACATGAAGCTAAATATCAAGTTTTATCCAAAAATATTTATTAATATAGGAAATACTAATTTTTCCCTATCCTCCATAAGATTAACATTGGAGCCCCACAATACAACGTACTGTGTTTAGATTTTTTAATATCTCGATAACCGATAGAGATAGAGAAAACCTTTAAGGAACTTAACTGTGTAGTTTTTTAAGCTGATTCCAATGGTGAAATATAAAATTAGAAATTTTTAAAAATTACACTTGAAAAACGCAAAAAACCCCATTTTGGGGTACAAAACCCCCCTAAACTACCCGTTCCCATTGACCGATATGTCTGGTTTACGAACTCGTCTGAGCATTTGTAGGAATACACGTCTGTGCCAAATTTGGTCTCGATCGGATCATTTTTACGAGAGTTATCGTGCTAACAGACACATATATATATATATAAATTTTAACGACTATGGTTTTTTGACTCTGGGCACCTAAAGAAGAAAAAATAACATGGTCCCGGGCTTAAGTCTTACCATGAGACCTACGGTAATAGCTTCTTCCCTATGGGAAATTCGCTAAAAATTTTAACGACTATTGTTTTTGGACTCTGGGCACCTAAAAAAGAAAAAATAACATGGTCCCGGGCTTAAGTCTTACCATGAGACCTACGGTAATAGCTTCTTCCCTATGGGAAATTCGCTAAAAATATAGTGAGTACCAACTTTAAAATATAGCTTTACTATGTGCATGCTAATTTAATTAATTATTTTCATATTTTCAACATAGAGTAGGGTATTTAAATCAGATATTACTTTCTACATGGTCCGTTCGAAACACTTACTTGAATGCTGCACCCCACTGACCAGTTAACAGGTCCACTTTGGCTTCCTGAAGCCTGCAAAAATTTCTCAGTGTTATTAAAACTGAACTGTATTGGTAGGGATAGATAATATTAAAGAAACACAAACTTTTACATACATTGATATATATATACCAGAGTCCCGGTAATCCAAACTAATTGGGATCGAACCTTGTTCGGATAAAGTTGCATTAAGAGTACTAATATAATCCATTATTTTAGACCCAAACTGTATATTTAGACGAACTAACTTAAGTCTTATCACAGTTCACATACATAGGTTTTTCACTACATATTTTGCCTGAACGGCATCAAGTGTTCTTGCAGAGACCGTTATGGACTCATTAGAAATATAAAACACGACACACACACATTGACATATAAAAATGGACAATAGTAGATCAGTGCTGTCTGTAGGCCTACTTTTTATGTGATACGTTTATATTCATGGAGAAAAAAAGTAAAAAATTAACCTGACAAATAAGTAGGTGATGTTTAAAAAAAATAAATTGATGTATGGAACAGGGTTTTATATTACCAGTAAAAATTAAATATGACGGTATATAGTAATTCATATTTTGGTTATGATTAGTTTACATGATGTTCTTTAATACACTTTCAAATACTTTCTTCCCTTAGGCATACAACTCGAATGGTGTTCACTTACCCAATGACGTAAAGATCTGGTAACTGTTCTTTCTTCTTATTTAAACTTAATAATTCTGTGAGATTCAAATCAGACGGGGGCATTTGCTCTGCCAAATTCCATGTTATAATATATAAGCTGTAAAAGAAACATACTGTAAGGATGTAGACTGAACAATTTCAAGGTAAAGAATTGACACAAGGTTTGGTTCTAAGCTTATACATGAATATGTAATACCAATAATTATTATATTTTTTAATTAATTACAATGGTAATGACTGATTATCACGGTGATATACTATTTCCAATAGGCCATACAAGAAAGCTATATCCATGCAAGGCCTGAGAAAAGTGTAGCTCTAAGGCCACAGTGCTCATCCCTTCTACTTCAAACTAATAAACTGTTTGGTTATCTTAACTTCCGATGTGACTGTGCAATCCTTCTGACTATGATCAAGTGAACAAAGTGAATTGATTGGGCCGTTAAACTATACAATAGTAATAAGCTAAGTCTTAAAACTAACATTCAGACAAATCTTGACTTGCTCTTGATTTACATTAATAAATAGTCCATGCACAGGCAAATCAGTTAGGCAGACCATGTAGAGTTCAAGGATCATGCACGGAAACAAAACATGCACATCACACTGAAAATGTATAATAGCTGAATTAAATAAATAGATAAAATTGTGTCTAAGATGGCGCATACCTTGCATTTAGCTACACATTTCCACCACAGACAGTGCATACACTTTCACACCAAGTTCTTGATTTGCAAGTGGTCAGCCTCATAATATTCAGCCACACGATAAAGGGGATTGTCCAAGAGCCAGGCTCTGATTGTTTTGGCAAATACTTGATTATATCATATTGATAATCACTAATCCACTTCTGTTGTACTTTGAAAATCTTATATTTTAAAATACATAGCTAGTAATTGTTATAGTAGTTTAAATTGCATTATTTTACATGATAACTGTTAGCAGAAATCAATCATATTACATGTTGTTCATTCTTCATTAATGAATTTAATGAAATCCATTCTTCCATTAATACATAGTAACTTAGACCATAAAGAAAGAGATGTGAATTGTTCAATTGGTCTAAATATTTGTTTACTACTTTTCAAATCATTTTCGAGAATACTTCTACATACTAACTTATGTGTAGAAGAAAGTAAAAATGAGGTTAAATAGGCTCAAGAACTAAGGAATTTACTTAAATGATGTACCATGTAAAGAATAATGTAGGCTTACCTTAGAGTATCCATATTGTATTTTCCGATTGTAAAATAAAAACAATATCGACATCAACTAGGCCTGAACGAAACAAATATTAACGATATTTCAGAAAAAAACTGATGAAGACATACTTCGATCATTAATTGAAAACAGAGACACCAAGGTAGCATATGATTTTAAGGGTTGAAATCTCATATTAACCTTGACCTGATACTAAGTTAGCCATGAAAATAATACTGTAAATTTCAATTGTTTTTATAAAGTTGTTTCTTGTTTCTACCAAACCACACAAGAAATTTTCTGAACAGAGTGACAACTAAAAACTGACAGTCCAGTTCAGTCCAGTCCAAACAGAAACAGACAACCGGTTGTATTTTTTTACTAAACATATGAGATCACTCTAAGAATTCATAGCTTTGACTAATCACTATCAACATTGAGGATATATAATGCTATAAAATTCATGCAATGAGCATTTGAGGTTTGATTATCATTATCATAGCTATAAACTAGAGTACTTCTTTATTTAAATATATATTTTATCCCCCCTGAGCTGATATGTAACTAAGTAACAATTAATTTTTACCTAATCTATCAGCTAAATATTTCCAAGTACATGAGCCCCTCAAATCTGAACGAATTGGGGCTAAAGCCTGTTCGGATTTAAGGTGTTCGAATTTCCCAGGAAATGATATTATGCACTTATTTCGTCACTGTATTCGCGGTAAGCGAGGCATACGTAGCGATTAGTGTTTACTGGCTGGATGAATTAGTGTTCCTAAGGGCAGTGACTTTTATGGGTGGATGTAAGTCTCGTGACAAGTCGTTGTTGCTATTCGAGCTTATGCTAAAAATAAATCACTCTCCCCAGCCCTATTGGGATACGTAACGCGCCTGTCTAGTGAGCGTTTACCAGCTGATTAGTGCGTATCGCTAACAGCCGAACGACGTGATGTTCATGCGACGCTAGCTTGGAATTGCGTCCGCGTGAAGATTTTCCTTACTTCGACAGTTAAAGATTACAGACTTCAAATGAAAAATTTATGTTTATTTTTAACCTTGTTTGTATTTTTGTGTTAAACCTTGAAAAATAAATTTGAGTGATTCAATCTTTTTTTTATTTTCAGCTATTTGATTTTTTGTTTTCCCGAAAACGTGTTCGGATTGGCCGGGATTTCGGACTTCCGGGGTTCGGATTTGTGGGGTTCTACTGTATGTTGTTACGGTCGTTTTGGCAAAATGCTAAAACGACCCATTTGCTCAGCCAGAGAGAACGGATCATAAATTTACATTACTATCCGCTCAACTCTGGTTTTGTTAAAAATTGACACAAATAAAGTTTTGACAAGAATTTGTCTTAGCTCTGAGGTCTATTGAACTAAAAATCAATCAATTTATTTACTATTAAATAACATACTTGTTACAATAGATTTCGTCAACTAAATTTTTCGACAATTTGGGAGACCAAAATTTGAAACAGTCACGTCGTATGCCTAGCGAAGGTCTCCTCTAATACATCTTGCTGATCATATTTTACAATTTGTTTCTCGTGTTAATATGTTAGTTAGCATAAATGGGGGAATTTTCGGTGCAAGAGGTGACGGGTTCGATCCCTGGGATGGCTACAAAATTTACATGGGAATTCCATAAGAATAAATAGTGTACTTCGAGACTGCATAAAACGGAAAAACCCCTAGTTATGGAGCGTAGTAACATTGTATATATAAATAGAAGTTCTTCTATCATTTATGGTAGTAAACAGCTAATGTGTAATTTTGTCTGCTTAATTCCCTTTTTTACTTAACAAATTAGTCTGTTCATTGGTTAAAAAATCTTTTTAAATTATAATTTTATAAAATTAGATTAGATAAAAATCCCCAATAACACAAAAGTCTGCCTATTACTTTCAGAAGTGTTAAGAAAAAGGCAGAACAAATATAAACATAACCTAAACGCGAAACACCGATGAAACTGCAAAAATAATTTCTTTCCTTTCCTTTGTCTTTTTATAATGTTTAAAATTTTTATATATACACTGATTTGCAATTTAATTTTATTCAAGAGTTTTGATTTAGTTTACAGCGGAACTGATACTTTTACTTGCTTTCCCTTTGGTAAGAACAGATACTTTCTCTCATTCCAGTAAGGCGACAGAAACAACAAGTTTTTCATGAAATTAATTATGTAAACTTAATGTTTTTGTAGTTAATAGTTAATGTTATTATTTTTCACGATAAATTATGTAAATACCTCCTTCCTCCCCATCTTTGACCAGCTTTCTGCTGGATAGGTTGTGTTAAGTTAAAGGACTTTTCTTTAATTTAAAATTTATTCCCCAGAACTTTGGTCCAAAAGAACTTAAATAAGGGTGTTTTTATACCCAAAAGGGTGTAAATCCAGGCCAACATTATGTAGCACAGCTACGTATAACATAACTTTTAAAGCCTATAAAAGGAAAGTGATATAACTATACTACATAGTTTTAACCTGGCTTAAGACACCAGACATAACTAAACTCATCTATAACCAAACTGGCATTCATTAGTGAGAAAAATGTAAAAAAATCTGTCTTAAAAGGTACAAGGGCAACCTGGAGTTTAACAGTCTGCTCAAATAAATAACCAATCAAATCAAATCCTATATCAATAGTAGGTACAATAGATATACCCTTATAATACTTGGGGGGGAAATTTGTCACCATTAGTTTGTTCAATGGAATCACTCTATAGATATTTAATTTGAGGGGAAAACAAATGTATACAAACACACAATGATACTAAAGGTGATTGGTCGTAAGGCAGGTTCAATGACACTTTTCAGAAAATCATTAAACTTAATTCATGTTTATATGTTTGACAGCACTAAGCATATCATCACAAGACACCAATCTTCCATCTGGCTTTCTCCTCTAGAACGCCAGTGAAAGAAACGCTACAGTGTTAAAGTCAGAGAAGTGAAGAGACGTTATATTGTGAATAGGATCATGACTGCACCAAACACCTGAAAAGCTGCATGGGAACATGTAAATAAGAATAGGACACCGCCCCCTGGATCTAAGGTGTTATTGTCTCCCGACGCGTTTAATGATTATTTTGTCAATGTTGCTAAGGACATAATTTCTAACTTGGCTGTTTTGACACAGAGGGATCCTGTAGATGCACTGACTGATCACTCAGGACATCTAGCATTAACAAACTGGAAAGAGGTGAGTGAGAGTCAAATATTAGGTTTAGTGAAGGGCTTTAGGGATTCAAACAGTCAGGATGTTAGTGGTCTAACGTCCTCAATCTTGAAGCGTGTGATAGGCCACATTATTAAGCCACTGACTAGGTTAATCAACCTTAGTCTCAGGAAGGGAGTTTTTCCTGACACTCTGAAAATAGCGAGGACTGTTCCCATCTTCAAGAAGGGTGACCCCTCCGAACCCTGTAACTATCGGCCTATCTCTATCTTGCCAGTCTTCTCGAAGGTGCTGGAAATGGTTATTAAAAGGCAGCTTGTGGCATATTTGGAGGGCAATAACCTATTCTCGGATGCTCAGCATGGTTTCAGAGGAGGACGCTCCACATTCACTGCGCTGATGACCCTTGTGGATTTTGTCACGAACGCCTTTGAAAATAATGAGTCGGTCCTTCTGAGACTATGTGACCTTAGTAAGACTTTTGATGTCGTATTGCATGACATCCTTCAGGCCAAGCTGAGGAAATATGGAATTGGGGGTGTGGTGTGGAATACGTTGAGAGGATATCTGGATAACAGGAGGCAGTTGGTGTCAGTGAGTGGAGCGTCCTCTGGTGTTCAGATCGTTCCCCACGGAGTGCCCCAGGGCTCGGTGGTAGGTCCTTTACTCTTCAGCATCATGATCAATGACCTGTACTTTGACGGATGTACCCTACTGTTTGCTGATGACACCACCTTGTTTAATAGAGGGAAGGATACCGTGCTGCTGAGGTCTGAGGCGGATGAGTTGCTGAGAGAGGCCAAGGAATGGTTTGCATGTAACCGCCTCAAGATTAATGAGGACAAGACGCAATCCGTACTTTGCACCCTTCAGCCAAGAGCGGGACAAGAGGAGGCAGTGAAGCTGTTGGGATTTTGGGTAGATAGAGGGCTAAAATGGAACACTTACGTTGAAAAGGTATGCATAAAGTTATCCAGAGTTCTCTACCTACTAAGGAAGCTCAGGGAGAGCATAAGTAAGCCTTACCTGGTAACAGTATATCATGCCTTGTTCCATAGCCATCTGTTATATGGTATTGTGTTGTGGGGACACTCGCCAGCGGCTCACGATATACTGTTGCTCCAGAAGAGGGCTGTTAGGATTATAACTTCATCCAGTCCAAGGGAACACTGTCGCCCCCTGTTTTCAGACCTGGGAATCCTTACAGTCTTCAGCCAGTATGTGCTGAATAGCCTGGTGCTGTTGAAAGAGACTCAGCAGATTTGATAGCAGAAGCACTCAGCACAGCTACGCCACACGCAAAGTAAAAGACCTGGACATGCCTCGTGGCCGTCTCAGTCTCACAATGAAAAGCTACCCGCGCTCGGCTATCAGAATCTTCAACACCTTGCCAGATAGAATAAGAAATCTTGAACCAGCAGCCTTCAAAGAGGAAATCCGCAGCTCCCTTCTACTGAGGCCCCTTTAGAGCCTCCAGGAGTTGGTAGAGTCTCCTCTTGTGCCAAAATAATGTAGGACGCCCGCCACAGCCAGGTGTTAGGTTTCTAGTTTTAAGTATATGTTTGATTATATGTTGTTGAATGTTATATAATGACGCTATCTATCCGGGAATCCCCGGTCAAAGATATAGGATTCAAGTATCAAGTATCTGGTGAAGGTGGAAGCTCGATGAAAGCCATTGATTTTAATTTGGATGGATACAATGCTCTCTTGTGCCTCCTTTACAGCAGATAGATAGTAGTTGTTCACCTGAGAAATATGAGTCTCCACAGATCTGGAACCTCCCATCTTCACATTATTTACTAGTGTTTTGCAGCCTGGGATGCGTTGCTTGATAGGTCAATATAATTGTCATTTTAATTCAATTTTGCTTTAATAACAGCCACTTTATAGATCTTTTTACTTATTTTATACACCATTTGTGCTTCCCTATTCGGATTGGCAAAATAAACTGACCTCCAAATCAGTAAGTTGCTTTTCATGGTACGCAGCTCTGGTTTATATAGTTTAACTTCTTGCCTATGTGATTTAGTTCTATAGTACTTGGTTTCTTGGGGTAACTTATATATTTTTTAAATAATAAAAAAGACATGGAAAACCTTTTTAAAAGTTGTTAGAGCATTGCATTCACTCTCAAGTATGTGTTCCACTCTGTTCCATATTGTTGTTATAAATGCACATTATTTGGGTACACCATACTTATTACTATCAGACAATTCACATCAACTGAAATACCTTTTGAGGAGTAAATAATTTTTAACTAAGGCTACTAACTAGGGGAAAACTACTACTAACTAAGTGGTTATAATTCCCATTTCATAAATCCAAATATTGCCTGTTTGGTCCTAAGCAAAATCTTGATAAAATTTCATGACAGTACAATGGCTTACTAGACCCATTTGATTTTCTTCATTAGGCCACTGATTCCATTCCATTCATCAGGCCAAATGAATGGACTGATCTTTGTTAGTAACAAAGCTGAGAATATAATCAAATTCATTACCGGTACTCATCATATTCATCTATCACTCACATTTACTCTAATGGCTATTCATTTAGTTGGATTGGTGTCCCAAAAATAAGAATGAGAAAAATTAATTACTATTGAAGATAACTAAATCATACGAAAAAATTGATCTCGTTCTTAGTAAAGTAATCAACTGCAATTACTAAAAATCATATATGCAAATCTACCATATATTGAAAGTTACTGTAATTAATTTATGTCTCTAACATGATTGAAGATCAGCTGATTGAAAACGCTTAAAATAAAAATTGTATTTGAAAAGGTTGGATTTGGTTGTTTTTTTACATTTTAAATTAGTTTATTTAGAAAATGAAAGTAAATTGTTTAAATATTGAGATATTGATACTTCTTTTTCTTTTTTGTTCAGGTAAGCCTCAAGTTGATTTCCCCGAACCATGTCTACTAATTTTTCGTGCCCTCAAACTACATCTTTGGGTATAAACAGGCATTCTCATTCAATAGATTCAAACAGCACTGCTAAGAAACTTATACTCATTTTCTTGTATCTAGTTAAATCAATCTTTAAACCATTCAGCTAAATTATTTTGAAGAAATTTGAATTTCAGGTTAATCTACAAAGGTATGGCAGAAAAGGCTGCACATATAACATCTTCTCTTCAATCCAAACCATCAATATTTGAAGTGATAGCACAAGGATCACTGTCAGAGCTTCTTTATCCATCCTTCAAAATTATAATCCAGGTAGTTAATGCATTAGATTTATAGTAATCCGAGCCTCTAGGCTAACAAATTAGTTATAAAATAAAATAAGGCTACATAATTTACTGTCAACAGTTCTTAAATACAACCAAGCAAATTTTCTCAGGCATCCATAATTAAAAAAAGGTGAGAAATTATCTTTTAGTTTCTCTTGCTTAAATATAAATTTTACTGTTTCTAAAAATGACCAGTATGATTGTCTTTTCTTCAAAGAATTGTCTACTACGAGGTTGTCATTTCTTACAAAGAAGAACAGTAGCTATTTATTAAAAGTGGTAGTGGGCTGTTTATCCTTGGTACTTTGCTATGAGCATCAAAATGTGTTATGTTACAACAAACTTGAAAATGTCACACTGTAATCTACCTTGTAACTTCGTACTTTGTAGAGCAAAACAGGTCAATACAAATATTTTGTTGAAGTTACTGCCATCGGAAGCCATTTTAGCTATATAAGATAATTGATATCTACATAATCAACAGAAAAATTTATAAGCATCATAGATGGACCATCTATCATTGGATCAACTAAAGTGTTTGATAACAGAATAGATCAGCCTACCTACAGTTTTTAATACTAAAAAGATCAAGATTTATTAAAACACTATCTCTTACTACACCAAAAATACTAAGTAAATTGTTTTGAAATATACAGAATCCTAATCGGTGTAAGAGGAACCATTCTAAAATTGGTCCAAGAATTTTGGAGAAATTTTAACCTTAAGGGAATTGATTTGAGTTTTGAATATTGTGGCTGTAACAAAGGTCAAATACTTAATTAAGATACTGTAAAACCACTTAGACCTATATAATAATGTTAATCCATTATAATTTTACGTATTGGTATTCTTTGTCATATAGACACTTAACATTGTGTAAAAAACAGTTAATTTGGAACTTATGATGTCTTAATAATTGATAAATAATGCCATAGTGCCTAGCAATTTTTTAACTTTAAGTTACCGTTTCCTAAGTGAGAATAAAAAACCACTAAATATAAGTAGGCCCTACCAATTATTTTATCACTCACCAACCATTATTCTACTATTAATTTATTTCAGCGAATTTCCTATAGGGAAGAAGTTATTACCGTGGGTCTCATGAGAAGACATAAGCCCGGGGCCATGTTATTTCCTTGTTTTTAGGTGCCCAGAGGCCACAAGCAATAGTCGTTTAAATTTATATATATATATGTATGTATTTGTATGTATATATATAACAAAATCATTTTTATTTACAAAATTAACAATTTATCAGATTTCAAAAAAATTAGATCTTTGAACTGGCAACAATAAAATCAATAGAGATTGATAAAATCAATGTAGAGACATCCAATTTGCGCCATTCGTTTTCTTTTGTCAAGACATTTGAAATGATATGCAACAAGCTCGAGGCTGCTATTTAAAAATTTCAACTTACCCCTAAACTACCCCTTTTGGGGGAGAGGGGGTGTAAATTTGAATCGTGTATTCACTGAGTACGCAGGTCTGCTGCGACAGGGGTATTTTATAAAACTGAACCACACAGTGAGAAAGAATTTATTTGTAATACGGTACTGAATTTTGTTCTAGTTTATCACCACAAAAAACCCAGAAAAATACAGCTGGTTAAATAAGTATTTTGAAGAGGTATTTCTGGGCCTGAATTGTTTTATTCAGCTTCATTATTTAAGAACCAAAGGTATGTAAATCAGTAGGGCCTGTCAATATCATGAAATGGGATAATTTAGCTCAGGAAAGTTTCATAAAAGTCAAACACATCAAAATCGTTATTTTATTGAAAAATTAGTCTATTATATAATGAGGAACACATCTAGGCCAATGTAGGCAACAGAGCTAAATTTTAACATCTTGCATTTAAAAAATAATTGTTTAATGCCTTTTAATAACTTACTTCACCTAATAAAAAACTTTCACCTTGTCAAAAAGAATATATAGGCAAAACATCTAACTCCTTACGAGTTAGAATGACAGGCCAGCGTTTTGATGTGGTTCCGATACTGGCTTGCAGCCGATATTTAGTATCGATACTATATCGAATCAAAAGTATCGATACCCGATATTATCGGAACAAAAGTATCGATATCGTAAGTATCGCCAGTATCGGTATCGAAATACAATAACACAACACAAAGCCATCTAAATAATGCAGGGAAATTCCCAAAAGTTGAACAATTATTTAACATACTTACTTCTTGTTACTTATTCTGATATTCTGATGAGTTAGAGAACTCTTGGAACGCTGAATAAATTATATCACAGAAACATGGTCACCAGGCAAAGAATAATTTTTTAAGAACCTTTTTATCTTGAAAGAAGAAACTTGGTCATAAAAAATTGCTTCAAACTCACTACTTATTAACAATACTAATTCATCATTTTAGTAATAGCTTATTAAATAGTGTTGTAAGTTAGAGAAGGATTCATATTAAAAATTTTTAAAATATAAAAATTTAAGTAAAAAATCAACTTAGAAAATAGGTTATATGCCTATCAGCCTACTCCAAGCAATCAGCATTATTTAGGATTGACTATAAAATAATGTTCGCAAAAAGCAAAATTGTGAATCAATATTAAAATATATATATTATATATATAATAGTTTAGATATAGCCCTTGTTCAATAACATATTTTACTATCGAATTAGGCCCTATATGAATATTGCCTTTAATGGAATCGTGAATGTACAGCACTTTGCAGAGTTAGGCATTCGATACCGATACTCCAACATTTCTTCCGATACCGCGATAATATCGGAAATGCGATACCGATACCGATACTCTGGATATCGAAAGGAAAATATCGATACCTACTAGTATCGGATGTGGTGAAGATTCCACCACATCAAAACCTTAAAAGAAACCAACTTATTTTAAGAAATTCAGAATTGGCACACCAGTTGGTTTTAAAATCAAAATTTCCCACAGGATTAAATCTCAGATAGTTTATTACTTATATAACAAATTATTCAACTCAACTGCCTAAAACCATATGATTTCAAAATTTTTATTGTAAACTTTTCCTTGAATTTATTTATGTTTTATTTTGTTTTCATGTTGTACACAGTCACTACTTCTATTTGCTTGAAAACGTTTTTTATAATTAAAACGAAAATTTGCAAAACTAACACTCATTCATTCAGTACACAACTATACAATTTTTAAAGTAGTTATATATTCAGGGTGTTCATTAAAGTCGGAGACAAACTTCGAAGGGTGATAGTACTCATCAAAATAAACAAAAAATCTCCTATAACTATTTGTAAAAAAATCCTTCGATTAGCCACTAGCCACCATTTTGTATTTTTTACAAAAAACTATATATATATCAAGAAATATTTAAGATACAGAAATCAAACTTTGCACACATATTTATTGGTTAAAGAAAAAAATATTTACAAAGTAGGCCTATCATTTCATTTCCTTTTATATTTTCAAAATGGCGGCGGTTAAAAATATTTTAAGTAAAATAACAAAAAACCATTGATTTTATAAAATTTTTACAAGATACAAAAAAGATTGATATTTTAATTTCAAATCGAACGGTACTTTGGTAAACAAAATCCGTTCACGGATAACCGAGAAAATGCACTTTTAATGTTAGAATACAGGTCCCGTGCGCCACAGCGGAGCGGCCATGGCTAAAAAGCGGAGTTCAGCTGGCACAACGCAGCTTCTTTGTAAGGCCGCGCTGATTTGATGCTTAAAAATCATAGTTTATTTGTTTATCATGGCAGCAAACCTGCATACTCTTTTCCCATGTTAATCATGTGGAGAATAGGTAAACTCCTTTATTTATCAACAGATGTTGATGAAAGTTGGTATAAATGTTAAAAATAAAAATTTTTGATGGTATAAATGCCTACTCTCAGTGTTCCTTACTGCAGCAAACCTGCACACTCTTTCCCATGTTAATCTGCCTAATGGAGAATAGGCAAAAAAATCTCACGCATATCGACAGATTTTGACCAACTTGTCATATATTATTATTATTATATTATTGATTTAGAAATTCGCTGAGTACGCAGGTCTGCTGGGACGGGGATATTTATTATTATTTACTGAAAAAAGTTAATATTTTAGTTTCAATAGTAAATTTGACTTGATTTGCTCGCATGAGCGATTTGGTTGTGACTGATTGGTGTTTTTAAGACGTAGATTTTTTAATGTCGCTCAGTAGAGCCTTGAAAGCTAACTGGTGATTTCTGTTAGGTATGTTGCTCGTTACAGTTTTAAATATGTTCAGTGTTATGATTTAAAAATTAAATTTGCTATTTAAATAATAGCATTAAGTGTGACCACTGTTTGGTATTTGATACACGATAAAACTTTAAAAATCGATAAAAAAACACAATAAAATTGGTTTTGCTGATTTTTAAAAAAATTTGAAAGTTTTTAAAAACAAACAACCACCAGCAGAATTTTTGAGGCCATTAGGAGAGGAACACACTGATTTTGGATTTGGATAATTGGTATTCAAAATTCTGCTGTACCTTGTTTTTTTGCATTAAATAACTAAATATTTAACCATCTAAATATACTTACAGTTCCAGTTTACCCTTCAGAGGTTGAAGAGTTTTGTGTCACCTAACCTTTTGTCAAGTATTTAACTTTGTAATGCTTGGTCATTTTTTTCTTACAGATGCATCTTTTGCTGAATCATTTTATGGACTACAAAGATTTGAGGGTGACAAACTTATCTCTACAAGAAGCAGATATTGGTCACTGTTTTGCCTCATAGGCTTACCTTATCTAGCAAATAAGATAGAAAAATATTTAACTAGTCTTCAAAATGAAAAGGTAATCTTTTTCTAACTTTTCAAAACACATTCTAAACTTTGTCAACACATTTATTCTCACCATTTCAGTTTAAGATCAATATGTCAAGCAATAAAATATGAAATATTTGAACCATGGAGGTTATAAAACACTACAGTTAATCAGTTCCAATATACAGTAGTTACAATCCGCACGTTGGAGTTCATATTGAAAATGATTTGGCTTTACACCATATAAGAACATGACCACCTGAAATTGCTTTCTTGGTACTATTATATTGATACTAATGTTCACAAAATATGTAAGTACTAAATCTCAAACTAAAAAACCTAAAACTAAATCTAAATAAATACACAGAAGTCAACATCCGAGTCACAAAGGGGAACAGACTGCTGACACCTTCAAATTACTGTGAGTAGGATTCCTCAGTGAATTGCCGACTCTGCATTAAAGTATAAATTCCTTCATCTCTGCTTCCATTCTTGTATTTTACATTTTAAGTTCTGCATGGTCATTTATATATTTTTGATGAAGTACTAAAGCTATAAGTAGTTTGCTGTTTATTTATGTAATAGTTTAATTTTGTTATGTTGTGTTATATAAACCTAACAATGACTGAAAAATACTAATAAACCTTTTTCCTCATTTATAAACCTTTCCCCTCATCCATTGTATGGGAATTTGATTTCTGAACCTGGAACTTTTTAATATATTATTCCAGGCCATACCTAGTGGGCTACAACATTGTCATAAACAGTAGCAAAAAGACATTAGTGATTGGGAAGATTTGGGGACCTAACTCCTGTGCTATAACCTCTAAACTAGCGCTACCCTATTTATAATAAAGTGGTTAAGAATTTAAACTAAAATATAAATAAACATTATGCTTAAAATTATGACTGTTCAGAATGGTCTCCACTGCTCATTGGTAGCACTGAAAAGTCTGTGTTTAATTCCTTGGTAAGAACCCGTTTCTTTTTTTTACAAGTTTAAGCAAATTAGTAAAAAATTGTAAATGTTAACTGCCTAATATACAATGATTTCATTTAATGCTCTTATTAATTAAGTAAAACTTATTAAATGATTAGTATCTTGATGTTGAAGTTAGTTATCTTAATACCAATATATATATATATATTTATCAATACCCAGTATTTTTCTTGCTGACTGTCATCAGCTGTATTTGTCTAGAACACAAATAGAGTTGCTAAAAGGTTTTATACCTTTAAAAAAACGTGTATCTTTAGCCATATTGACTTATTCAATTCAAAATGAAAGAGAGTGATTACTTTGAATTAGAAATAATAATACTATAGTCCTTTTTAAATAAATTTTCTTATGTGTCAATTTATATGTCGGTAAAATTCAATTATTCAAAAGAGCATTACTATATTTGCCTAACAAACAAATTATTCTCACAGGCATCAACGTGCCACAAGGTGCTATTGGCAAGTTGGAAGACCATCTCGCTTATGCAGTATCTGGCCTATCTGACAGGCCGGGCCACCTCACACTCTCCGCTGCTCAGTGTTGCTAACCTCAACCTTCAGTATTGTGTTGAACAGCCACAAGTCTCTACCACATGGGCTGACTGTTTCTCGTAAGTTTTGGTGTGTGATATTATAAACCATTTTACCACGGACTCATTATAATCCAACAAGTGAAAAATTAGATTTAAGTCGATCATCTAAAGGATACTAAATTTTGTTTGTTGTAAATTTTGTTGTAGTTTGTTTGCAAAACTACAGTCATGTCATTAAATTACAGAGTTGCAGGAACTGAAATGTGGGAAGACAAGTGATTTGATGAGAAGAATTCTGATGGGAAATGGCAAAATTCGCTGCATCACCTTATCCTGCTGAAGGTAACGATTCTGCTAGCGACCCCCCACCTGGTTGCACAGGCCCTCTACGACGCAGGCTCACCTGACTCATCAGTATCTCCACTGATGATACATACAGGAAAGTGCACCCCGGCTTTACGTTCCAACACCTCCTGAGGCCTGTGAAACAACTCACCATTAAGTCCTTCCACAAATCCTAGACTCATGGTTCTGTCTTTGGCCAAGACCTTACGAAGCCTCGAAGTTTCCTCAGTGCCCTCCAGCCCCGAGCAGAAAGTGTTCCATGACTGTCTCTTTGCCAACCTACGACCCTGTCCTGAAGCCCCTTTGAATAAAGCGTTAAATCTATCACAGAGTTACCCGCATAACCTTATCGAACATGATTCCCTGCAACAGACCACAATCTTCAGCAGACAGCTTCTCCTCCGGAAATAGTGTCGGGGCGATGGCGATCTTTGTCATCATTAGGCAATCCTTGAAAGAACCACCTGCAGATGTGGACGTTGACGCCATCGGAGCCGGCGGGTTCTGACCAATCGCCGGGGGTTTGAGATCTCAACGGTATTTCTTTGTCACAGGAGCCACTGGCGCCTTGGTTGCCCTGTGCATAGGTGACACACCTTGATTATCTTTCAGCTTCCCTTTGGGGCTGGGGATTTCAAGCCACTTCCTCTTCATCAGCTTGCAATACTCCTCCCTTGGAAGCCAGGTCCCATCCTTGGTCTTTTTCTCCCTTACCAACTCCAGCCTACGAACATGCAGCCCCTTCCACTGTTCCTTGGTGAGCGAGGCCCAGACTACATTGTCTGAGATGTCCAGAACAGACTCCTGCTCCGGCTTATCCTCCACTGCCTGTGTGCCAGACACATCAGCCTTTGATGTACCTGCAACAGCAGCATCAGCAACAGAAGATGCCTGGACAGCCCTGTGCTCTATCTCCAGTACCCCCTTGGGTTCCGGAGTTGAGGTGAGAGAAGAGGCTAACCTCTCCAAACTGCCCGACCCTTCTTCCAGTGAACTCAGCGAGTCACCTGAAAAAGACAGCTGCTGTTTTCCCTCCCCAGAATCCTCAGACAAGCCCTCCAAAGAGAGGTGGGATTGAGTGAGAGCCAGTACACCGACCCACCTGATGTTTTATCATCAGTCATTTTTTCTGGAATTGAGAAGTTGGAGCAGTTTGGCAACCATTCCGCAAATGTTGCACCGCCCGCCAATTTATTAAAGACTGGGCCCTTTCGGAGTTGCACCCCTCATCGTCCCCAGCTGAGTCCTGGAACAGCTGCATACATGCCTATCCCCGTCGGCAGCGCGGTGGCCGTTGAGTAATTACCAATCACTCCGCCCTTCCGCTAACTGAGTGTTAGGCTGTTCCAGTGAACTTCACCTCCGCCCCAATACTCCACATGAGACGCTGCTCCCCGTCTCACGGGCAGTTTCTCAACAGCCAGGTCTAGATAAGCTACCTTCTGCTAAAACCAGGGGCACCCCTAGTATGCTATGTGCAAGCACATAGCACAACCGGCAACAAGGCCAATCGGGCAGCAAAAAACGCTCCTTCACAGCAGTCTTGCAGAAGCAGTCTGCCCCGCAAAGCTCGTATGGTATTGACTTCTTACTGAGAGCCTTACCCTTCACCTCCTCACTTTGCTCATAATGTTTGGGCCATACACTGCACTTAATTCACGATGGATTCCAGCTAATGAATATTTTTTTGACAAAACAACCACCTAATTCACATTCAGCGGGATTTTCTTTTACCGCGATCATGTTTTTAGGTTATAACTCAGGAATGTGCGATCGTAGCAGCTCTCTATTGCGCAGCTATATATCTATGTAGATACAATTTTTAACACCTCCTTTTTGGTGTCAAAACACCTCAAAACTGAAAGTAACATGGGCTTGAGTCTTGCCTTGAGACCTACAGTAATGGCTTCTTCCCTATGGAGCAAAAAAATTAAATAACAAATATTTTTTAGAACAAAAATGTACATTAATAATTTAGAAATTTTTTTATATTCTAACCTTATGAGAAAAAAAAATTAATTATTACATCTTTTCCAGCAACCCAAGATCATGTACACGTATGATCAGCAATGGTCTTACCAAGGGCTTGGAATTGGGAGCCTTCTTTCTCCAGTGTCTGCAGTGGTGGCATTCAGATGAATCCAGCAGCAAACTAGCGTCAGCTTTCATTCCTCCTCCTCCCACTATGGTTTGTATTATTGCATTACGTGTAGAGCGTTTTTCTCTCAAGTTCATCTTATATAATCGAAATTGTTTGTTAATCTTACACTTTACAAAGTGATTCTTATGAGCAGTCACAATAAAAACGCTCCCATGCTCGGTTCAAAATATAGATTTAAATTGAGCAATGGATCATGCTTATATCTCTTGAACATATCTATGTTTCATGTGTTATGTTTTATGTATGATTTTTTTTAAACAAGAGATGATTATAAATATGATATGTTATTTTGTTTTATCATTTCAGAAATGTGTTATTGAAGAATCAATGTCCGCCATCTGTCCGATCTGTCATCAACGTTGTAGGATCGAGACAGCTCTCTCTACCTCTGGGTATGTTTGATGATTTTTGTATATTTTTTTACAAATTTTTATATTTGTATTTTGTAAGTAAGACAAGTGCTTCCCACAAATGCTCACTCAACTATCTCCGAAATGTACATACGACCTCTTGAGCTTAATCCAAGACATTATTACTTATTACCGCTGTGTAGCCAGAGATCAGTTTCCTGGATAGGCTGTGTCAGATCTTGATAATAGGCACTTTACTTTTGTTTAATATCTTGTTATTATACTATTTATATCATGCTATTTAACTCAACTCCTGGTCACAAATGGAAATTCCATGGTTCCTCGAAAAATTCTTCAATGGAGTAAAGCGGGCTTTGGATCAATATTATATTATTGATTTGGAAATTTGCTGAGTACGCAGGTCTGTTGCTGTGACGGGGTATCCAACTTGGTTTTGTTCTTAATTATCACTGATTAATCATATTGTACTTAAAGCAAGGCAATTTTTGTCAAAGGTGATAATTTGTATTTATCAACTAACTTGAAAAAAAATAAAAATAATATCCTGAAGTAGAAATAAATAGTTAATTTTTAAAGTTTAATCCATCTTTTCCAGGTACGTGTTTTGTTTCCGGTGCATAAGAGAAGTAGTGTTGACGGACCACAAATGTCCAGTTACAGGCTTACCAACCACCCTTGATCAATTGGTCAGACTCTACCCAACCACTGATACTTAATGAATGTTTACTGTAAAAATTTAACCCAAACTAGTTAGCGCCTTCAATGTTTGAAAAAAAAGTTTTATTGCCCAACGAATGGCAATCCATATAGATGACTATGATCAACTAGTTCATTTTTAATAATCAGTTTTGACACTATGAAACATTTAATTTAATTTTTCATTTAAGAGTATGTTCCAGTTTTAGTTTAGTCGAAGGTTAGCTATGGTGTTGGAATCTGCTATACGGGCAGAGATTCTAATAGTTCCTCTAGTGTTTAGTGTTCTAGCGGCGATTTTTGCTCGCTCACATTTATCTTTGTTCCTCACACCTTGGTAGTTGTGTTTCTCATAATTATTGTAACCTGAGACAGATAAGATTCACCGTGGTTAGAAGTCAGGTTTTATATTTTATATGAATCATTATCTGCCTCAGGTTTAACATTTAAATAAGGATTTTTTAATATAATTCTTGTTGTTTGGGGAAAATAAAAGGTTTTTGGTCCAGTCAAGAAATTTACTAGGTATTTCAATACCAGTTCAGTCCCAACTATCTTGGATCAGTAATAATCTTTAGTAGTCTGTATTTGATGCACTGTTATAATTAGTAATAGTGTAATTGATATTATTAATGTTCATGACATATTCCTTTAAATATTTTAAATCAGCACAGTAGAATCCAACCTCTTGATATCCGACTGTCTATCTGTGATTCTCACCCTCCCGCGTTGCTGAGCATGTTGATACTTGAAAGACTTATTTCACAATTATGTTTAAATATTGTCATTTTCAGTCATTGAGTACAGTGGAGAAAAAACTTTCGAGGTGTAACAGTTCATGCGGGAATTTTTTATTTTTGAGAGAGACTTGGTACTACTATAACACAATGTTGTTAGAAGTTTGCAAAACAGCCGGTCAAAGTTCCACGGATTTTAGTTCATTACTACTGATACTATGGGGTACATTCTGTTTTATAATAAAATTCAGCAAAGCTATGTTTATCAAAAATTGGTTTTAAAATCAAGTGTTGGAGTAACATTTATGTTTGGCTATTTCTTTGGTTGCCTTATAACTATCCTTTATCATATCATTATTAGTTGCCTAGTTAGCTTATAGATTGCAGCAATTGTCAAATTACAAAATAGAGTAGTCTGAGGCAAAGATTCGTACACGATCACGGGGTAGGAGTTTGCATGCCTACTCTTATCCCGCTATGTTATTCTTACTCCATATTATATATAATTGTTTTTAAATGCACATATTTATTAACAGACATATATGTCACATTAAAAATATCCTTTACAACTTAAAAATGTACATCATGCTATCCAGAATTAAGAGAAATTAGAAGCTGAAAACAAATTGTAAAATATTATTATTTGACAACATTTTAAACTAAAATCACAAAAAATATTTTTCTTTGAAAAAATAGTTTAAATTCTCATTGAAAATTGTTGTCCTACACCATTCAAACTTTTACCCCAAAAAGGGTAATGGGACCAAGTTAATTTTTGCATAAGACAAACTATTGCATTTCTGATAAGTTTATGTGAAACGGATAGTCTTAACTTTAGCGTTACATTAAACATAAATATCCAGTAGTTGTTATAAGAAACTAATAAAATTTTATGTCTATTACATTTTTTATTATTAGTATTTAAACCTTAAGTGCACACGCCTGCCCCGCCTCCTAAACATATCTTGATGTATCTACTTATGTATTTTAAGTGCAAGAAAACAACACTGAGTCTAGTATTTTCGTCGTTCAATTCTTTCAACTTCCCTACAAAAACTGCTGAACGACACAACAAAAAACTTTTGATCAGCTGATTTATAATAATACACAATCTCAATAGATACAATGAAGTTTTATTATATAACTGTGCAGCTGTTTCTACCTATGAAATTATTCATTTTATTTGCTCCTCCCGATACCCGATTTGTCGGCTGTTTCGTCACGGCAATATGTTTTTTTTCACGTAAATGTTATAGCATTGTCAAAAAATTATTGTATACATATGCCTACGTCCTATGTTGAGTTTATATAATATTATAATGTTGAATATCTATCTCTATGATTTAACCGCTGAACGCTTTGGAGACTGTTGGATGGATGTTCTCACTCACGCCACATTCTCTGGTGTTATTGCAGTACGAGGTCGGCCAGTTGGTTTTCTTTTTAGTGCTGTCTAAAGTTTGACATCCACAGTCTAATCGTTTTCGCGTCAGGAACACTATCACGTCGGCCAAGTTCGAATCGAATCCGAAACGCTCGTTGAGTAGAATCACAGAACCGCCATTTTTAATAAACTCCTCCACAACAAACGCCCGATGCTCACCGAGCCAAGCCATGGCAAACACTGAAAATGGCACGTACGCCGCTACGGAACAATACCCCCTCCACATCTCTATCCCCACTACAACTCACGCGGTGGCTTGCTCAAACCGGGGAGGTTTTTTTGCCGGACCCGGTATAAAGTAATATAATACTTTAAAAAAACATTATTTTAAAACAAAATTCACAAAAGTCTGTTCATAATTAATACGAAATTCAAATTAATTATCTAATTTTACCTTATCAACTTATAAATAAAAAGGTTAGTATAAAGTAGCTTGAAAGAGTCTTAAAAGCCGAAACCTGTTTCCAAAAATAAAATGTAAAAGAGTAATAATTGTTCCATTGAATTATTGTTGTTTTTATATAAGGTTAATAAAATGTGCCAACTACTTAATGTATTCACCATATCAAATAATATTAACCCTTGGTATTTGTCCATTGTAATGGGTTGGTAAGTTTGGATATTAAACATTATGTTCAAGCAAGAATAAAAATAAAAAATGTATTTTATAAGTTAAGAATACTGAAATCACAGCAAAACACTTTTTGTAAGATATGTAGTTTGAGATTACAAGATATCTCTCTTATTTCCTTTTTTTAATTTCTTCCTTATTAGTGAGATGGAAAGATCTTGACAATTTATTTTAGATTATTCATAATATATATATATATAACTGTTACAATATTATATGATAAGTTACTTATCCATTTTTATACTGTCAGTAAAATACAGTAGTAACTATTATTCTTGTTTCTTTATTTTTCCTGAACTTTGTTTGGCCAATATAAAGTTACAATTTTTACTGGATTGTGTAATTACAGTACCGTAATTAGAGTATTTTCTAATTTCCAAACATTTAAATTAAAAGTAAATCATAACCAATAGTTTTGCTCAATTGTGCTGTAATAAACTATTTAATTATTACTAGTTTAATAAATAAAAGATAACTTTGAAGATATATTAAGAGTCTGCATCAGTGGTAGCCATCTTGAATTTTAGTCCCGTAAGAGCAATGTTAAATTCTGGCGGAACATACCTTCACTTTGGCGTGTGTAGTGGCGTTAATTATCAAAGTATCAATGTAAAACTTTGGAAGTACATTGATGAGATGTAGCTCAAGGGCATAACCTTTTCAATATGTTCAAAAATTTAACTTGATATAAAAACAAAAATCCAGGAATATTTTACAAAATAAATCATTATTATTTTTTTATTGAGAGCGAAAATAAGAAGTTCTGTAAGATGGTGCCCTGGAGGACTGTAATACCTTTAATTTGACACCTCTTCCGTTAATTTATGACAATAGGTCAAGGAGATATAGGCGCCAGAATTTAACATTGCTCTTACGGGACTAAAATCCAAGATGGCTACCACTGATGCAGACTCTAAAGTAAGAATCATGCAATGGGCGACATATCAGCTGGACAAAGTGGTGGGGGAGAGAGCACTGTTAGGTACCGCCAGGAGCAAGCCAGTCGTCGAATCAGGACTGAAAAGGACCTCCGCTCTCGCCTCTAGCCAACCCTGAGGGCTCATCGACTTTACAAGAGGTAGAGACATCATGAGTATGATTTTTACTTAATATTAGAAAAAAAAACTTTTGGTCTCCTTTACTGAAATGTATATAAAAGTGCATGTCGAGCAAAGAGTATTCAAAATAACTAATTACTTCAAATTAACAGCTACAACTTCATGAGATAGAGAAATTCCTTAACCTGAGGAACTTCCATTTACAAATTAGACTATGGGGTAATGCCTACCTTTGTTTAAGCCATGATGATAGGTAAGGGATAAATTGTGAGTAAATTTGAACAAATAATAGGATATCTAAAGATGTAACTTGGAATGAAACGAAATATAACTTGGAATACGTCACATCTAACAAGGTTTTAATTTATTTCTAAACTCCTAAAACAATTATGTGTACCACACCAGGACAAGAAATTTATTGTCATTTAATTAAATACTTACTTACTTACTCCCAGGGCCACTTATATCTAAGTTGACATTTGGCCGCACCAACAAACTGTCTCCACGTAGTTCGTTCCTCAGCATCTCTTTCTGTCGCTCCAAGTCTCTCCATGTCAGTCTTAACCTGTTGCCACCATCTCTGTCTGGGTCTACCATGGGGTCTTCTTCCTAGGGGGTTGGGTGTTAAAACATTTTTCATCTTGGACTCTTTTCCTCTTCTAAGTATGTGCCCGGCCCATTGTAACCTCCTACATTTTATTTCACTTACAATGTCTGGTTTATTGTAGAGGTCTCTGATTTCCCTATTGTGTTTCCTCCTCCATTCTCCTTGCTCGTACGTCGGCCCATATATCTTTTGCAGCACTTTATTTTCAAACACTATGAGCTTTTGTTTTTTTTACATTTAATTAAATAAAAAGGTTAAATGTCCTGGAGTAAAGGGTTACGTTAATAACTATTATTTTTTGTATTGTAGTATTAATAACAGTATTTATGATGATACAAACTAAGCTTGATCATAGGTTAAGCAATATATTAAATTTTATCACAGGATGTTTATAAATACAAATGTTATATCAGTTATGTATTCTATGAATAACATGGGATTTGAGTAAGTCGGTTTTCTGCCATGAAAAATAATTAGAACTAGGCTTTTTGACGTACGTTAGTAGATCTTCACTAGATGAATCTGTTTAACAAGTTTTATTTCAAATGATGAAGGAAGTTATATAATGTGCTAACTCTCCATAAAAAAACATTGGAAAGAGTAAGAAACTGCTGCAACAAGGAAGCAAAAATTTAGATTTTTCAGCATACGTCATTAGAAGCTATATTAAGCTTTTACTACATTTTATCATGATATTACAAGTAATAAGTGAGTTATAAATTTTAACATTATCCCCATAAGGTTAATACCCCTGCACCAGACCTACGTACTCAGCGAATTTACAAATCAATAATATAATAAAAAGTCTTATAAATATGAAAGTTAGTTATTTGCCTATTCTCCATAAGATTAACCCTAGAAGTGGCAAGCTTTTTACTCTTAACTGTACTTTTACTGTAACTGTAACATAAAAATAATTACTAATATCTTCAAATATTAAAGTATAAGCAAGAGAAGCATAAAACATGCCCCCCCTTATAACCACTAACC
Source organism: Nephotettix cincticeps (assembly GCA_023375725.1). Lineage (NCBI taxonomy): Eukaryota > Metazoa > Arthropoda > Insecta > Hemiptera > Cicadellidae > Nephotettix > Nephotettix cincticeps. The sequence goes on from CM041791.1 coordinate 49,336,601, forward strand.
ACAAAAGCAAAACCGGTGTCCACTGCAATCCCAATTAAGCCTACAAATGCCGTCAACTTCCACCCAAGCCGGTCACCGTTTATTTAAGGTGGGCCCCCCACTCCGCTATACCACACATTTGCAATTCAAATTGGGGTGGCTCATGGTCAGGATTCGGACCCTAGCACTTCCGAATAGATAGAAAGTTACGCTTGTCAGTGCAGCGCGTTAACCGGTTCAGCCACTCATTGCATAGGAGTAGAAAGCGCTTACTTGGTTATAAGACATGCCCGGTGGCAGTCTAGTGCACTAGAAGAGCAGGTTCGGTTGCTTGCCCCCAGAGGGCAACACGGTCACGTAGGCACTGGCACTAGTGTCTAACAAGTTCAATAAACTGACGACAGATGCCTCCACCTGCCACTTATTGAATTTGTAAATGCGTCATGAATTACGACTTCAGTCAGGCAGCTGATTGCCTGGCTCACCAAAACAATTCCCATTCTTATTTCAGCCAAGGAAAAGTCCATGCCGGAGTTACTCGTACAGCTGATGTCTAGCCTCCTAGAACTTCTGAATGGAGCCTAGGAACATCAGGGTCATCGCGTGGAACGCCAACGGGTTGAAGACCCGCAGAAACGAACTATACTTCTTCCTGTCACGGCTGAATATTGACGTCGCACTCATCAGTGAAACCCATCTAACCCAACGTGATTGTTTCAGATTACCATCATACGAGGTCTATAGGACGGATCGGCCACCTAGGCAGCACGGCCGAAGCCCGAGAGGGGGCGAGGCTATCATGGTTCCCCGCCGCCTTGTTCACAGGCCCAGCGCAACAGCCACGGGTCTGCTAGAAACAACTGGCGTTATCGTGCACGTAGGTGGCTTGGAGCTACAGCTAGTCGCTGCCTACCCTTACAGAATTACTAACAGGCACTGAGCCTATTGTTGTTGCAGGTGATTTTAACGCCAAACACCAGTCTTGGAATTCACGAGGCACTAATGAAAGGGGTGTGGCACTGAGAGCTTTCCTCGACGAACGAGCCGGCACAGACGTCGTGGCCCCCGACGAGACGACACACCTCCCTTCGAATCCTCGCCACTCACCTGATGTGATTGATTTTGCTCTGTGCAGGAACCTGCCGTTCGAGATTGTCGCGAGCACAGTTAACGGTCTGTCATCAGATCATTTGCCGGTTCTCGTGACCATCAATGCTAGCCCGACGCTGAGTCGCCCCCCTGTCAATGCCCGCATGAGGACCGACTGGAAAAAGTACCAACGACTGGTCTCAGAGCGCCTTCCGCCAGCACGGGACCCAGCAACCACGGAAGAACTCGACGGATGCGTCACGGAATTGTATGAGCTTCTAACTTCGTCAATTTCAGATGCGTCCAGAGAGGTACCGCCCCAGACACCCAGAGCCGGCTTGCCGGACCACGTACGCCGTGAGATTACGCTGAGGAACCAGCTGAGGGCCAGATGGAGGCGACCAGGCACCCAGAGTTTAGGCGACAGCTCAACAGGCAGAATAGAATAATCAGATCACTTGTTGACAATTTCAGGTCCGAGGGTTGGAATGAGTACCTGCTAACGCTAAATGTGGAAGAAGGCAGTGTGTAGAGGGCAGCTACGCAGATCAGGGGGACCAAACCGGCAGCCCGTCCCCTCCATGGAGATCACGGCCTAGTCTACACAGCGGAGGACAAGGCGGAAACTTTTGCTAGTACAATGTATGCTCAGTTTCAGACGAACCACGATGTCTACGATGAACTCCAAGGGGAGAGGGTAGAGCATTTCATGGAGAACTTCTTTGCAGAACCCTCAGAAGACAGCTTAAACCCCTTCACGATGATGGAGTTGGAAGCAGCATTTCGAAGGCTCAAGCCACGGAAAGCCCCTGGCCTTGACTGGATAGGCACGTCAGTCCTGCAGGCCGCCCCGGCCCCCATATTTGTATATTTGTTATTAATTTTCAATGCTGCCCTCAGGTTCCATTACTTCCCGGCAATGTGGAAGTCCGCGAAGATAATCCTGATCCCGAAACCAGGCAAGAATCACTTGTTCCCTGAAAACTATCGCCCCATTTCCCTACTCGGTCTCGAAGCTTTTCGAACGCCTGTTCCTTTCCAGGATATCCCCCTTCCTGGACGGATACATAAGGCCGGAGCAGTTTGGATTTCGTCGCGGACACTCTACGACGCAACAGCTGGTGATTACGAAGCTGGTCGACAAACATAATATTAACCTATGCTCTGTTGCAGTGCTACTGGATGTCAGCAAGGCGTTCGATAAGGTCTGGCACGAGGGACTTCTTCTCAAGCTCAGCGAGTCCCCGCTCCCGGCGGCAGCGGTCCATCTCCTCAAGTCTTACTTAGAGGGTCGCCAGTTCCAGATATGCGTTGAGGGGGCGCTATCAACGACACGCCCGGTTGAGGCTGGGGTACCCCAGGGCAGTGTCCTGGGCCCGGTACTCTACCTTGTTTATACTAATTACATGCCGACTGTTCCAGGGGTAACGTTGTCGCTGTACGCTGATGACGCACTGCTGCACTACAGCAGCTGTCGCCCTGTCCACGCCGCGAGGATGATGCAGACACAGATGGACGCCCTGTCACCATGGCTCCGACAGTGGCGCATCAAAGTCAACGCTGATAAAAGTAATGCCATTTGTTTCAGGAAGAGGCGAGAAATGCCGAGAGCAGTTCCACCCGAGATCCAGCTAGACGGAGTGGGGATACCGTGGAAGACGTCCGTGAAGTACTTGGGTGTCACCCTGGACTCACGCCTGTGTTTCAAACAGCATGTTGACAGGAAAGTTGCTGAGGCAACGGCAATCCTGGGGTTGATGTGGCCACTTCTTGCAGTGAGGAGCCCAATCCCGGTCAGGACGAAGGTCACCATGTTCCTACTAATTGTGCGCTCTTGTATGATGTATGCTTCAGAAGCATGGTGGATTCTGGCCAGCAAGACCAACAGGAAACGCCTATAGGCACTCCAGACGAAGTCGTTGAGACGAATCACACGACAACCGTGGTTCTTCAGGAACTCTGTAATTATGGGGACGTTGGGAGTCCCATCTCTTGACCTATTTAACAGAACAAAAGCCAATGGACTGTTTCAGAAAGCAGCCGAGTCCAGCCTAGAGCACATCAGGGAACTCTGTAAACGGCATGATGTCGCAGAGGTCTAGAGGCCCAGGCCCATCGCCATCCTGGATGATCCGCCGTAGGAACAGCATGACCTGCCCAGCCAAAGCCTGTCACAGCAATGTGTTGAATCTTCTTAATTTAAGTTTGTGTTTATTATATTTTTATTAACATCTGATATTTCACTTGCTCCGGCCCTGTTCTGATTTGATTGTTTTAGCCATTCCAAGAGGTAATCCAGCAGCTACAGCGGTAAACGCTAATGCTGTGGTCGCTCAAATGAAGTCCTTTCGCCCGTATGTAAGTTGCGCATACACGTCTGGACGGATGGGGGAAGGTGGGTTTAGTTTGGGTAAACACCGCTTAACGGTGGAGTCTCCACATAACCCTCGCAGGAGCGGGGGTACTCATAAAGAGTTACCACCTGCCCCAAAAAAAAATGAATTACGACTTTCCCAGTTCTAGGGTTAACATAGGGAAGTGTGTGCAGGTTAGCTGCCATGATAAACACATATACAATGATACTTAAGCATAAATAGATGGATCTCAACCACATGAAGCTAAATATAAAGTTTCATCCAAAAATATTGGTTAATAAGTGAAATATTCATTTTTCCTTTTCCTCCAGATTAGATTAACATCGAAACCGCAAAAGACAACGTACTGTGTTTAGATTTTTTCATATCTCAGTAACTGTTGGAGGTAGAGCAAAACTTTAAAGAACTAAATTGTGTACTTTTTAAGCTGGTTCTAATGGTGAAAGATAAAATTCTAACATTTTAAAAATTACACATGAAAATGCAAAATACCTCTGTCGCAGCAGACGTGCGTACTCAGCGAATTTCCAAATCAATAATATGGCAATAATAATACAAGTATATGACAAGATTAATCAATCAATGCCTATTGATAAAGTATTTGTTGCCTATTCTGTGTAACATTAACATGGGAAAGAAAACCGGTATGCAGGTTTGCTACTTTGAGGAACACTGGAAGTAGGCATTTTTTCCACAAACTATTTTTATTCTGCCCATACATCAAGTTTTATCATTATCTGGACATAAATAAAGGAGGTTGCCTATTCTCCGTATGATTAACATGGGAAAGAGTATACAAGTTCGCTGCTGTGAGGAACACATATACTATGATTTCTTTAGCATAAACGTATGGCAACCTCCTTCATGTGGTTGAGATCCATCAATTTATGCTTAAAAATCATAGTGTGTGTATTTATTATGGCAGCTAACCTGCATACTCTTTACCCATGTTAGGGAAAAGAAATGTTGTTCCCATATAGATGTTGATGAAACTTGGTATAAATGGTCAAAATAAAAATTGTTTATGCTAGAAATTCCAACTTTCAGTGTTTCTCACAGGTTTAATGTTACATTACAGGGCCCACGCGCCACCGCGGCGTGGCCGTGGCAAAGAAGCCGCGTTGTGCCAGCTAAACTCCGCTTCTTAGCCACGGTCGCTACGCGGTGGCGCACGGGCCCTGTATTCTAACATTAAAAGTGCATTTTCTCGGTTATCCGTGGACGGATTTCGTTCACCAAAGTACCGTTCGATTTTAAATTAAAATTGCAATATTTTTTGTATCTTGTAAAAATTTTATAAAGTAAATGCGTTTTTTGTTATTTTAATTAAAATATTTTAAACCACCGCTATTTTGAAAATATAAAAGTAAATTAAATCATACTTTGAAAATATATGTCTCTTTGGCCAATAAATATGTGTGCTAAGTTTGGTTTCTGTATCTTAAATAGTTCTGGATATATAACGTTTTTTGTAAAAAATACAACATGGCGGCTGGCGGCTAAACAAAGGATTTTTCGACAAATGGTTATAAGTGATTTTTTGTTTATTTTGAAGAGTACTATCACCCCTCGAAGTTTGTCCCCGACTTAAATGAACACCCTGTCTATATATATATATATATATATATATATATATATATATTCTTCATAAGTGCCAAATGACTTTTATAAATACTTTAAAAATTGTATAGTTGTTGTACTGAATGAATGAGTGTTGGTTTTGCAAATTTTCGTTTTAATTACAAAAAACGTTTTCAAGCAAATAGAAATAGTTACTGTGTATAACATGAAAAGACAATGAAACATAAATAAATTAAAGGAAAGGTTTACAATAAAAATTTTGAAATCATATGATTTTAGGCAGTCGAGTTGAATCATTTTATTATATATTTTTATATTAATAATAACCTATCTGAGATTTAATCCTGTAGGAAATTTTGATTTTAAAACCAACTGGTGTGCCAATTCAGAATTTCTTAAAATAAGTTGGTTTCTTTTAAGGTTTTGATGTGGTGGAATTTTGTGGAGGGCTTTAAGTTCATAACAGCCCTCAAAATTTTGGTTGTGGTGAGCTGCATGATTGAAAATTGGCTTTCTTAAATCTTTATGAACCACATCAAAACGGTGGCCTGTCATTCTAACTCGTAAGGAGTTAGATGTTTGCCCTATATATTCTTTTTGACAATGTTTGCACGATAGTTGGTAAACCACATTATGGGTTTCACAAGTTGATCCACCAACTATCGGGTAAACTTTATTTGTCACTCTACTTTTAAATTCAGTAGATTCACACATAATTTTGCAAATACCACATCGAGGTTTGTGGCATGGTTTACAACTATTCTTGACATTACAAAGTTCATTAGGCCTAGAATTTTGAATTTTGGGTCTCACCAACATATTTTTTAAATTTTGTGGCCTTTTAAAAATAACACGAGGTGGTCTGGAAAATAAATTTTCTGTTGTGGGAGAGGATTTTAAAATATTGAATGCTACTTTCATGATGCTGTTAACTTTATGTAGTCCTGGGTAGTAGTTTGTGATGAATTTAGGGTCACTTGAAAATTTTTTGTCTTGATTCACATTTTTTGGTTTCTTCAATTGGTTTGATAGTAACTTTTGTGGGTAGCCTCGTTCAATGAAAGCAGTATTCAACTTTGATATATATTTTTCAAAATCAGAGTTATCACTACAAAGGGATTTAGCGCGTATCGATAAGCTTTTTGGGATTGATTTTTTCATGTACATAGGATGACAACTCTGGTAATGCAAATATTGCATTTTATTAGTGTTTTTAACGTGAATTTTACTTTTTAATTTACCATTGTCAATGAATACATCAACATCTAAGAATGTGACAATTTTGTTGGAAAACTGCCAAGTAAATTTCAAACAACTAAATTGATTTAATTCTTGTAAAAAGTTTTGTAAAGAGCTAATACCGTGCTGCCAAACAATGAAAATATCGTCAATGAATCTTAACCAAATAAGAGGAGTTAAAGGATTTTTAGATAAGAAATTTTGCTCAACTAGACCCATGAATAAATTAGCATATGATGGAGCCATTCGAGTACCCATTGCTGTACCTCTGATTTGGAGGTAATTTTTGTCCATAAATTTAAAGTTATTCATAGTTAATATCATTTGAATAAGAATGGCTAAAAAATTAGTAGAAGGTAAAGAATTTGTTGGTCTAGAATTAAGAAAGTGTTTAGCAGCCTTCAGACCATCTACGTGGGGAATATTTGTATATAATATTCAGTATAATTTGTTGTATATAGTATAAAACAGTTTTATTTAAAACCAGTTGGTTTTAAAATCAAAATTTCCTACAGGATTAAATCTCAGATAGGTTATTATTAATATAAAAATATATAATAAAATGATTCAACTCAACTGCCTAAAATCATATGATTTCAAAATTTTTATTGTAAACCTTTCCTTTAATTTATTTATGTTTCATTGTCTTTTCATGTTATACACAGTAACTATTTCTATTTGCTTGAAAACGTTTTTTGTAATTAAAACGAAAATTTGCAAAACCAACACTCATTCATTCAGTACAACAACTATACAATTTTTAAAGTATTTATATATATTATATTGAAATAATTTAACCAAGTGAAAGAAGTGTAAATGTTTAAACATTTACACTTCTTGAAAATGGGATTATTACCCGAAACATGTAGGAGGAATAAAAATGTTTTCTAAGGGTACTTAGTTGAATTATTTCAATATCCACATCCATCCATTCCAATACTATAATACGAGCAAGGTTTGTATATATATATATATATATATATATATATTTGCACACGGATCTCGAAAACGGCACTAAGGAATTTCTTTAAATTTTGGCAATAACTAATTTCCGAGTAGAAAATAAGTTCTAGATAGGTCTAATGTCCAGGAAAATTCGTATTTTCTTGTAATATTAAGTTTAAAATCTAAAAATTTAACATTACGCTTATGGAGAATAAAATGTAAACAATACAAACCAAAACAGCTGTTTATAATCGTTTGACAGTTCTTGATTGAAGACGGCGGGGAACAATATGTGAATAGAGGTTTTTCATAAATATTTATTTTATGTATGTAATAAATTTAAAATTATCAGGTTACTAAACCATTTGTAAAAACTTAAAGGTAACATAACTGTGCGAAATAAAAGCAGGAAAGAGTATTTCCAAAATCTTCCGTGTTTTGAGAAAAAACGTATTCGTTGTATTGCTTGAAGCCACTGTAACAAACCAAATAATTGGTGTAAATTAAATTTCTCTTTAGCTTTTCAAACCTCCGTTTCTAACAAAATCAGTTGATCACAGGCTAATAATAACTGTATGGATAATTAAACAGTAAATGATCTGATAAAACAATTGAGGTTGGCTAAAAGATGTTAAACGGCATTGCTCATTTGACAGACGTGTAGCCGAGTGGTAGCGTGTTGGCCTCAAGAAAGGTCGCGACTCGCGAGTTCCACCCCCACCACTAGGCGCGATACTTTTTGTTCAGTGCTATATTAATTATGGTGTATTAAATCGGTTTTATTTAAACCACATAAATGTTTTCATTGAGTACCTAATACATGTAATTTAATTTTTCTAATACATGTCTTTTTCTATACGAGCAAAGCTCGGTCACCAGGTACTAATAATATTAGTAGCCCTGTTTGATGACATTAACAGTAAAATATATAGCCTATATGTGTGTGTGTGTGTGTGTTTTAACGATAAATGTTTTTGGCCTCTGGGCACCTCAAAACAAAAAAAATAACATGGTCCCGGGCTTAAGTCTTGCCATCAGACCTACGGTAATAGCTTCCTTTTCAATAGGAAATTCTCTAACAATGGAGTTCTTAAAGGATAATGCACTATGTTAAATGTTTACCAGTTACTATAACTCAGTTACCTTTTGACATAGGCAAAGATTTAAAGTACCTACTAAATTGTTTTTTTGAGCTGAGTGCAATGGTGCAGATAATAATTTAATAATACCTCCGTCGCAACAGACCTGCGTACTCAGCAAATTTCCAAATCAATAATATAATAATAATATTACATATCAAGTTTTATCAATATCTGTCGATAAATATATGAATTAGTTATTTGCCCATTCTCCATAAGATTAACATGGAAAAGAGTATGCAGGTTTACCACTGTGAGAAACACTGAAAGTAGGCATTTATAGTATGAACAATTTTTATTTTGACAATTTACACTCAACTTTCATCAACATCAGCTGTCCATAAAGAAAGGAGTTTTTCTATTTTCCATATGATTAACACGGGAAAAGAGTATGCAGGTTATCTGTTATTTTAAATACATTAAATATGATTTTTAAGCATAAATGAATGGATCTCAACCTCATGAAGCTAAATATCAAGTTTCATCCAAAAATATCGATAGATAAGTGAAATATTAATTTTTCCTTATCCTCCATAAGATTAACATTGGAGCCCCAAAAGACAACGTACTGTGTTTTAGATTTTTTCATATCTCAGGTAGAGCAAATTTACATATGAAAAACGCAAAAAACCCAATTTTTAAGTACAAAACCCCCCAAAACTACCCGATCCGATTGACCGATATGTCTGGTTTACGAACTCGTCCGAGCAAATTTAGGAATACACGTACCAAATTAGTTCTCGATCAGACCATTTTTCAAGAGTCATCGTGATCACAGACACATATATATAAATTTTAACAGCTATTGTTTTTGGTCTCTGGGCACCTAAGAAAGAAAAAATAACATGGTCCTGGGCTTAAGTCTTGCCATGAGACCTGTGGTATTAGCTTCTTCCCCTTGGAAAATTCGCTAAAATGATCAATTTTTCAATAAATTCACGTAAATATCCTATTTTTGGTACAAAACCTGCCCAAATCCTCCTTTTGGATAGAGACATTTGGCTGGAAATTTCACTTGATCAAATAATTACAGATTAACACATCTATACCAAATCCCATTATGATTCGAGTCTTTTGACAAGAGTTATCGTGTTTACTAGCACACACACACACACACACACACACATATATCACTATAATAACTCTATTTCTTAAACAAAATTCGCTAAAAAATTGGTCTCAGGTTGAATTCCATCAAGACGAGTGACAAATAAAGTAATATTTATATTTTTCTATAGGAAATAAATTTGCTACAATCAATCTCATAAAACTATAGTGAAAGAAAAACAAATTCACAAATATTGCTTTAGACATGGGAACTCGGCTATCCTGTCATGGTCTGCATGCCTTCCTTCATCATGGATTCAGCCGTTTTCATTGCATCCATAGCTTGCTTTATGAACGGGAAACCACTGTTACCTCCCATGGCCCTTGTGGAGGGGCTACTTGTAGACCCACCATTGTCACCTGGAGAGGCTGGGGGTGATGGCTGGGCAACAACCATTGCCAAAACAAGAATTAGACTCATGATTGGTACAATCTGTAAAATATACGTATCAAATCAAATACCATTTTCAGAAAATGGTATTTGAACTCTTGGATTCAGTTCTTGACACTATCAGCCTACGTCCATGGTGATGAGCAGTTGAGTTTAAAAAAATGCTGTAAACCAAAAAAATCTATTGAATCCAAAAGGTTTGTTCAAGAGCCTTTATAACTGTTGTTTGGATCAAAAAGACATTTACAATGTCTGAAATTAAATGTTAATCCCAGTAAATCCACCCACAGAGAAGAAATAACCAGCTTGCTTTGTTATGGGAGTGAATTTTTTTTAAACATGGTCAAAAGTACAAACAGTTAAAAATTTTAATTTGATATTCAAATATTTATCTGGCTTCCCTAATGTGCCTATCATTGTATGGTTTTACACAGCAAACCTCTGCGACATTTTTAAGTTAAAACTGCTTATTTATTCTCTGTGATCCATTCCATTTGTTAACTCTACCCGGACTGCAGGCAGATATATCTGCTAAATTTTTCGGCCTAGTGGATGGTCGGTGTTATATCCACTAAATTGTTGGGCCTAGCGGATATATCCGCGGATCGTAAGAATTAACCTGAGCCAGGTTTAAACTATTTTGATACCATTTTAGTAAATAGGAACGGAATTCAAACTAAAGATTAACATTACATTATTAATATAGATTCTTATTTTTTGTTTTTTATTTATTTTAATTTTTTTAGCGAATTTTCCACAGGGAAGAAGCTGTTACCGTAGGTCTCATGGTAAGACTTAAGCCCGGGACCATGTTATTTTTTCTTCATTAGGTGTCTAGAGACCAAAAACAATAGTCGTTAAAATTTATATATATAGTTTAGGTAAACTCCTTTATTTGTGGACAGATTTTGATCAAACTTGATATAAATGGTCAAAATATAAATTGTTTACGCTCTTAGCCTTGCCTACATGACGTAATACATCACTGCCTCTAAGGTGGCTGTTCTCTGATTTACTCGGGAAAAGAAATCGGTTATCAGGATCTATGTTTCCCATGAGTCTAAAGTGAACTAATATGTTAATAGAATTTATCATGTAATTTGTTTGCAAAAAAGGAATTTGCGACCTCTCTTTCCACGAGTCTCAACTCTTATGGAAGAGTCAGCCAGTTTAACTACTAAATGAGCCAAGCATTTTCTAATGTCTTTATCCATAGACACATTACATTTACAGAACTTTTATATATTGAGACACAAAGTCTTTCAGTTTCGCAAACTCATTTTCTGTTGAACTTGACAACTTGTGCAAGAACTAACCTAGATAGTTCATTCCAGACATTTTCATTATGTCATTCAATGAGTTCAGTTTTCAGTTGACGGAATTTGTGTCTCACATATTTATTTAACATATTTTAGTGACATCCTCAGCCAATGGCAAAAGTTTAGACTTGTTCCAATGCCTTTTATCAATATTACAGAGTTCATGGGTGAATACATCAATAGGCCACGAAATGTCAAAAATTGGTCAAAGATTTGATGTCTGAATCATCAATCATTGAAGATGTGGATACCTCTCAGAATGTTGGCACATTTCTTCAGGGTATGGCCTGTTTTTAGAGTAAATGATAAAAAATTACAAATTATTTTTGTTTTGGTGTCTCAAAAAGAACTTGGTCCCGGGTTTAGTTCTTGACATGGCGACCATGATAATAGTTCTATTTCCTATAGGAAATTTGCTACAAAAGACGTGATTTCAGGGGATTAAAAGCATTAGACATTAACAGCACCAAACGCTGTGGACAGTCGTGAAGGCATGATGCCTGTGCAACCATTTATTCATTGTACTTGTATGGCCAACATTTAAGTGGTTCCAAAAATGGGTTAGGGGACGTCCACCACATTGTCCCCCATTTGTTTGGTTCTACTCTTTTTTTAAAAAGTTTTTACAATTATTTACAATCCATCTTCTAAATAAAAATAAGCTTCATAGATTAAAATTGTTATTGAATGCCTCTGGTTGAAATTAAAATAGGCCCTATTTATCAGAGAAGAATATTTTTAGTTTACTTATTCTAGGGTTTAAAGTAAAAATACTTACTTTAACATTAAGAGCCATATCTCGATATGCTAAGTACACCATGAACTGCCCTTTGACAATCCTATTTTATATACCTATATAAATATCAATTATAATGTCATTTATGATGATGGCAGTCAAAATTCAAGGTTGAATTAGCTTATACAAAGGCAGTTATAATACATTCAGTTTTTTCTAATGGCCTCAATTTTTTCACATTATTTGTTATTGCAAAAATATCAAGGTCAGCCAAATTACAATCAATCTTTTTTTAAACTTTTAGTTATTGAATTTTAGAGAGCAAGTTTGTTTCAAAGAAATGAAAGTCAGGGCTGAACTTGTTTACTTCTGATTGAACCTGAGCAGAGGGGTGATTTACAAGGTTACCCAGTAACCAACCCATTTCCAGAACCAAATGTCTGTAAGTGGATATTAACAGTTTTTGGATTGATTCCATAACACAATTCCAGTTTTCAAACACTTCCAAAGCACATATTCCAGATGGTTCCGCAACCAGGTTGGCAATTGTCCTCACGCATGCTGTATATTCTGTGATTGTTTCAGGTGTCAAGTCAGTTTCTCCAATATGCTTTAAGCATTTCAAATGAGCTTTATTTTCTATCAATTCTTTTTCTGCTTGAGTTATCCCTGATAAAAGGAATAAAGACAAAGCCAGCCCGCATGCCCACTTCTTTGCTTTAGCAACAGTCTTGGATATATGCAGGATTTCTTCATCCCTTAAAACAATAATTAGATGTTAAGTTGTAATGGTTGATGAATGGATGTAAATTGTAAACTATCATAAAATCATGTCAACTTCTAAACAAATAATATATATACTATATTATATATAACTAATTAAGTTAAGTGACAAAAACTTAAAATGACACACATTTTAAATGGAGTTACACACTGTTACTCATCAGATGAGTTTTGACATGCATATGTCTTAGCTCTGGGTGGGGGTGGCAATTAGCAAGACCGAAATTTTAAATAGTGACGTTATACACTTAGTCTCATATGGCTATAACAATAGCTGTTTAGAGGAGCATGAAAACATTCCCTTTGACATATCTTTGATCTAACCTATTTCCCACAGGGAATTTACAAGAAGCAATTTCCTACAGTACCTTCAACTCCAACTGGGGTAACTTTAGAAAAAACTTTGCCGAATAATAGCCAATGAAGAGTTATCGACTTAGTTCTGGTATCAAAGACAGATAGCATCATTGTATATAGGCAACTCTAAGGCTAAAACCAATGTAGTTCCTAACCAAGGAACTATCATATAACTTTTTATATCATATAACATATAACCAATCCAACTACTCAGGTCACGAATTTTGGATAGTTGTGAGCAATGGTCAGTGGGTGTAGTGTTCACTTGTGTGGATTAAAATCCACTTTATTGAATACTACGTTGTTTCGCAAAGACTATTCTTATAATTAGACCAGTTCGTAATTCAGAGGTAGTGGTTAGGACTCCATATTAAACTGTAGATCCCTTAGATATACCACTGTCTATTAGGCTATTAGTTAACCCTAGAACTGGCAAAGTCGTAATTCACGAAACATTTACAAATTCAATAAGAAGTGGCAGGTGGAGGCATCTGTAGTTAATTTAGTGAACTTTTTAGACACTAGCACCTTCATGAACGTGTTGCCCTCTGGAGGCAAGCAACCGAACCTGCTCTCGAAGTGCACTAGACTGCCACCAGGCATGTCTTATAACCAAGTAAGCGCTTTCTGCTCCTATGCACTGGTAGCTGAACCGGCTAAAGCGCTGCGCTGACAAGCGCAACGTTCTAGCCATTCGGAAGTGCTAGGGTTCGAATCCTGACCATGAACAATCCTATTTTGGCTTGCAAATGTGTTGTATAGCGGAGTAGGGGGCCCACCTTAAATAAACGGAGACCGGCTTGGCTGGATGTTGACGGCATTTGTAGGATTAATTGGGATTGCAGTGGACACCGGATTTGCTTTTGTGGTTGGTGGTTATAAGAGAAGGGCATGTTTTATGCTCCTTTTTGTTTATACTTAATATTTTAAGAAGATATTAGTAATTATTTTTATGTTAAAATTTTTGTTATTATTTTTATGGTTTAAAAGTAAAAAGCTTGCCACTTCTAGGATAAACAGTTCCGTCTAATGGACATGTCAGCCTTAGTCAATACCAAGACTACAAGATCGCGCTACAATCATCTTACACTCATTTCTCATTAACCCTATAATTGGTGACCGCCACATCTCGCGGCGCTCAACGCTAGCCGTGGAGTAGCATCGCCCCGATCGACAGCGGTCAATTTAATTTAATTACTACTCCATAACCAGGCAACATACAAAGGACATACTCATATTGAATTATTCTGCATTTATTTGTGTATTCATTCGTTATAGTATAACAATTTTTCATTTTTTTTTTCTAATTTTTCATTTTGGGTGTTTCTGTCGTCTTTTTCTAAGGTATTTCGGCAGACCGCTACACAACAATTAATACTGCTGTATCGTGGTTTACTTTGTTACACACAATAATTTTTGTACCTATAACCATAGTAACAATTGATTTCATTTTATTCAGTGATAATTTTGGAAAATTTTGTATATAACATATTTAGTGAACTTTTGTTTCTTCCTTGTAATAAATATGGATTGCTATTTGGAAAAAAACATTGAAAAAAAGTTTGTGGAACACCAGGACCAAACAGAAACAACATCCTTGATAAGTAGTTTTTATTTTTATCATTTTGTAGATAATTTAATCATGTAAAAAATTATATGCAATTATATTATATACAATTTAATATTTATTTTTATTTTCTGTCATGTATACAGTATATGTATGCGATTAGTGAAAAATGGGCCTGCCACTCCACAGGTTATACTCATCCACTTGTAGGGTTAATACTTGTGTTACCTGGACTGGACAGGTTGCCATTTCAGTAACTAAGTAGCTACAGTTCTGTTCAACCTCCATAGCAACCCGTTGTTCATATTTTAATATCTCACAACTTTTTTTCCTACAGCCTAAACTGTGCATGGTTTGGACTGCTATGTGAATAATAGCTTCCATTTTTACTTTTTTTAAGGTGCCTCAGGTAGAAGCATATGCCTCACGCCCCGTGTGAGGGGACTCTGCTAGACCCCTGTGAAGCAACATACGGAACTAACCCAGGTGGGTTGCTGCTCTGGCAGTCAAACCCACTCTTCTTTGGAGGGCATGCCCGTGGATTCTGAGGAGGACAAATCTCAGCTTTTCACTAATGTAGTTTTATCGCAGGAGATGGAGACAGGGTGGAGTGAGGGGAAGGTGTTTGCGCAGAGCTCAAAAACCGAGAGGTCTCCGCCTGAAAAGAAGAAACACCCGATGAAGGTGGAAAAACTGAAAAATGTATCTATGTCTGTTCAGGCTCTTCTTGAGACGCCCTCTCGGTCTGGTGAGTTAGGAGCCGCAACTGTGCTGGCGCCAGGCTCTGGTGATGAGGGGACATTCCAATCCCATGAGGAGGAACGCCCACATCCAGTGGAGAGAATGCACATCATCAAAGAAAAGAAGATGGCCTCTGATGAGTGGCTTTCTCAGGCTCAGTGTAGAAAGGGGACCAAGCGCAAAAGGCAATCCGATAAGTGCCTCAAGGGGAGGGTTAGGCAAAAGTCCAGTGAGACCCCTCTGGGCCCATCAACATCCGGTGAGACCTTCAACGATCTGTTGACCATCAGAAAGTTGGCGATCGTCCTAGCGGCATATCCCGACGATAAGCTCACGGACGAGGAGTATGTTTGTTACAGGCCAAACTCTGAGATCTCATGATCGACAATGACTTGGAGGTTGGACCTCTACAGATTTTGAGGACCTCTGCAGATTTTGAGGACCTTTCAGGAGAATGGAGCAGTAGTTGCAGTCTGCTGCAATGACTGGCTGGAGGGTAAGGCGGCCTCACTTGCTGTACACGAGGGGGCCGAGATGTTGGTTGGAGAGTATAAAGACCTCCTCGTTTCAGTAAAAAAACCTCCTCCGATCTGTCAAGGTCATCTTCAAAATTGACAAACTGTTTCCCAATCAAAGCACTTAGATCCGAAGAGGGTCTTTGTGGGTTTGCGGAAACAGAACCCAGGTGTTATCACCCAAGACTGGAGAATCGTCAATAGGAGGCAGGAAGACGGATATCAGACTCTTGTCCTCGTGATTGACGAAGCCAGTTCGCTTGTGTTGAGCAAACAGGGGTGGAAAGCTTACCTGGCTGCAACGGAGGTTTACTTAGGGCGCTCTCGGGGTCTAACTCTTGATCAACACAAGAAAATGACAAAGATTATTCAGGTAAACCTCCAACAAAGTAAGGCCGCCTCAGGTGTCTTCTGTGAATACACAGCCAAACACGCTGCAAACTAAGTCCTGATCCAAGAGCCTTGGGTAAAGGGGTGGCAAAATCTCAGGTATGCAATCTCTAGGGGACAGATTTTATGAGCTTGCACTAATACTCCGAGGGCTTGGGTTTATTAGTGTGACTCTAATGCCCATAACACAGTCCGGGGATGTATGAAGACCAACACCAGAGGTGTCACTACTAGACTTTATTATAGCTAGTGGTGTCCTCATATCTAATGTTGGATCAGAACCAACGTTTGCAAGGTAAGTAGGGAGCTCTATTATCGACATTATGCTACCCTCAGAGGGGTTGAAGGGTAACTCAACTGAAGGGTCCCTACAGAACCTTCACTTTCTGATCACAGGCACATCCTCTTTGAACTAGGGGATTTTCTGCCTGAAAAGGCATTATTTACGATCCCGAGGCGAGCCAAATGGCACCACTTCTCTGCTTCTCTTAGAGCTGGGCTAGAAGGCTGGTCTCCTCGAGTTCGGGACTGTCATATTCTTGATCGTGTGGTGGTCCGTCTGCATGATCAACATCCTGCCCATAGATGTTTACATCAGAACGGTTTCTAGGAAATCTGCATATCGCCTCTGATGAGAAGATCTCTGGATGACCTTCATTCAATGTACCCTCAGTTGGACACACCACAATTGTTCAGTTAGTTGGATGTGAGACACTCGACATGCCTTCCGACTACCTTCACACCAGATACGCCTTTGGTAAGTCTTTTTCTGTGGTGATTCCACCAAGGACTGACTGGCAAGATGGCGGTAGATCTCTTCAACCTTGTGAGTTAGAATGGTACACGGATGGCTCCAAGGGAAGCCAGGGAACTGGAGCTGGGATACTGGGAATGCAAGATAAGGCAAAGCTCTGCGTTCCCATGGAGGATTTCCCCACAGTGTTCTAGGCAGAAGTGGTAGCCATCATGGACTTTGCTGTGTTCAACCTCAACAGAGGCGTCAAGAATAGGAACATCACCATTTTCTCAGATAATCAAGTCAGTCTAAAGGCACTGGGCTCCTGTACCTTTGATTCCAAGATCGTGTAGGACTGCCACAACGTGGTGTCTTCTCTTTGCAGTCAAAACAACGTTACCCTATGCTGGGTCCCAGGACATTCAGGAATGATGGGTAATAAAACAGCGGATTGTACGGCGAATGTTCAATCCCATTCGTGTGCCCACAACCCTTTTACGGCATCTCCAGGGCACATGTGGAGCGAGAGATCCACGTATGCATCGTGGGCACGTGAGTGTCACTGCAGAAGATGGGTGGAGCTTCCCCTCCTAAGACTCAGTAAATTGTCTCTCAGCTCTCCCTTCTCGAGGATCGCAGAGGACCTTCTACGGTTAGGTAGGTAAGAACTCATTCTCATTGTAGGTCTCATTATGGGACATGGACATATGAGGAAACATCTTGCTTGCATGGCATTTTTCACTGGAGACCCAGTCTGAACCCAGTCAAAAAAAAGAAAAGTAAAAAAAAGGAAATGGAAGGCTTACACAAGCTCATCAGGAGACAAGAATAACGTGGAAGGTCATGACTTCTTCAAGGACTTTCCAGTCCTTGAAGAAGTCATTAAAGATCCTACGGTTATCTCATTCCAATTTAAAATCAAATGTTTATTTTTAATTATAGAGGATATAATAAACTAAACTAATCATACAGTTGCTGCATTACCATGCCATGATCATGAATGGATTATAACTTTGGTCCAAAAATGTTTGACTTCATTCTTTAGCCTATATTAATACAGAACTGTAAAACTCATAAACTCACGTTAAAACTTTTGCCCCGACTCGAATGACATGAGATAGAGCATATAATGAGTTTTCATGAAGTTCTTGTCTGAAGTCTGGAAGGTTATCAAGTTCAATCAATTGCAACAGTTTACTCATAAATCCTTGAGAGTGTAGAATCTTCCATGTTTTTTCCCCACTACCAGCCAGATTGCCAAGTGCCCAAACACTTGTTGCCTAAAAATATATTTTAACTAGATTAATCCATGATCGGGTCATTCCATATTATATGATATTAGTTTACTCCAAATATTCAGGAGTACTACCTCTGGAATGTGAAGGAACTGTGATCTAATGTAGTAAACTGACCATTTGTCTAACAATGAAATTGACCTAAGAACATTGTTCTGTATTTTTGACTTTGTCAATACTTTTAATTTGTTCATGACAATAAAAAAGATTTGATTTGATCAAAATAAAAAATTAAAATCTCTCTCGTGTCTTTCTTTTTTATTAGCCTAGTTTGTGGTTTAATAATCAAACACATCAAACTAATTTGAAATATGCAAAAAAATTCTGTCATTTGTAGTTTTGTATGAAAAACTTTTTTCATAATATTTAAAAAAGACAGCTTTACGGGTTTTTAAATTTACGTTTCATTAATTATCTCAAGCTAGAAAATTGAAATATCAAGTTTAGTACTGATTTACCATATAACGTTGATATTACAGGTAGGTCTACTGATGAAATCTATGATATTTTTATTTTATCAAGCACTTTGTTATTTTGATGATCTCATCTTACGTTTAATATTTAGATAGAATTCTTGGCATTTGGTAACATTTCTTTTGTCCTCTAGAACTTTTCATGAGAAACAAAGAAACTTTCATCCTTACAAAATTAATAAGTAATGCAGCAAACAACAACCTATAATTAAAAAAATGTTTATAAGCTAATCTCGGAAAAAGTAAATCACTTTTCCTTAAAAATATTTTCATAATCAAAACCTCCTAGCGAATCTGTATTAAAAATGTTCCAGGCCAAATCCTTGTTAAAACTAGTAACAGAAATACATAAAGTACAGAAACCAAACATTTCATAATTGGTTTGGCTTGCTCACAATACAGTCTGATCGAAGCCATTCAGTTTACATCAACATACAGTTTACAAGTATCAAGATAAAGTTTATTTACAACTCTGTGATGCATTTACATTCTTTAATCTAATCCTATTAGAATAGTAATTATAGAAAAGTAAGTATAATTGTAAATTTAATTCTTTATTTATAACATGTTCACAATATGTAGGGACCTATTATATGTATGTGTATTTATATATACATAAATTTCTAATTTAATTATTTTTTTTAATGAACAGATTTTTTTTAGTTCGTAGTTCGTGTGTTGTGTTTACTTAGAATTTTTAATAAACTTAGCAGTAAATTTAGATGACAAAGTTCTCCTTAAAAATATAATTTTTCTTTTAAACTCAACATAAATTAACCTGTGTAGATTAACGTCCGCACTATTGAATACTATGTTAATATGCAAAGACCATCCTCATAAATAAACCAGTTTGTAATTCAGAGGCAGTGGTTCGGATTCCATGTATATATATCCCTTAGATATACCATTGACTGTTGGGCTATTATAAACAGTTCTGTCTAAGGAACATCAGCCTTAGTCAGTAACAAGACCACAAGATTGCGCCACTATCATCCTACACTCGTTTCTCATTCATACTTTGCTTAAAATACCTACCTAATGGTCGCCATTTCAATAATTAATCTAATCTAATCTTAATAATCACTTCACTATACTTATACAGGAATCTGAAATATTGCTTATAAAGAACTTTATAATTAATATTAATAACAGGCCATCAGATCTAGTTAACTCACCATTAGATTGCTATTAAAAGTGCTCAAAATAGTTATCAAGTAAGGTCCAGCTGCTTTGGCCACAATAAGGCAAGACTTTGAATCACCAAGTGCCAAATTGCACAAACACTCAGCTGCCAACAATCCAAAGTTTGTTTTTATACCTATAAAGAATACAATTTGCATGAGATGTTTAAAAAGTAGGCCTATTGTCAAAATGTTATTGCAACACAAGAACACCACAGTGCACACACCATTAAGGGCAACCCCTATCTGATCAAGAGGGGTTACCTCTAGCTAGATATGTGACTAATGCCACTTCGGTACTTTACTACCTTAAATAAAATTACTATATAAGCCATAGGTCCCGACAATGGGAAGTTGAGGGTTTAAAAAGTACTATCAAACAAGAGATAAAAATCTACTTTTTTCCTAATTCTCATTTGATGTGATTCTATATTGTGGTCAGCTCAAACAATACCCTGAGACTTCATTCTTTGATACCTCCTTGATTCAGAATCATGGACAGGGACATTTTGGTTATGTGGATGAACATACGGTACCTTAAAAATGTTGTACCTTAAGTAAGACCTTAAACATTCCAAATACACAATAAGTTTTTCTAAAGTAAGATATGTAATATCAAAAGTATCTACAGAATGACCAACATTTTGATAATATAGGTTAACCACTTACTTGAAAGCTCTCGTACCAAGCCATGAAGAGCTCCTTTAATTTTAAGGAAAGTTACAATATTGTGCTCGCTTTGAATAAATGCTATTTTTAATAATGCTAAATCTTCAGCTTGTAACAATGACTTGGTCTTCAGTTTATCTGCTAGTATAGTTAATTCTTTTTCGCTTATATCTCTTCCTATATCAACAATATCATGAAGAGTTTTTCTTTTGCTTTTAAGGATTTTCTCTCTACTTGCTAGCCTAGATTCAACCAAAGCTAAGCGTACTTGTTTTCTGATTTTTTCCGTGTTTTCCATGGTCAGAAAATACAAATTTTAATGTTTTCTTATAATGTAGAAACAACTTTTAACAGATTCACAGTGGGCTAATTCAATTGCTGATGTAATTGGATTTAAGCACACCTTTGATGCTACAATTCGAAATGTTCAACTAATTATCAAATTCAGTGTAAAAATAAAATTAATCCAGCTCAATAATAACAACATTCCCCTAGTCCCACATTCAAAATAAATAACAAAACATATATCTTGATTTGAATTTGGCTCTTGGAAAATGTTTGAGGTTATGGTTATGTTATGTTTATTGTTGACAGCCTGACTGCTGTGCTGTGACTGCTGAATGATCGAACCTTTGGAATTTTTTCTCTGTTTTCTCTGTGGCAAGCTCAGCGTCAGCTATGCAATTTTGAAGTTCATTAGTTTTAATTATGGAATTCCAAATTTTGTGGCCATCCCGGAGATCGAACCCGTCACCTCTTGCACCGAAGTCCAAGACGCTAACCGTTGGGCGAGCATAATTATATAGGAGCAAATCTGGAGCCTCTATAGCCCGTAGAGAAAGTTGAAGCAGACATGAATACTGGAAAAAATCATCCGTTCCCCTCTGGTTGAAGTTAAATCATAGAGGAACGGATTATAAGATTACTTTACTATCCGTTCATCTATGGTTAAATCAAAGAACATGGATAAAATTTTTTACATGTTTTGGTAAAATCTTGCACGAGTGAGTGCTCAATTCAGTCAATTGATGCATTATAGAGAATAATTCGGAAAAAACAACTTTTTTACGAATTTTAGTTTTTTCCTTTTTATGTTATAGTCTATGATTTTCCGAATAAAACAATACCTTATTTATGCACCCAAACATATCTAACATAATAAAATTAAGTTTTGAAATAAAACCATAGTTGGTGGAACGGTGCTTCCGGTGCCACACACAGGACGGACACAGGAGGCGAAATTGTTCCGGCCCTGATCGTTGTAGAAATGGTTGGAAGTGTGGCAGCAGCGAGCACAAAACATGCAGCTATGTGTACGGCGATTCATTCTTGTATTCTTTATGCTGGTACACCCTAAATGTCCATTGAACTCATTCCGGGGCCAGGGGCATGTGGGGTCTTTGGGAAGCCCTAAATAACAAGGAGTCCCATGTTGCTTGAGCAGTTGGTGTGTGTAGTAAAAGCCCGGATGGTAATCGTCAGTGAGCCCTACCGAATCACGAGGCCGAATACCGAATGACGGGCTCGGTACTGAGGCTGTTTGGCTTTCGGATAGCCGGGTTGTTCAAGTTCATGATTAAGTTTCTTGGTCATGGATAGTTACGTTTGGTTGAGGCTTAGACATGTTACGGTGGTCAGCGTCTACTTCACGCCCAATTATTCTGCTTTTTGGATTACAGAGAAAAGCATCACAGCATAGTTATCAGTTCCCCCGTTTTCTCGGTGAAAAAGCCGTAAAATGCGTCCTGGAGCATCACAGACTGACACAAATTGCGATAAGACTTGTTTCGGCTTCTCTAACGCACGAAACGTAAAAATAACTAAAAAATGAATAACTCTGAGCAATGTAGGCTTACAGACAAAACTCTAATTTTATTTATATAGATATTATTAAAAAATCAATGTCTTCCTTATTTCAACCGTTTTCCATGAAACCTGATATGCAGTGTAGATTCATCATCACACAACAAAATCCACTAAAAATAGATTGGTATAACTTATGGCAAAGGGCTACAAACATTTTTAACAACTATTTCAATTTATTATCCCTCTTTATTAGGTTAAGAAATTGGATGATTATTTTTGAAACAATGCATTTTAAATGGCATTTACTTAAAGGAAAACTTGAAATAATATGATAGTTTTATTAAAGGTAGTTTATAAATTCAATTAAAGGAGAAAGTATGTGCCATTCCACTGATGCCGTTTATAAACGGCATCAATTTATAAATGTTTATAAACAATGCCGAATAAACTTTTTTTGTTTATTAAAGGTTTTTTATTCTGGATCAATGCTATACATTATGCACAGAATGTGTAAAAAAAAATACAGTAATAAGAACAATTATTGGGTTTGCTTCATTCGAAGACACCCTAAACTAATATTAAATCGGAATAATATAATAAATAACTTTGAACTGCCAACAGGATGTTTTTCCTTTTTTACAAAATGTCTTCCATCATAACTTCATTTAAATCCCCAAGTGCCAGAGAATCTTGAGGAAGTCTTGCTTTTAGTCGCCTCTCTATAGTCGGCATCCCCAGACCGAAAGTTACGACTCCAGGAACGTTGAACAAATTTAATAGAAATTTTCTTGTTGTTTTATTTATATAATTTTTAACTGTGTCTATTCCAAATTCTTGATGTATGTGTGCGTTGCGAATATACCATGGACATTTTGCAGCAATTCTTAGAATTTTGTTTTGAAAAATTTGAATTTTGTTTAGCTTTCCTGATGAAACGCAGTTTCCCCAAACTGGAGAAGCGTACATAATTAATGGGCGAAGAATGGTTTTGTATATTAAAAGTATGCATGTAGACTTTAAAGTTGACTTTCTATTGATTAAAGGAAATAATATTGACAAGCGTGCATATGCTTGTGTCAATTTAGTGTTAACATGTAGGTTCCAATTTAATTTTTTGTCGAGATAGACGCCTAAATATTTAATACCGTGGTCATCAGGATTCCAACGAACTGTTGTGTCGTCAATATAGATCTCAGGTGGGACATTGTATTTTCAAGGAGAAAATTTTTGTTTCGCACTTCGATGGATTCAGAGCGATTCTCCACATTTTAAACCAATTATTTATCATGGTTACTCTCGTTTGAAGTAGCGTTGCAGCATTGTAAATGTCTGAACTTTGGGTTATGATGGCAGTGTCATCGGCGTAGAGAGCGAGAGTAACGTGCGGTAGATCCGGCAAGTCACACATGAATATGTTGAATAAAATAGGTTCTAATATTGAGCCCTGTGGAACACCTGCCCTTACTGGGCGAGTCGTAGAGAACTTGGAATTTAGTTTAACAGCAAATGTTCTATTGGTTAAAAAAGATTGCAAAAGAACTCTTAAATAAAGAGGAAAGCCAAAATGGTATAATTTATACAGCAGTCCGGCATGCCAAACTTTGTCGAATGCTTGAGCAACATCCAAGAATGCAGTAGTGGAGTGAAGTTTGTTTTCAAATCCTCGATTGATAGTTTCACTGATTCGCAAAATTTGATGACTAGTAGAATGTTTCAATCTAAATCCAAACTGATGATGAGGGATCGTATTCGCTGAGTCTATAAACTTTAAAATTCTTTTCTGGACTATCTTTTCAAACAATTTTGATATTGAAGACAGGAGGCTGATTGGACGGTAACTACTTGGCTGATTTTTGGGCTTATTAGGTTTATGAATGACAATGACTTCAGCATGTTTCCAGGTCTGAGGAAAGTATCCAACAGAAATACAAGCATTGAATATTGATGCTAAGACTGCCAATGCTTTACGAGTTAAATTTTCAAAGACGACATTAGGAATCAGATCATGACCAGGAGCTTTTTTGTTCGGCAATTTTTTAATGAAGCTGTTTATTTCAGAGGGTGACGTGTACTTCACAGGCTTTTCAACAGTACTAGGGCTAGATTTTAGAAACTCCTCTACAATTTCATTTACCTCCCGGTCATGAACATTATTAGGATTAAATGCATTTTCAAAGTGGTCAGCGAAAAACATTACTTTTTTGAACATCGTTTTCGAAAACCTTATTATTGTGAGCAAGTGGAGGTATAATTGATGAAGTTCGTAGTAGTCTTCTTGTTGCTTTCCACATGTTTGAGTCCCCTGTGTAGATATCAGAAACGTATGATCTATACAAATCTATGCGATATGTATCAAGTTCATGCCGCACTCGTCGGGAAAGTTCATTCCATTGTCTTCTCAAATGGGGCTGTCTAAACCTTTGCCATTGTCGTCTAAATCTATTCTTTTCTCTTATAAGGCGCAATATTCTCATTGGTGGATGGAGATAGTCGTTATTTTTTGAAGGGAACTCCCTAACAATTGCATTTTTAGTAGAAAGTTTCAAACATTCAGTAAAATTATCAACAGCTGTATTAATGCCATCAACTGAGTATAAGTTATTTGGAACACTTAAATTATTATCAAGTTCAAATCGAAACGTTTCCCAATTGATTTTACCAGTAATAAGCCTTGGGGAATGGGAACATAACATATGTTCCGAGAAAAAGTTAGTAAGGACTGGAAGATGATCAGACTCGAGTTCAGTTAATACTTGCTGAAAAATTGGAGGAGTAAAGTTTTTATGAATAATTATATCAAGAATGTCTGGTTGAAAGATGTGTTCTGCCAGGGATAGTGTGTGGGCTCAGTAGGAGCCGATACTATTTAAATCGCTTTGATTAATGAAGTTTAAAAGGCGAACTCCATTCGGATTGTTTACGCGGCAACCCCAGAAGTATTGATGTTTGCAATTTAAATCTCCTAGAACAAGGATAGGATCGTCACCATGAAATATATTCAATAGGTCCTGTTGGTAAAGTCGTCGGTTTGGTGATTTGTATGCAGAGATAATTTTCACAAATTTGCCCATTTTTTCAAACTGAGTTTAAGACCCACCGCTTCAAATGAGAGTAGACGTGGTAGAAATATACTATGATGGTTAAGGTTTCTTTTAACAAATACTGCAACACCACCGGCTGCGTTGGGTACATTCCTATCTTCTCTGTAAATATTGTAACCAGGAAGTTTCAAATTTTCATTGGGGATAAAATGAGTTTCAGTTACACATGCTACATCTACATTGTGTCTGGCCATAAAAGAGGCAAAAATATTCCTTTTTCGTTTCGTCTGCATTCCAGTTAACGATTGTTAAATTTTGTATAATAATACCTGTATTAGATACAGCCATTTTGAACTAAGTTTTGTATAACAGTAGATAAAATCTTTTTTAACGTTGGCATCATTGATTTTACTAAGTCAATAATTATCTTTTCCAAATTAAAATGCAATTCGCTATTACTTTCAGAAGTGTTACCTTGAGCTCCATCTGAAGACTGATGTTGGTCGGTGCTTTGAGGGAGTTCAAAATTAGTCACAGCTTGAGCATAGGATTTTGAACCGGAGAATCTTGGCCGCAAACCGTTGCTTCGTGGAGGGTTATGAGCTGAATTCATGATTGTATTAGGAACTACTTTGGAATGTTCCTGATTGGCGTTTGCAATTTCGAAATTCGAGTTAGATCCAGGAATGATCTTAAAGGATTTTACTTTAATGTCTTGGTAAAACTTATTACAGCCTCTGTAGTTTGCAGTATGGATTTCCCCGCAATTTACACAGGTTGGTGCATGTATTTTTTTGTGTGGACAATTTGAAAAATGATGTCCTGTGCACTTTACCGTGGGTTCCCATCTCGTAGAATCCTATTTCGTAGAAAATGAGGGTTTCCCATTCTGTAGAAAATGAAGGTGTCCAATCGTGTAGAAATGTATAGTTTTTCCCTGTTTTGTTGGCAATTCTCCTTGTTTAGTTGGCATAGCTTGCATTTCTACACGTTTGGACACCCTAACTTTTCTACAAAATAGGAAACCTCCATTTTCTACGAGATGGGAAACCCGCATTTTCTACAAAATAACACTCATCCATTTTCGTAATATAGCACTGATATTGTTATATTGTGTCAAAAAATCCTAACCAAATTATACCAGAAAAAAGCGCAGTTGGGATTAACAAAATTATCGTACTGGTATCAGAATAAATGCAAATTAAATAAATGCAAATGAACAATGGAGAAAGCTAATGTTAGCTAACGATCATATTGAAATGCAAATGAACAATGGAGAAAGCTAATATTAGCTAACGATCATATTGCTGTTAGGAGGAAGGTGTACATTATAAAAAATGCATTTTAAACTCAAACATTAAAATAGATAAATAATTAAAGACTACGACCTTCAATAATTAGGCTTAGATCTATCAAAGTTAAGTAAATTAAAGCTCTCAATGGATTATATTTTGTATTTGCAACTAAAAAGAGATGATATGATATTTTATAAATTCTGTCTCAGAGGTCCAATTAAGCTGCACATGAGTATATAATAATTATTTATTCATCAATGCCTATTTATCAACAGTGACTAGAAACTATTATTGACTAATTTTACTGGCTCGTAATGAAAACAATATAACTCATTATGTTAAGCCTCCAAACTGGAATTAGTTTTTATGTATACAATACCTTTTCCACGTATTTTCCCATAATCGTCGACCCAAAAGAAATAACTTCGAAAAGTTTGTATGATATTTAATTTATGATTTGTAACTGAGACTGGAAAAATATCAATGTAATCTTATTTAGTTACAGAAGATAAAGCTATATGAATTGTTGTCAATGAGTAGTTAGCCTACTTTGACCAGCATTTTTGTAAATTTATAGATGAAACTAATTACTAATGTGTTTTGCATTAGCTTTGTGTAACAACTGCATTCAATTAGTTGTTAGTTCAATAATTATCGTCTTTCTTAAATGGAGCTGGTATTAGTTCATCAGAGACAGCATGGAAATACCAAACGGTAGGCTTCAATATAATAATATATTAACTGAAGAGCAATTTAGTTTCCATTCATGGTAGTGCATATGCAATCTGCTATGGAAAATTATATTGACAACAGACTGTCAGCTCCAAGTACATTGCAAGTCAATATCACATGACAACAGTAACAAAACGGAATTTTAATAATAAAAATCTGCTTAATATACATATTAATAGACTTTTAACATTTTAATACAGGGCTTCCATCCTGCATTACTTTGGAGCTATGAGTATTTGAATTGCCCATAAATAGTGTTATATAACATATGAAACAAAAACAAAAATAATATATCGTAGAAAATAACTTTATTTGGAGATCTTTTAAAAATTTACCTGAGGATCAACTTAAAAGCTCAGGGTATATTAACGCGATATGCGAATAATGGCAACCACCGCTAGAAAATCAGTTTCACTCTGATTAATGTATTCTAATGAATAGTAAGCTTGACTAGTAAGTAAGTAGTACTGTAGTATATAATGAATAGTAACGTAATCTCCAACGAAACTATTATTTTCTATAGATAAAAGGCTGGTTACAGTTCCATCACAACAGATGAATGGTCGTCCCTCAGAAGAGCTTAAACCAAAGGTAGTCATGTAATCAATTAAGAACTAATTAATCAGTAATTCGTCAAATAACATGGCTATTCATTTGAAAAATAATTACCATAATGGCAACATTTAAAACTTGAAATTCAAAATGATACACTCTTTTTCCTATCGCTAATATTTTTAAATGGAATATTTTTTTATTTAAACAATAAAAGAAACGTTTTAAATTTGTACTTATATGTTATACTCACCAAATAACTCAACAACCAAGACCAAACGTATACCAAACCAATATATATTACCACTATATGTACTTTTATTGTTTTAGCTATTCATACTAACTAATTCTATAAACATCCTGGTTAGTTACTTCACTTTGTCAATTAATTATTATTAGTAGATATCTTACAAGACTTAAATCAGTTATTAATTATAAACGTTTATTTCTTATAGTTACGTATATTATGAATGATGAAAATACCATAGATGAACGGATAGTAAAGAACTTATAATCCGTTCCTCTCTGATAATACATATCAATCAAATTTATAAGGGTTTATTCTTCTTTGAAACTAGTCTTGCTAGGAACAGCTAAAAAGAAGAAATAACGTTAGCTACACGTTAGCTTACTTGGCAGTGACAGCTGTTAACCGTCCTCAAAATTATTATCGTGCACATGGCAACCCTGTCTATTTGTTCCATAGAGTAAGAGAAATTCTACAAAATTGGACGACCTTATGTTTCTACAAAATGGGAAACCTTCATTTTCTACAGAATGGGAAACCTTCATTTTCTAAAATTTAAGACGATTTTAAATATTTCTAAAGAATTGTAAGAGCTCACTTTCTGCACGATTGGAAACCCTTAAATTTCTACACGATTGGAAACTCTTATTTTCTACGAAATAGGATTCTACAGGATGGTATCGCACCGCACTTTACGCACCTTGGATTCAGTTTACAAAAGTTTTTGGTGTGCCCAAACCGCTGGCAACGAGTGCACTGAGGAATTTCTCTTAGTTTCCTTTTAGGTTCAACATGTACAATAGCAAAACAAAGCTTATCGAATTTGTAAATTTCACTTCCTTTTTCATTATTATCTAGGGAGACTGCGCACAAAGGAATAGGAGTTTTGTCTTTACTTAGCAGTCGAACAACAGTCTGTATTGGAAAACCACGAGATTCAAGTTCAGATTTTATATCGTCTTCCGAAAGGGAATAAGGGACGTTTCTTATTACCACTTCAAGTTTCCTGTCTTGTCGCGCCTGAAAAGTGTGATATTTTACATTACTTTGATCGTAAAACGCCGTCAGCAATCTAAAGTCTTCAAAGCTCTGAAGTTTCACCTTCAGGGATTTCCCCTTCAATTCGGTAGAGAAATCATTATTTATAATGTTTCTTATGTCCTTGATAATTATTCACATCATGGATGAATATAGGTGGAAGTTTCTCAGGCTTAGAATTTTCAAAGACCTCTTCCATTTCTTCATTTGGACTAGTTTTTTTTATTTGTCATTATTCATTGAAAAATTTATTCATTTTTCATATTTGTATTTTTATTTGCTCAAGTCACACAACCTTTTAGGTTGTGTGACTTGAGCATGGGCTATTTTACGCTTGATCGGAGTAACAAATTCAACTTTGTTGTCTGTGTTACTTATTGGCATGACTGCAATAGATGTTTGTTTATTTGAACGATTTGAGATGTAAACTTGTGTTTGTTTACGTTTGAAAGATACAGTTTTAACACATTTCACGATGGCTTGGTTCCTAATAAAGTAAGAATAAAACTGAAAAAAGAAGAAATACTATTAAAAAATTTGGTATTTAAGTAAGAGAAAAACCTTGGTTAACTTTCTACGAATAACCACCAGCTGATCCCCAGAAACTACTAGAGCTATTGTACTGAATTTTAAATATTTAAGAACAGCTGTTTACGGCGTTTTATTGTCACTGGTAAGAAATTGTGAAATACCTCGGTCTTCATCTTGACTCTAAACTCAACTGGCGATCACATGCTTATAATAAAAGGCTACAATTAAACTTAAAATTAAATAATCTTAACTGGATTTTGGGATACAAATCAAAATTGCCTCTTGAAAACAAACTCTTAATTTACAAAGCTATTTCAAAACCGATTTGGACATATGGATTGCAGCTTTGAGGTACCGTACTGCCAGTAATTCAAACATCGAAATTATACAGAGGTTACAATAAAAGGACTTGAGAAAAGTAACCCAAGCTCCTTGGTTTGTCTTAAACAAGACACTTCATGAAGATTTAAAACTACTCTCTGTCAAAGAGGAGATTCACCATTTCGATCAGCACTAAATATCTGACCAAACTAGAAAATCATCCCAATTACCTTTCTCTAAATTTACTTGACAACAGTGAATAGACTTAAGCGTTGTTCAGTCCTTGATCTTCTTCTACGATTTGAACAATGACATTTTTGTGTCACCACTGGGTGACGCATAGTCCATGTCACATTTCGGTTACATAATTTTTACATATTGTTATCCTTTTAACAGGTTGTAAAATAAGTTAAAAAAGACATATCCATGATCTAACCTAGTTCGCACAGCAAAGTAGTCTTAACACAAACATTTTTGATTGTTTGGTTACCATAAAAAAATAATTTAATAAGGCTGCAAGTTCATTTTCAGTTAAGACTACCAGTATTCTATGTTTGAAGGGTCATTGCAATATTTAGAAATTAACTTAAACATTATTAGTAAGTTTATGATTAAGTAATACTCATTTTATTAAATAAAACAATCCACAAGTTTTAATCTTGCTTTGCTTTGACTTTTGCTTGGACTCAATGCTTTGGACTTATTTGTTAGTCAAGAGACTCATATATTTATACTTATGTTCTATGTGATATTTAGGTTAGTGACTTGGCCTATTGTTTTTTGTAAACTTAATGGCTGAATAAATCTTGAATCTTGAATCTTAATCAGATAAAATATTTTAATTTTTACTTTTTCCTCTTTGAATTGCGTTGAGAGTGGTTATATCCGTTTTGGTGTTCCCAGAATAAAAAAGAGGGTTTCGACGTGAAGTCTGTCCGTCCGTGTGTGTACTATCCATTTACTATCCGTTCATCTATGACACAACGTCGAGATTCCACTGATTCCAGATCCAGAATCCAGTTCTCTTCTGGATGCCGGCGAGTGCGGATACTCTCTGATCTCGGTTGTCTTGTTTGAACTGCCTGCCATGCCGTGCCGTCTTTACTGCTACAACGTTACGTGATTTATAGAATTATACTTTTATTAGTTTAAGAAATTTATTTCGCACAAATTATGCCATTGTGTGGAAAGTGTATGTTAGCTGTTGCTGATAAAAAACAACAGCAGTTTGTGTGAAGTGTAGCAGTGTTCCATCCCACGTGTACGCTTATTTGTTTCGATGCAAACTTTCAATACCCCCATCAAAGCAGACCTGCGTACAGGTTTGATCAATATCAGTAATAAATAAGACAATTTGCCTATTCTCCATTAGATTGACATGCAAAATAGTATGTAGGTTTGCTGCTGTGTGGAACGCTGAAAGTAGACATTTTTACAATAAACTAATTTTATTTTGACCATATACCAAGTTTATCAGTGTATGTCCATAAATAAATGAGTTTAACTTTTATCCGTAAGATAAACACAGAGGAAAGAGTGCGCAGGTTTGCTACTGTGAGGAACACTGAAAGTCGGCATTTATAGCATAAACATTTTTTTGACCATGTGTATACCAAGTTCCATCAACTTCTGTCCATAAATAAAGGAGTTTGCCTAATCTCTATATGATTAATAAAGGAAAATAGTATGTAGGTTAGCTGCCATGATAAACACACAAACTATGAGTTTTAAGCATAAATGGATGGATCTCATTAACCATGAAGCCAAATATGAAGTTCCATCCAAAAATATGGATTGATATAAGTGAAACATTGATTTTATTTACTTAGCCTCCATGAGTTTTACATTTGGAGCCCCAAAATACAACGTATACTAATAGTTGGAGATAGAGCAAAACTTTAAGGAGCTAAATTGTGTAGTTTTTTAAGGTGATTCTAATGAAAAAAGATTATATGTTCAACATTTTTAAAAATTACATATGAAAATTAAAACCCAATTTTTGAGAACAAATTCCCCCCAAACTACCCGTCCCGATATGTCTAGTTCACAAACTCGTCCGAGCAAATGTAGGAATACACGTCTCTACCAAATTTGGTCTTGATCGGACCATTTTTACGAGAGTTATCGTGTTCCCAGACATACACACACACACATATACATAAGGTCTGGGGAGGGGTGTTAGAAATTCACATCACGCGATAATTGTAACGTAAAGGACGTTATATGTTTATAAGGTCACCTCGTTAAATGATCTGAAAACATTTCCTTTAGACATATTGTTATTGTCAGTAATATAATTATTATCCATTGTTTAAGCTGCTGTATTTCCCAAAGAGAATTTTTTGTGTATTGAAAAGAGGGGTACAGTATATTCAATAATAAAAATTAACTATTCGTTGACTTACTTCCTATTCTTGACTGGTCTGGATGCAGCAGCTTTTCTTCTGGCATAGATTGTGTAAACTAATTAATGCTCCTTCTACACTTTCTCTTCTTCCGGATGTTTTATTAAATCCATTTAATTTCCTCTATTATCTATTATGTACAAACACAAACTGAGGGACACTAAAAATTGCTTGCAAGAGGTGACGGGTTCAAGATCGCCCCACAAACATCCTACACTCAATCGTCATTCATACTTGGCTTAAAATACCTACCTTGGGGTAGGTATGGTCGCCATTTCAATAATCTAATCCTCGGGTGTCCACAAATTTTTGATAAGAATATTCATTTGACTGGGACGGTGGCGACGTTCTGTAATCCAGCTACTGGGAGGTCACGAATAATTGTAGGTATAGCTGTGAGCGGTGGCGGTGGCTGTAGTGTTCTCTTATGTGGATTAACGTCCGCACTATTGAATACTACGTAAATTCACAAAAACCATCTTCATAATAAGACCAATTCGTAATTCAGAGGCTGTGGTTCGGATTCCACGTTAAACTGTAGGTCCCTTAGTTGCCATCGGCTGTTGGGCTATCAATTAACAGTCCTGTCTAAGGAACATGTCAGCCTTAGTCAGTAACAAGCCTACAAGATCGCGCCACAATCATCTTACACTCAATCCTCTTTCACACCTGGCTTAAAATACTGCACCTACAACCTACATTGTGTATGGTTGCCATTTCAATGATCTAATCATTTAAAATACATAAACTTCAAAACTACATAGCTTATGCTGAGCCTGCCAATGACAAAAACAGATTAAAAAACTATTTAACCTTAAAAAAGCTTATAATTTGATTTTAATGGTTTATTATTATTGTTAATACTGGAAATGGAATAAGAATTGTAGACAAGTATCGCGTTAGAGTAAAGGGAAATACACTACTTCATCTAAAACTTAATTAATATCCTACTTACAATGTTTGTCTTATTTTAGTATTGATGAAATCAGGTAAATTTTGTAAAAATCGTAAAAGGAAGTAATTGAAGTAAGGAAGCGAGATGAGGAAGTAATTTTAATTTGAACAGTTAGTGATCTTTAAAGTTTCCCATGATAAAAATTTAAATTTCACCGTTAATTTGAAGAAAACTACTTCGTTGGATTATGGCTAATACAGGATTAAAAGGTTAGCTTACTAAAATAACCTGTAAGATTATGTGCCAGTAACTAATTAAACATTTACTGAAATACCTAAATCCAAGGATTACATAACCAATATTTTGTATAAACGGTTTGTTTTGATATGGATATGTTTTAGCTTAACCGGAGGGGGGTGTTAGTAATTTGTAAGACGAAAATTTGAAACAAAAGAACCGCTGACCAGAAGATGGGGTAAATATTTCCAACATTGTATCCCACCAATCTATATAAAATCGATCTTAGACTCACTTTTTATAGGCTGAATTATGGTAGCCGTTACATCTAGGCACGCAACTCCTCGCGTGGGAAGTCTCGTGGTCACATAAAGCCCGTAGCTTCGTAGTGACACCACCTTGTATAATAGAGGGAAGGATACCGTGCTGCTGAGGTCTGAGGCTGATGAGTTACTGAGAGAGGCCAAGGAATGGTTTGCATGTAACCGCTTCAAGGTTAATGAGGACAAGACACAATCTGTACTCTGCACCCTACAGCCAAGAGCGGGACAAGAGGAGGCAGTTAAGCTGTTGGGATTTTGGTTAGATAGAGGGATAAAATGGAACACCCACGTTGAAAAGTTGTGCGTAAAGTTATCCAGAGTTCTCTACTTACTAAGGAAGCTCAGGGAGAGCATAAGCAAACCTTACCTGGGAACTGTGTATCATGCCTTGTTCCATAGCCATCTGTTATATGGTATTGTGTTGTGCGGACACTCCCCAGCGGCTCACGACATACTGTTGCTCCAGAAGAGGGCTGTTAGGATTATATCATAATCCGGTACAAGGAAATACTGTCGCCCCCTGTTTACAGACCTGGGAATCCTTACAGTCTCTTACCAGTATGTGCTGAATAGCCTTGTACTGTTGAGGGAGACTCTGGACAGATTTGATGGCAGAAGCGCTCAGCACTGATACGCCACACGCAGAGCTAAAGATCTGGACATGCCTCGTGGCTATCTTAGTCTCACAATCCGCGCTCTGCTATCAGAATCTTTAACACCTTGCCAGATAGGATAAGAAATCTGGAGCCATCAGCCTTCAAAGAGGAAAATCACAGTTCCCTTCTGCAGAGGCCCCTTTACAGCCTCCAGGAGTTGGTAGAGTCTCCTCTTATGCCAATATAAGGAAATGTAGGACGCCCGCCACAGCCAGGTGTTAGGTCTCTAGTTTTAAGTATATGTTTGTTGTTGAATGTTTTTCATGTAATGACGCTATCTATCCGGGAATCCCTGGTCAAAGATATAGGATTCAATTAAGTAAGTATTCAAGTATAGATAAGTACTGGAAAAATCCCTTTAGACATATCCACGATCTAACCTATTTCCCTCAGGGAAGTAAATACAAACATTTTTTGCTTTGAATGACACTGACACAGAAAGGTAGTACAAATGTTTGAAAACCCTATTTACTTCCCTGAAGGAAATAGGTTAGATCATAGATATGTCTAAAGGGAATATTTTTAGTTCTTATAAACAGCTGTTATTATTCTAATATATTAAAAATTCAATACAATAGCTCTAGTAGTTTCTATGAAAACCTGTTTCAAAATTTCATCTTACAAATTGTCAACACTCCCAGAGCTAAGACATATCCATGACAAAAATATATGTTATGTTACTTTAACCCTCGGAGTGGTAAAGACGCTGCAGCGTCTATTTATCGCGAATACCGTCACGGTGGCAGGTGGAGGCATCTATCGTCAGTTTTAGTGAACTTGTGAACTAGACACTAGCGCCTACGTGACCGTGTGCCCTCTGGGGGCAAGCAACCGAACCTGCTCTTGTAGTGCACTAGACTGCCACCGGGGATGTCTTATAACCAAGTAAGCGCTTTCTACTCCTATGCTCTGAGTGGCTGAACCAGCTAATGCACTGCGCTGATGAGCGTAACGTTCTAGCCATTCGGAAGTGCTAGGGTTTGAATCGTGATCATGAGCAATCCCAATTTGGCTTGCAAATGTGTGGTATAGTGGAGAGGGGGCCTACCTTAAATAAACGGTGGCCGGCTTGGGTGGAAGTTGACGGCATTTGTAGGCTTAATTGGGATTGCAGTGGACACCTGTTTTGCTTATGTGGTTAGTGGTTATAAGGGGAGGGGGCATGTTTTATGCTTTTTTATGATTTATAAATATATTTTGTGGCGTTTCATCCATTCTTTAACTCTATATAAAAAAAACTATAAAAGATATAAACGTTTTTCCCCAATAACGGAGACTGGCATCAGTTAACTGGCATTCCAGTTACCACTTGCCAGTGCCTTTCCAGCCAGATCTCAACTGGCATGCCAGCCACTGACAGTATTACAATCTGTAAGATAGCTGTAATACCTCTTCTCACTTGCTCCCTCTTTTATAATAACATTAGAGGATAATTCAGATGTACTGCAAGAATTATATAAAGATCTAAAAATACAACCAAACATACAGTACCATATTTCTTATAAGTGTTTTTTTGGAAATAAATAAGCCTTACAAATTTATATATTCTCCATTAGAATTACATGGAAAATGGAGTTACAGTTGGAGATGATTGACAGAATCCAGATTCGATTTCTCCGAATGGTGGGCGTACGTCTTAATTTGCGCTTTCTTGAAGTCCCAGTTGACATGTTGGCCGCTCAACTACGCCTTCCTTCCTTGGAGACCAGAAGAGACATACAAGATATCATTTTCCTATCCAAGATCGTTAGCGGTTTCATTGACTGCCCTGCAATTCTGGAGCGTGTCGACTTCCGTATACCCTCTCGTACCAGATCTGTTGAGCTGTTCGCTAGACACCATCATGTAACTAGATATGAACAAAATGGCCTAATGTCTCGCATTCAGATGAAGGCTAATTTGCTTCCTCCTGAAGTCTCATCACCAATGATTAAGATAACTTTTTTTATATACTACGTTATTTTCACTATTTATCTATATAACTATATGTGTTTACATTAGCTGCATATATATATATATATATATATATATATATATATATATTTGTTAAAACATTCTTTAATAGTTAATAGGTTATTGTCGTTGTTATTTCCATATATTTTATTTATTGTTATTAATGTTCATTCTTGTATTGTCTTGATTAATTATTAAGTAACTGCTTTGTACTTTATGCTATGTGCTTATTGTACTCGAATTCTTAAATATATATCATATTTTACTATTTCATTGTAAAAAAGGGTTTCCGTCAAATAAATAAGTATACATTTGAAAGTTAGACACTCAGTATTTACAGTACTTTGACTCAGGCAGAGCCAACAAGTCAAAACAGGAATGGCTAATTTTTATAAAAATATGCCTGGTCCAATTCTATCAAGACTTGTTCTTTTGTATTCATGGGACGTGCTTGAAAGAAAACTATTCTTAATTTGTCGTTTCAACACCCATGTCCTTTACTGCCCTCTGATTTGGCAATATTTGTTGACTCGTGGTTCTTTGTGCTTGAGAGGTTCATTGTCAAAAGAGAAAAAGTGAGTGTAGTGTAGCGAATGACTTCAATATTGGTCTGTTAACGGTAATTGAACGGAGGAAGAAGAGGGCTGAAATTGTTATTCCTATCCAACAAATATTTATTCAATTGCTAAACAGCCTTGACACGTATTAATATGATTGAAAGTTATTTACCAGTTATAAAACGCCTTGAGGTATCAATAATTTGTACTTTTATGCTGTACACGTTTCAAACTTATGACGGTCCATCTATGAAAATCATCATGACAACCATTGAATAATGGGATAAGCTGCTGAAGATGGACCGTCATAGGTTTGAAATGCATATAATGTAAAAGTAAAAATTTTTGATACCTTAAAGTGTTTTTACAAAGGTAAATAACATTGAAATATTTATTCCCCATTAAGTTTGACGTTGTGGTAAATCGACACCCACAAAAAAAAACTAAAATGATTACACCTAAAAACCTAATTTTGATAGACCTATACAATACTTTCCCATACCCCCCATTGGATTGACCTACTGCCTGGTTTTCGAACTCAACAATATTAATACGAACACTAATTTCATATAGATCTTTTTTTTACAAACGTTACTCTCACTAACACATAGATTAATGAGACAGAACTTAATTTACAAAAGTATATTGTACCTACAACATAAAGATTAAGTTGTTCATATGATATGTAATTTTATCTTTCATTTACAATCTAATGACTTATGATCTAATGATTCACAATCTTATCATTTACTCATTTATTTGCTTTCAGGCCTTCTCTGCATTAACAAGACAATTTTTAAGATACCAGTTAGGTACTCAAACAGGATAAATGTTCAGAATCCTAGGCCTCCTCATTATGAAAGACAAAAAATAGAGGCACTTGTAAGACCAAGATTCTTTGAAAAAGGAGAAAGGGAATCGTGGTTTATACCGTTTGCCAAACAGTGCCTTAGGGAAGAAGAAGTAGCACCCAAGGAGAAATCAGAGGTACTTAGTCTTTATATTGAATGCTTATGTTAGCCTTATAAGATAAAATACAGCATATAAATTTTATAAGTTACAAACAACAGAATGCAGTTTTGTTTAGAATAATCTGACATCAATTTATGATTTATTTTATAAGCCTCTTTATTATTGAACTGTTAGTGATAGTTAAAATTTTAATAGTGATTTAAATATTATTATTAGGAAGAAAATAAATAATAAATAAATAAATAAATAATAATTTTATTGTCGTTCGGCCAAAATACATAGCAATAGACAAAGTCAATAAACATATACATATACACATATATACAAGTCAAAGTAAGTCAGAATTACTGATATTGACTACATTGAAATTCAATACAAGTTAAACTATCAGCTTACACATACAAAATACAGCTTACATATAAAATACAAACAACATATAAACAAGTTCAAGTTATAGTCTAGGTATACATTTTAGTACAAATTACTCTATACACCATATAACTTAATCAATTATTTTTCATAAAAAATATTTAGGAAGAAAACATACTTATTTAAGCCCATGTGCTTATGAAAGTATGTCCTTGCACTCAAAAAACTCAGAAACAGAATAAAAAGGCTTCATGATTAACCAAGAGTACAGTTTGTTTTTGAAAATATGATCAGGTAATTCTGATATTTCAGGTGATAACTTATTTAACATTTTTAAACCTAACAATTCATAACTATTTAAGGATTTAGATAACCTTTGATATGGAATATCAATCTTAAAACAACAACTCAATAAAAACAACCAGACTTGCAATCCATGAGTGGAAAGATGTAGTTAAGATTCCTCCCATTTCATCATGTTAAAAGTCATCGGTCTCTCATTTCCGGACCCTTCCGCATTAAAAAAATTCAGGACCAACTGGCGGTTTTATACATACAAATTAGAACCTATATTAGCATTCAGTATCTACATAAATCACTTTTTAAGACGATTTTAAAGCGTAGTTTCTCAAACATTACACGTTTTTATTTCCAACTCACTGGACTGAGTTTTTTGTGACGGTAATAAATTGAATGTAAATTTAATAAATAAGAATGAACATGAAATTATAAAGCACCATAAATTGAACCTTGGCAAATTTATTTTACAGGA
This sequence comes from Nephotettix cincticeps, assembly GCA_023375725.1. NCBI lineage: Eukaryota > Metazoa > Arthropoda > Insecta > Hemiptera > Cicadellidae > Nephotettix > Nephotettix cincticeps. The sequence goes on from CM041791.1 coordinate 49,375,910, forward strand.
GGAAAACACAGAACTCTTACTTTATATTAAAAGGATTATCTCAAACTTATTTATTGTAACCTAATAAAAATAAAAATCTTAGCTTTACAATACTGAACTAATTGCTGATACTGATAATACTTGGGGGAAAAGTTGCACTGCGGCCTATGAGATCTTTTGTGCCCCCATACTAGTCTCTAGTTCTTGTCTAGAGAACTCCCTCTAGTCTCAACACCTTAATGAAGTTTAGTATCATGTGTGGGTTCTAAGTATGGAAAATCTCCAACTGCCACCTACTGTGTTCCCGAGCTTCTTGCTCTCTTCTGACCTACTGCCTCACACTCAGCCAGTAGGTGTCTAGATATTTCCTCCCCTGACTGACAGAAGCGGCAGTCACCCTCTTGAACAATGCTCATCTTTCTCAGATTACCCCTGAGCCTACAGTGCCTGGTTCGAAATCCCGTCAGCATCCTTAAATTGTTTTTCTTAAGCCCAATCATGGTCTCAGACCTTCTTACACTTACTTCTTACTTATGTTCTCCAAGAATTTCCTTGGCCTACCGGCATCCTGAAAGATCAGTCAAAACTTTTTCTCTGGTTGCTTTTTCTTCCTCCTTAAGCTTCTTTTTAAAGAAGAAGTCCTCCAGTGTGCAACCTGACTCCGGCCCTACAAAGGGAGTGGCTGCCCCTGTCCTCGGCAGCTTGTCTGCTACTACAAGTTACTGCAAGTTACTGCTACTTCGTTTCCCTATTCAAGGAAATAGGGAAATCATCACCATCAGTGTTCCACCTTATGACTTGATTCCCGAGGGAATTTAGGGGTTTCCCATCCCAGCCAATTTTATTCCCTAGCTCTAAATTTCAAGCTTTTCAAAGCTGTACTTTCTTACCATAGAATCCCTTAGAAGTTTCATCAGATCCCTTAGACCTGGCGGAAGTAACTCACCACAGATTGTGGAGGAAACTAATTAAAAGAAATCTATTATTTCTTCTGCTTTTTGGCTTAAACTGTTTTTTGAACGCACAATCGCGCCATTTCCTCATAAACATTACAACCACAGCTGATCTGCTGTGCTCAAAGTAGCCTGTTCATATGTCGTGCATTGCTCGACATAGAGCAACTAAATGCAACTGGCGACGTTGTTAGCAGTTCCAGTGCTGCCCTCCCATCCGCATGAGTCGAAATTCCCACACCGACATTGCCATTTCCCACTTCACTGAAGATCCGTATTGAACACAATTGTAAACTGAACTGATTGTGATGTTATTTATTCATATTTAGACTGGAAATAAACAAACACGTCCAACTCTGTCGATTTATGCCATGAGAAACGCGACTGCAATGCTGATGACTCATTTCCAAGAAGTAGTTCCGACCATCCTAATCCGGTCCAGAGGGAGTCTACTGTAATTTAAATTAACCCATTGGCTACGATAGACGAGCACTGCCCGTCACGGTATGGACAGCCTACCTCTGTAACTACGGATGTCGGGCGGATTCCATCATTGACGTAACGATTGATTTATTCTTGTATTTAGCATTGGTCTTTGACTAATGTATTACGGTATTTGACTCTTGATTGTTATATTCAAAATATTGCATTGCTATATTTTGATCCTCGATTGTTTTTATATTGTTCTTTGTTTTCGAGTCTACGGTTTGTTTGTTTATATCGTTGTTGCAGTATGCAGTTTTGACAACAATGTTCATTTTGCAGCAATACATTCTTTGTGTCTGAGTATTGCTCTGATTTTGTTAGATAGATTTGATAAGAAAGTGATAATTCGGAAAGTAAAGATAGTTATGAGTTGAGTATTTCCAGCTTTGTAAGTAAGGTAGAATAACCTAAAAGTAGACTTAACCTTCAACAGTCGAACTGGACATCAAGTTATAAAAGTTACAGAATAAAAAAGTTTTTTAGGCCTATATAGTATAATAAATAGACAGTGAAAAATTTAAATATGTGTAGTACCAAATTAGAAAACATTCAGCTAGATATATGGGGAGTAAATATTCATTTTCTGTGTGCTTATTGAGTATCAAGCTTAAACCCTGATAAATGCTCATATAATTCAGTACCAGCATGCTTCAAAAGTGTACATTTTTCAGTAGGTAGTCAATGGATTAACAATCACTAGTCAGGGACAGATTTTTACATTATCATTTTTCTTCCAGACACTTTTCTGTGCTATATTCATTATGTGTATGAAAACTAACGAGATTATAAGTAAACCAAAACCCTACATTTACTATTTTAGATACATATTTATTTTTAATTCAATGTAATAAATATATATATATTATATAAAAAGGTATATACTCTTCTACAAAAGCATATATTAGAATGACTGGAAAAAAATAAACAGTGGTTAACAGTTTTTGTCAAACAAATAAAAAAAATTTAAATCGAAGACAAATTACTTTGATTTAGAAACAGGTCTAATATCAAAATTAATAGTCAAAATACCACATTGAAAAGAATACTTAATAATATTACACACAGGAAATCACAGACCAAACAGGAATAACATTATTTAATAAATAACTACTACAAGAAAAAATCATAAAACTTGCCTTGAAGAAAATCAAAGACATATTATTAAAAATGGATATTACAACACAAGATTTTTTATCAAAAAATAAAAATTAGTATGGTATTATAAATTAAAAACAACTCATTTTGTGCTGTAAAATTAATATGTAGAAGCAATACATTTTTAATATTATTATTAAAGTTGTTGTTATTAATGATGACTATAAATGTTGATCTTAACAGGAAAACCCGTATGAACATTTACTGGCTAAAGATTTGAGGAACTGGTTTATGAATTCTAAACTTGTAGCCTTTTTCCATGCAAACCCAATTCAGTTTGATCCTAAATTTGAGGTAAGTGTGAATTTTATCACTAACACATTTAAATCTATTTAGAAAACTACCATAAATAATTTCATGAGTAATAATTTTTTAACCACATGTGTCATAAAGATTCTTTGACATGGATATGTCTTAGCTCTGGGGGGGGGGCGGTGTTGGCGATTTTTAAAATGGAAAACATGTAACAGGTTTCCATAGAAACTACTAGAGCTATTGTATTGAATTTGTAATACAAAAGAATAAGAACAGCTGTTTAGATGAATTGAAACCATTCCCTTTAGACATATCCATGATCTAACCTATTTCCCACAGGGAAGTAAATACAAACATTTTTTGTTTCAAATTAACCTCACAATAGGTTCAATATCACAGTTTATTTGAAAATACAGTAGAATC